>PYHW01010704.1:549940-569777 GCA_013186435.1 Turdus rufiventris
TTGCTTACGTGTCTTGGTAATTTATGTGATCACAGAAGCAGCTCTGCTCCACAAAGAAGTGGTGTACTGATTGATAATCCTGGCTAAGGGTGCATTTATGATCCCCTCTGCTGTTGGTGAGCAAATGCCTCTCTACAGGTGCCAAGGAAAATGGGCCACTCAGACAGCTGCTCTCAGGCCAGGCTCCATCTGGTACAGAACATTCCCAGAGCTCACTGTGCTGCTGCTGGGGCTCACAGTTGCCAGAGGCCCAAACACTGCTGCTGTCAAAAGAGCCTTTGAGGCAGTTTGTCACCTGGGGTGGCACTTGTCTTTCAGCTAGTAGGACAGTGATCCTGGGCTTGCTGTGGCAGTCCCTGTTCCTGCAGAGTTGTTGGATTTGGCAGGAGTCTTGCTTGAGGAGTCACTGCTAGATTAGGCTGCAGATTGGTCAGTGGAGAAATTCTGTCTTGTTGCTGAGCTGCATGAAAGCAGAAGTCTTTTAAAATGCAAAATGTCTACCAAAAAAAAAAAAAAAAAGGCCACTCGAACTTCCAGGAAGCTAAAATTCTAGTCTTTTGTTTGCCAAGGCCACAGAAATCTTCACATACACAATCAGCAACCCATAATTAAATGCAGCTTCCACAGTGTCCATAAATATTTAAGTCTATGGCAATTTTCAGACATATGATTTGATAATGAAGGTGAAGGAAAATGATTGATTTTGATCTGTGGGAGGGGTTCCTCAGCAGAGCACTTGTGATCCAGCCCTAGAACACGAGGGTCTCAGGCTCAAAGTCAAGACATTTTCCTTTTGAAAGGAAAGGAAAACTGGAGAGGGTGCACATTTATCTGAAGTGTGGGCTGATGATATGGACTGATTTAAAAGTTTCTTTCAGAGCTACCCTTTTGCCAGAGAATGCATTAGCAGATATCTAGAAATAGCAGGCTTTATATGGAATATGTTGGAGCTGGTAAGTGCTCAGAGGCTCATTTGCCATTCTTCTCCTGTTAAGTACGGTTCAACTCCACAAGTGGACAATGCAAACCAGTTCTAATAGCTGGATCATGTATGGTTACAATCTAATGGATAGAAATACATAGTTTTATATGGTTCCAGAAAAAAAATAGTTCTATTTTTGTTCCAGAAAAGCCCTGCACTGAAAGTGATGGATATTCTTTAATCTGATATTTTACATTTTGTTGTCCCATTTCTGTGACTTTTTCAGTGATAAAGGAATAGGAAAAAATGGGAATGCATAGGATAATGATGGCATTCTCTGTTTGTGTCTCAAATTCCACAAGGAGATGTTTTGCTTCTGTTTTGAAGATGCATTTGTGAAAGAAAACCACCAGGAGGATAAACCTGAAACCAAAGGCACATTGAAACAAGCCATGTTCAGGGGCTGAGTTACAAGTGTATCTCTGACAGAGCCTTGGCCACAAAAGATAGGGGAAGATTACTTCCTGATTTGGCTTCACAGGGAATTGTACTTTTGGCAAACTGTTAGGGTATAACTATAAATTCATAGTTTCTTTTTTATTTAAACACAGATCTATACACAAGAAACATGTCCTGCTAAATCACAGCTTTTGACAGCCCTCCTGGTCCTCCTTTCATGTTTGGGAAAAATTAAATGCCTCATTGAGTTAGAAGAAAAGAATACTCTGCTGCAGTTTAGAGAACAGTCCAAAATATTTTTACATTAATTAACCCTGCAAGCACTTTCTGAAATGCAACCATGTCCTTTCTGTTGCAGAAAGGAGCAAAAAAAACCCCAAGGATGTGCAGGGAGTCAGGCAAGTCCCACCACACCCTAAGAAATGAGGTCTGCTGTCATTCTCTAAAACAGAGAACTGTCATTTGGAAATGTAACAGACATTTTTCTAAGTCTTCCTGTCTGCCTACAATTTGCTGCTACTTGTGGTTCAGTATTGCCAGTAAAATCCAGTACGTGAACAAAAAACCAGACAAATACAACTGTTTTGGCTGGTAACAGGTACTGGTTACTTCTGCATAAGAATTGTGGATTTTATGCCCTGAATTGCTTTTGGGGCTCAGCACTATCCCTTAACAAAAGTATAAAAAAATTTCAGATCATGGGGGACTGTGATGAAAGTATAACCCCTCCCTTAGGGCTACCGCAGCATGAATCTGCTACTTTGACATTGCATTCCCATTTTCTAAGAGTCACTAGTAAAAGCACAGTTAGCTTTCAAACAGCCTGCTTGTTTCTCAGCTAAGTAAGAACTAGAACCTTCTTTAAAAAAGATGCTGCAGAGGGGGCTTAACAAGAAACAGCTGCACAGAGCCCTGAGCACAACCAATTCTGTTGGTCCTGATCAGCTTCACCTGGGCCCCTGCACACACCCTTCCCACAGCTCCTTTGGCCCTATTTAAGCTCCAGCTTGGGATTGTGTTGTAGTTGGGTTTTAGTCGTGCCTTCTGTATGTCTTTAGTGCTTAGCCTGTTGTTTTATCTCCTTGCTGGTGACCCCTGTGCTTGGTTCATCTTCTTGCTGTGTTTGAGGTAGGTGGTGGTTTTGGGTTTTTTTGTTTTTTTTTTTTTTTATAACTTTGATTTAGTTGTTGTGGGATGTTGCTCTTGTTAGGTCTGGGGGTCCTCTTCAGCCCTGCTCGAGTTTTGCTGCCATGAGAAGATGCATATGTGAAGTGGACTGAAATTCTTGGGTGTGAGAATGGGAACTCTACAAGTTGAGCTTATTTTTCTGGCACTTTAGAGATAGTGAAAGCATCTATACTTGCTTTAAAGTATCTAGATGTGGGCAATTTGTAACTTTCTGTGTGAGGTTGTCTGGTTGGGATTTTTAAAATTTAATTGGCCTAAGCAAGGGGAGAAAGCTCCTTGTATGGTAACTGCTCCATCCTATTACACTGGGCTGTGTGCTTGTCACAGGCTCCTGTCACTGAACCCAACAGGATTAGAGAGTGGGATTTGCTCCTCTACTTCAGCATAGGCTGTTCAGAGGTTCGGATTGCTGAATGCCCGACTAATCTTCTGAAAGAACCATTTCTCAGCCTGCAGAGGAATGGCAATTACTGATGGTTCCTCAGCAGAAAGGAGCTGTTTAATGCTGTCAATAGCCAGTGTATTTGTATACCTTGTATGTTTGCTCTGGAAGTGTGAACACAGGTGTCATATTCACCTCAAACACCATTTGCAGTGCATCTGATTTCTGTGAATTATCAGAGGCTTCCTGGAGAAATCAGATAAGGAGTGTGACTGTATTAGTACACTTGGGCCAGGTGCAGTTAAAGCTTTTGGGAGTGTTGTAGTTTCAGTGCTCACAGGATTCACCCAGCTGCTAATGGTTGGATTCTAATTAGCATCACTTGGTGTTTTTCTGCAGGGTAGCATGGCAAACCTGGCATTTAATAAGATTGCCATGCTGCTTTCACAGCTTTAGCAATCAACCTGCTTTTGTGCTGAGAAAATGGGAAGAAGTTTTTTTTTTTTTTTTTGTTAAAATCCACACTGGAAGGAGAGAACAAGTTAGAGGATGTTTGGACTTGTGAGCTTTCTTCAGGCATGAGAAAACTATGGGAGTGTGTAACTCTACTCTCTATGGATAACTGCCCAGTAAAAATATTTTTTCAGATCAAAGATTTTTTTTCCTTTGACTGAAAGCTATCATCTTTCTTTCTGTCAGTGTCTCTTGCTGTTTTGTAGCATTTTGCAATATGCCTTGATATTTTTGAGTTGCTTTTCAGTCTTGCTTCAGTTGTTGGTTTCTCAAAGGGGGTGTGTATGAAGAGTTGAATGAAGGTAATGGGAAAATCAAACAGTTTCTTTTGCAGCATCTGGTTTTAAGAGACTTGAAAGGGTCTGTGTAGGCCTCTTATACAAAATACTGTGTGCACACCACAATATTTTTTTGTACTGAGTACCTCACTAAAGGTAATGAAGCTGATGCAGGTAGGGGATGGCTAATGAAGCTCAAGGCTTCCAAGCTTTTTTGGAGTAGAGCAGAGTTAAATGTGTTTCCTTCACTGGACTGTTCTAACAACTCGGTAGTGTTTTCTGCATTTCACCTTGGTATTTTATTCGTTTGGACACAGCAGATAGTTACTCCTCTTATTTCCAGTGGGTCATCCTTCATGTGAGGACACAAGTTATTCTGTGTTTGCTAATAGGAATTTTGCAGTCTACTTTTTATTTGGTGAGATTCCCCTGATAGAGGCAGGGGGCTGGTCGGAGGCACTCTGGCTTTTTTTTTGACTTTTTGTCTTCAGATGTACTCAACAAGCTGCATGTCACTGAACATAAGCTGAGGGATATTTCTGATATTTTTCCTTTATTCCTACTGGTCAGTAATGCTGTATGCATCACTAGTGCTTTGTACAGGTGACTGCCTTTGAAAACATCTGTGTCTCAGAATGCCCTAGCAAGGAATATTAATATTATTGCCATATTAATTAATAAGTATAGCGAATACCCTGTGCCAATTCATCCTGAGATAATGGGGTTGAAAGAAAAAAAAAGTTGCTAAGACTAAGTGAGTTTGTGGAACTTCCCTTAGTTCCCTGTTAGGACTGGCAGACCAGGTCCCTCTTTCTCATCTGACTAAACTTCAGTATGAGAATTGGAAGGCTGCATCAGACAACTTTCTGGCAGACTAAGGGTCCTGTTTCAACACAGGTTAGTAATAGTTTCCTGAGGAAAGAGTACAAGTTAGGGCTGTATGTAATTATGTTTTTTGTGATGGAAACACTTGGCATCAATAGGGGTTTCTGGAGCAGTTAATTTATCTTTAATTATCAGCAATGGACTTGTGTAAATTTACTTAAGTTTTTTAACTTGTTTTCATAATTCTTGAGTCCTTTAGCAGGAGGTTCCAGAACTTAATTGTGCTTCATACTACAAAAGTAGTTCCTGCTTTTGCTCAAGTGCCCTCCTAGATCTAGCACTGCAAGAACTAGACAAAACTTTTATTCTTCTGTTCTCTTTTAGTGTTGTAGACCAAGTGCTGCTCTGCTGCCTGTGGTGGCAACTGGGCTGATTTATGAAGTGGAAGTAAATTCCTGATTTCCATGTATTTCCCACCCCTTTCCCAGTTAGCTGGCTCTGTAGTATATTAATGACAGCCTGGCATAGGTGTGATTCCCGTTTGTGTGACGAACCAGTTGTGTACTTCTCCTTTGTAAGCATGGTGACAGATTAGGAATGCATCCAGTTAGATAAACCATGTCCTCCTCAACACTTCTGGTAGTGGATGCTGAGCTTCAGTCAATTAAGTTTGTTGACAGCTGATTACAGGATGGCAAATTGAAGGTAGAACCTCCTGCTAAGTGGGTTTTGCCTCCCTCAGGATATCAGTCCCCTGGTGATGGTACTGGGTTCAGGCTGAGCTTGGTTTTCTATCTGCTGCACAGCCTCAACAGCAATTTTGCTCAAGTCTTGGAAATTTTGGAGGCTTTCTTTTTTTTTTTTTTTTTTTTTTTTTTGTCAAAAAAAGACAGGAAAAGTGACACTAGCATTAGAAGTCTTGGTGACAAATCAAGCTTTAAGTCCCTGTGGAAAAACACTGTTTCACAAGAAGTGGAGGGGCTAGTTTAGTAATTGAGTCATAGGAGAGATGAGGTTGGAAAGGGCCTCAAAAGTCCCTGTGGTCCAGCCTGTCATGGCAAAGGCAAGAGAGACAGGACCCTCAAGCCTGTCCAGCTGCAGCTTGAAAACCTCCCAGTGATGGTGTCTCCACACCCTGGGGGGAAAGGTGTAAGCTTATACCTGAGCATTGCATGTGCTTCTCTTCAGCAGGGCTGCAGGCTTTTGAGAACTTGCTTGTCCTACTCTTAGAGGCTTTATTCCCAAATGTGCATCTGCGTCTTTAACCTGAGGCACATCTATAGCAGCAAGTAGTGGCTGGTTCTTTCTCCTTTCATTGTCAGTCTTTGCTACTCAATAGCTGTTTAGCCATATCCATATTTCTAGAGACCCTTTACATTTTCCTTCAGCTGTTTTGTGATGCTGAGGTGATGCCTGGGTTTTCTTTTCAATGTGTGCAGCATTGTGTGTTTATTTGCAGCATTTTAGGGTGTATCTTTACAGATTCAGTTCTCTGCAAGGTACCAGGCAACTCATGTGTTTCTTTAGCTTGTGATGAAAGACAAATAGAGTCACAGAGTGCTTCAAGGATAAATAGTAATAAGTTGTCTTGACACTTCCATTTTTGCACTTAATGGAAGGCACTGAGAGCTGTCTGGGCTAATGCTATGGCAAATATTTCTGTTGATGTAGCGTGGGGGAAAACACCACCAGATGAGAGGCAGCATTCAATGCTTACTTTTTCCAGGAATGCATAAGTGCCCAGGCTTCCTGGGAGGTTTATCAGTCAGGGGACATAATTACAACTGTATGTACAAAGTAAAGATGGTTTTCTCAGCTGGCTTTGCTCTCAAAGTTGTAGGTCACCAGCATAAATGGAGTTGCACAGGCTGAAAATGAGACCACTGCTTTTCTGCTCTGCCTCTTTTGTGTTGCTAGAGTAGAAGTGGGAGAGGAAAAGATTTATGCCTGGAACTGGGATGGCAAGGGAGGACTGTCCATGGAGATTTCCTCACTGTAAAAGGAAGCATCATAGGTTGGAGGCATCACTCCAAATCCTTGTGGTTTGGAGGTACTGCTGGAGTTCAGGCAGCCTCTCAAGGCCTAGATGCCTGGAGAGCCTTTTTACAGCCATCCTTCCATCTCTGCATGGCTGAGGCAAGAAGTGGGAATTATCTGTCATTGCTTTCTTTCACTCTTTGTGCTGCTTATCCCCTTTACCTGCCTGGCTGGGTACAGTTTGCACTCTGCTTTTGTTTGGGAGTAGCACAGGGAAGAGTCTAGAAGGAATGTTCAAGGGAAATATGCAAAGAAATAATTTAGTTGTTCATCAAATATGGCCCAAAGTGTTTTAAGGCGTATTCAGGAAGCTTAATGTGAAACAATTAAAAATGTAAGATCAGGATGCCCATGTGAAAGTGCATTAAACAGATTTAAGTGTGTTCTTCGGGGATAAAAACCTGTAATAGGGGGCTGAACCTCTTTCAATATCCCCCAGTTCCAGAAAATACAGTATCATTTGAAATATTCAGAGATTTGACTTGAGTTTTTAAAATGTTGGGTAATTTTCTGCGTTGACTTTGCTTTAGTGAGAGAAATGTGTGTGGTGGTGAACCTTATTTCAAGTCACTTGATAAGTGTGCAGCCAAATGTTATCTTTATTGGGTGCTTGACTGATGTCTGCCCTGTTCCCCCTCTCATTCCCAGTTCCTTCTGGCAAAATCACTTCTGCAATTTACTTTAATGGGACTTTTCCAGACCAGAGACAATTGCTATAGGACAGGTGTAGACTTGAATGATCTGTCATGCTGGGTGCTTGATGAACTCTGTTCAGGCACCCTTTACCTTGACAGAGCTTCACTGATAGCAGTGGAGACTGGTTTCTAACATTGCCCTTTTTAGTGCCATCAAAGCAATGAGCTCAGTTTCACTACGTATGTGAGACTAAATTTTTCATATGGAATGGACACTTTTTCTTTTTTTTTTTTTTTAAACTGCATGTGTTTTGAGGAGTTGGAACTTTGGAGGACAATTCCTTGTAGGTCTTGAATTGCAGTTACTTTGACTTCAGCCATAAGGAATGTAAGAATCTTACAAAAACTAAACAGTGTATTACTAACCTGCTGTTTTCCTCTTTGTGATATATTTGAGCTCAGTACTGGTCACTTAGTGGCTATTGCTCCAGAGCATATTTAGAATTTGTTTTGCTGGCTCTACAGAAGTAATCACCTTGTCACCTGGTGTCTATGTATGTATTATGAATGACAAAACCAACTAGAAGTGCAACTATTAAAATCACAAACTAAATTACCTGCCTCTATCTTCAGCAGTGTTTTTAGTTTTGAAAACAAGGAATAAATCAAATACAATGAAATGTGCTGTGTTTGGATTTTGGAAGTGACGGCTTTTGACAGTCTGTTCTCTGCCCAAGAGAAAATTCAGCTGTACATAAACACTGGAAATAAAATGACTTCTTGGAGACCCTGGTGTTCACAGTCTATGCTGGCTGAAACTTGGCAGCATCAGGCTTTTCACATCATTTATGGAAACAAGATCTGTCATTGTGTTGTATGAAAAATGAGCTCTTTCTAGAATCATCTCCATTAATTACCTGGTTAAGATCAGATTTCCTTGCTGAAATGAGTTTGGACTTTGATAATTACTTTAAAAGGAGCAATTCTATGGTGTTGTCTTGGCTTTTTGTGTCAAAACACTACTTAATGTGTTAGTATTATTACAATAAATTAAAGAAGAGAAAAATGGTAAAAAAGGACATAGAAGTTGTGCAAGGCATTGTGACAAGTTGAGATTGGCATTAATGCATTTTTTTGGAAGGAGTGAAAATGCCTGCTCCTTCCTTTTCCTTGGAGGTGACCAGCCAGGGGCATGGAGAGCATAGGAATAGCCAGACCTTCAGATTGCTCTTCCACCCTCTAGCCCAGGAGTGGGTGAGCGATCAGGAAGCTCCTGTGGGAATAAGGTGTGGTTTTAAAATGCCCTGTTAGTAACGACCACTTTATCCTGCATCTCCTTGAAACCCAAGAGAATTAGGCTCTTTGCCAGGTTTAAAAAGGTAATCAGGCTGAGCATTGGAAGTCAGAGGTTTTCCTGTGAGAATTTGGATTCTGAACTTTAGTTTTAAGTCAAACACTATTTGACTTTGAGTTTTTTACACAAGGACACAAAGGAGAATGAAACAAAAAAATACTGGAGACTTGAGTAAGTTCTGAGCTGTTAAGCTTCTGCAGGCTACTTGTCAGGCATGTTCCAGCTGTAAAATAAATGTTACTGAAAATATCCTAAGATCACTGTGTAATTTAGTCAGCTTTGAATGTCAGATCATACAATGGAGCACATGTGCATATTTTAGAAGAACTGATAAAATTAGCCTGTTTCTGCTGAGCTATTGCTTGAAGAGATGCTTGCTTTGAGCTGGTATTGCCTCAGGTGAGTGGTAGGGTGGGTGGAGCTGCAGGAGGAGGAAGGGCTCTGTTCCCTTCTGGTACTGAACTCCCCCCACATTTGCTTCCCTGTCCGTAAATGGATGGAGGAGCACTGATAAAAAGCTTTCTCTAAACTATAGGAGAACAATTCTATGCTGCTGAGGGTTTTACTGTAGTACTTGAGTCTTCTTTTTAGTTAGGAAAGAGTATTATTAATTGCAATGATGTGGCCACTTAGGTTTTTTAAGGTAGATAGATATTATGTTCTTTCAGGAGTTTGGCTCTGTGGGAACAATAACAATTCAGCTCTCATTGTTTTTGGAATATCTCTACAAGAAATTATTTTAGAGAGGTTCAGTACAGAGCAACTTTATTTCGATACTTGAAAAACTATGTTCTTCTCTTTTGTTTTGACATCCAAATGCTCAAAGCATCCAGTGGAAATTCATTTCCTAAAAACAGCTTTTTCCAAAAACTGTGACCAGTTTTTGGGTAAATGTAATAGCACTTTTGCTGAATGACATTGTTAGAACCCACACTTTCTGAAAACAAGAAGCTCTTTGGAAGAAGCAATGAGTTTTTACTGCTTCTTTCCTGCAAATGGATGGCACAACTCATCCCAGATTGCTCCAAGTGATCCAATTTTCATAGTTACAAAAGACAAATAGTCACCAGTTCCCTTTGTGGTGTGTTCTGAGATGAGCAATCTGGGACTGATAGTTATGCTGATATGCTGAGCTCATGGGAGAAAAGAGAAATATCCACTCCAGTGAAATCCTGTGTGCAGATGTTGAAAAGGACTGCTGAAAAATGCCAATTCTTTCCTTTTAGTTTACTTCTTGCGTATTCTATCAGTACTGCTGGATTTGCTGATGAAAACAAGTTCCTGCATTGCACACTGTGGATAAGTACTTAAAGATGAATAAAAATTGGGGAGCGGGATGTTGCCTCTGAACATCCAAGGAGAAATGAAAACCAGCGGTGCAAATCTGTCCTGTCAGAGGCCTTGCTGATGGCATAATAGTTCTTTTTAATCACATTATCTCCAGAAGGGCAGTGGAACTTAGGAAATTTTATTTTAACTGAATATAGTATTTTATGTGCACAAAGCAGTTACTTTAATGGGAATATTGAAGCGTTTTTTCCAAACCTAAGTGAATAAATGGTGATTTTTTTTAATTAAAGGATTTGATCCCAGTTCTGTTCTGCCAAGAGTGCCATGTATTAAGTAAAGGAGAAAAGGAATCAATTGGTGTAGGAAAAGCAACCCCCCATAGCACATGGGAATCTATTCTTTAATTCTTTGGATATTGGAAACTTTCAAAGATTTGGGTGGGGGACCTAGGAGAATGAATTCTAAATGTTGTACAAGTCCCAAGAACCAGAGAGGAGCCAGGAGGGATCAGGGTCATATCAGACTCAGAACTGTGTTTTTTGAAATAGGAAATACATTCCAGATGTTTTTATTCCTGCCTTCTGTTTGTGTATCCACAAACACCAGTTTAAATTCTTAGCAATTGCTGCATTAGTATGAATTGCCAAGGGTTCCAATATTTTGCATGTCACTGATAAACTGTGGGTCATAGTTGCAGCACTGCTAAATTTGCCATAGCCCTGCCAGGGGTTTAGATTGTGAATATTTAGGTGAACTGCAGTCTGCTAAGATTGAAGTTTTAAATGCTAGCTTTTAAAGCTTTGAATTTCTAATCAATTAGATGTACAAAAAGATTATAGTATCATTATAAAGTAGTGTGGAGCTCAAAAGTGAGTTATATTTTTTTTTGTTCCAGCAGAGATGATAGTGATGAACTTCTTCAAGTTTAAAAATTTCTTTTTAGTTTGGACTTGTACATTTTCTATAATGATTGAAATGAGTGCTTTGAAGGTCAGTAAATTAGGCCTATCTTCACAAGGGAAGCTGAGATTTGATAAAAGCATTTCATCCCTAGGTGACATTATTTCAGCTATGAATTGTTAAAGTGCCTCGAAGTCATCTCTCCCTGGCCTTTTACAAAATCAAAGGTGTGTAGTCAACTTTCTCTTGTTTTCATTTTAGGCTAGTATGTTACCATGTTTCAGGCGTTCAGTGCTTATTCACTCACAAAGTGACATTTCTGCCAAAAATCCTCCATGAAAGGTTTCAGTTCAAGATCTGGCTTTTCCTTGAAAAACTTGCCTTCTAGTGGATTTTCTCCCAGCTCTTGTGTCACAGCAGCTCTGTCACTTCTGCTTAGTGACACTATTTAGTGTTTTTTGTGCTAGTATGGACTTTCTAAACTACTTTAGACCACTGCTGTTGGAGTTGAAGGACTCTCATATCTATAAATAGGAGAGTGTCCATTCCTTAAGCATGAATAACAGTTAGGAATTGTTCTATCTCACCTGTTCACAGCTACACATGTTAAAATGCAGTTCAGCATTGGACCTAAATGCTTAGTACAGTGCAGGTTGGAAGTACTGAAGGCAAGGCAGCTCTGTGAGCCTCAAAGGGAGGCTACTGAAAGATGTCTTTGACTGAGATCTTCCCAGCAGGGAAACCTACTCCTACTGATGTGAGTGCAGCAGACCCAAAGGACAATAAATGGTTCAAGCCGGCCAAGAAAACAACAGAGGGGATTAGAACTGGAAGCAGGCCTGCGGAATGATGGATAGCTACTGGATTAGTCAGTACATGGAAACTTTATTTGGCGTTTATGTAGTCTTGAGCCTCAAGGAAGAACCACAATGTTCCCTTGGGAGATTATTTTAAGATCCCAAAGAATGTATGTGCAGTTCCTCGGTATTGAACGATTTCATCATGTGCTCATCCAGCCTGAGTATTTTAATTTAGGTGTGAAAGTGCACAGCATCCCTTGGATGCAGAGCTACTCTTGTTCTAGGGTGGGAGGGGGGGTGGGCAGGAAGAAATAAAACATTTCCACATCCACAGTAAGCTGTTTTCCTTCAGGATCCATTTTGCAGCACACTCAGCCTTTGGATCTCACTTATTTTATAGTCATGAGCTCTCTGCCACTAGAAAAGGGAATAGAAATCATACTTGGCATAATGCCATTTAGAAGAAATTGTTTTAGCTGCTAAATAGAAATTTAGTTCAAGTTAATTGTAAAATTGGTTTCAAGGTTAACTTTCAAACAGATGTCTTGAGGCTTACTTTTAAGAAGTGGGAATTTTATGTTTTGTTGTTTTAGGAAAAAGTTGCTTGCCTAATCAAACCAAAATGAGGTTTGAAGTGCAGCTGTATGTCATGTCAGCACTTGGACATGAATATCCAGACATTTGATATACAAAATGTCCCTTTCTTGTGCAATACACTAGCAGCTAGATTAACGATGCCAACAAGAGTTTGCTATTATTGTATCAAAACTATAGATTATTGTGCAGATTATATGAAAAAGATTTCCTAAGAAACATCGAGACAGGTGTTTTATCTTGCACGAGTCAAATGAGGTGTAGAAGCAAGCATTAAGTGTTCCTCTGAGCTATGCGAATTGTAAGCCTTGTTTTACCTTCAAATGCACCTGATTTCCCTGAAAAGAGTAGCAAAACTCAGTCCCCCCAGAGTGGAAAACTTCAGTTTTGGGAGTTTGCTTTTAACTCAAAACTTGGCAAGTGTGCACACTGTTCCCTTTAGTTTTTCCACTGCTTGTTCTGCAGATTCAATAACTGCCCATTCCTTCTCCAGCATGAGAGATTTCCAAGGTGTGTGCTGATTTTCTAAGTGGCTGTATTTCTGTTTTTCTGATGCTGTGAGTGTCAGAGGCTTGAGCAGAGCACTGCTGTTGTTCTAGGCAGGCAATGTACTCCTCAACTGCAATGTATGGTAGAGATTTGTTGATGTTATGGTTCCAGAACAGCTGTGCTAATTTCCAGGTGCTGAATAAACTTCCCACTCTACATTTCAGTAGGTGAAGGCTCTCTATGCAGGACAGATACCCAGTCTGGAGACAGACTGTTCTAATTTTTGAAGTCATGAAAGGCTTTGGACACTTGCTCTATTAATTTTCCTCTAAGGGCAGTGAGTCCTTAAAATAACTGTTTAGCTAACCTCTGTATGGAAGGGCTCTGCCTGTCACTGCTAAAATTGGAAGCACTCATTGTACTAATGGATTTTTGGCTCTTTTCTGCAGCTTCACCTTTATCTCTTATGCATAGATGTTGTTGTCAGTTTTCCGAGGAAAAAAAGCTAAAATGAACATTTTAAATGAATCCTTATCCTCTATGCTGCCCTCTTCCCTTACAATTTCCTCTTGGAAGCTCAGAACTGCTGAGTGACAGTGCAGTTGCTATTGTGAAGGCCTGTCAGCTGAGCCACCACCACAGAGGCTTTGCCTGACTTTTCCAGCACATCTGTCCCTAGGCTGGGGCACATTTTTGTTTGGCTTCTGAGTCTTGACTCTCAGGATGTAATTTTATTAACCCAGCTCACAGAATCCTCTATTGTGCATTACAGAGAGGTGCATGGGCTCCAAGTTTTGTGCTGTCAGTTTATTACTAACTATTTTATCCTATTTGGATTTTTCCTTTCCACAAATTGGCAAGCTCAGTGTGAAGGTTCAGGGCTATTTTGGTGGACCAAGTTATACACTTCGTGATTCAAGCCTTCATGCCTGAGACATTAACTCCAAGATGTATTTACTTCCCAGCCTCAAATCCTTAAGTCCCAACTGAAGTATTAGCAGCAGACTTTAAAGTCATTTCCTGACTACCTTGGAGGGGACAAGTCAGCTGCAGATGTATATGAGCAGAGTGAGATGCATCTTGGAATTGTCATGCATTTGCATCAAATTGATTTTCATCGGAATTAAGGTCTCAAAGTTCTTGAAAAGCAAAAAGGTTGCCCTTTACAGTTTCTTTTTTTAGAAGTTGCTTATTTTCCAATTGTCTCTGTGAGGGGGGAGAACAAGTGTTCTAGAACAATCTAAATGTGTTCTGTGAAAAGCCTGTATGAAGCCATCCTAGCATAACTTTATTCATGGACTCTTGAGACAAGTTAGAAACATGGAAGATGAGTTAATATTTTAATTAATAGTAATCTAAACTTTATTTTAACATCATCCATTTGGAATCCAAAAAATTCCCAGGGTGAAACAAGTGATGAAAAAAATCTGAAATGAAGCTATACCTACAGTTCTTGGTGTGTTCTGAGACTGTCTCAAATACTCCTAATGCTTTATTCTCCAATATTCCCACTTTGAAGGTGGTCACAATTTTTATTAGGTCGGACAAACATTTTTTTTTCCTCCCTTTTAAATGAGTCCTTAGTGCAAATAATATTGTGAGAAATGTTTCTGGTTCTGTCCATGTTGAGGCCCCATTTTTTCTTTTATGTCACTGTGGAATTTTTTATATCTGGTATTACTTAGATGTTCAATAGATACCTTTGATCATCCTGTATTGCAACCTAAGACATTATACAATCTATACATGGCTGTTGCCTGATTTCAAAGTGCTGCTATGAGTGTTTTGGTGTCTTCTGGGCTGATCTCTAGCAGCACTGATTGGCTTATGAACAGTGCTTATGGATAGCCCCTGGAACATCCCCAGGATATTGCAGCCAGGACATTGCCACTTTGTGTGGATGGTGATGTGATGGCCCAGGAACTGAGGAATTGCCTTCCTCTTTTGGCATCCATGGTGATTCTGACAGCACAGCTCTCATGTCCATGTTCAGATCTGAGGTGCCAGGACACCCAGCACTTGTTGAGACTCTTGGAGACCTTTCCGTGTGTTTCAGTGGAGGCGATGCTAAAATCCAGTGGATGCCTGTATATGATTTAATGATAGATCCTTTGTGATTTTGAGAGGACCAGTGCTATAAAACAGGACTTGCCAGGCTGACTTTGACTGGATTTTCAGTGATAAAAATGTCTCATCTGAAATGGCTGCAATATGTGGAAGAGGACAAGGGCTCTTGGCTGACTTAGGCAGGCACTGGCAGGGGTCCCTGAAGAGGTCCCTTGAAGGCAGCAGGGAGCAGTGTTGGCCTAACCTGGGCCCTCTGGCTTGCCATCAGTTGCTGTCAGGAAGTGAAGAGCTGGAAAAGCAAATCCTGAGCAAACTCCCCCACTGGCTGCTGTGAGGTACTTGTCATAAAATCCTGCTGTGTGACCAGAACCAGTGCACAAATAGCAATTGAACTGGGCAGTGAGGATACTGACTGCTTTAGGTGTGGAAAGAGAACTTTGTGGTTTCCAAAGTGCATTAGAGCGCATTTCTGCAGTGATAGGCAGTCCCTTAGACACTATTTACATGGCCTGCAGCTTCTGTGATGCTCTTCTTTTAATTTTGCCTTCCCGGGTCTTCTGTGATAAAAGAGCACACTGAGTATCTGCTGGTCTTCCTGGAGCAGAAACCTTTCATTTGGAAAGGTTGCAGAGAAGCTGCCTACATGTGTGAGCAGGAGAAAAATTACTATTGGCTTTGAGTAAAGAACTGCTTGACTTTTCTTGTGCAGAATGTGTTTTTGAGAAACTTTGTTAGGAAGGCAAACAGAAATGGCCCCATTATAGTGCTGTTCGTGCTGAAAAACTCTGCTGTAACCCTGTTGCACCAGGAAGAGCAGATGTTTTAGAGTGCTTTGCCCACACAGCTAAAGGTGATGGAAAGTCAAGTTTCTTTAGGATAGGTTTCTTTCCTGCCTGCAGTTCAGATGGATGCAGTGGATGTCATGTTTTGGCTGCAAGGTTTCAACTGGAAATGAACCCAGCCTCTATGGTTTGCTCTGATAGGAAGTTTTAGTTCTCCTGTTATGTGTATTAAGATGCTAAGAGTAGCAATTGGGCTACTATTTGATTCTTGAAGTTTAAAATACCAATTAAGAGGTACATGCCCTTACCCTTGGGTAATTAGGAATGTCTGTGATGGGTGTTTTTTTTGTTTTCTTATGCTGAGATTATTTTGAGACACTGAGGAAATGTGTGTGTATATATAAATATAACTTGTCATACAGTTATTACATCTAATTATCAAGGTGCAGTGTGGGCTGATGGCTGCCTGAGGAACCAGGAGCTGCAGGCTCTGGGCATTCCTTGTCAGCCAGGCCCTGTCTCACTGACTCTGGGGACATCAGGTTCCTCTGGGGACAGGTCATGGTCAGTCTGTGGATCAGGGTTTGGATCAAGGGGCTCCACTGCCAGGAATGGGCATGGCTGTGTGACACAGGTGAGACAGGCCCTGAGGAGAGGGGATGAGGTCGAGAGCCTCAGCTTAGGAGGGAGCTCAGGGCAGGAAGCAGGGGAACCTCTCCTCAAAATAACTTAGCAGAGCTATTGAGGCAGTTCCTGGCTTTACTCATAGAGCTGGTCAGACTTTAGAAGTTTAGGAGGGAGGGAGATGCTCTAGGTCCTGCTATCAAGGACCTGTGCAAATAGGCAGAAAATAAAAAGCAAGAAGATCCCTTGGATTCCACTCTTTGCTCCTTGCACCTTGTGCAGAGTAGTCTTTATTCCAGCAGTACAGGCACTTGGGCTGCAGAACTAAGCTTTGCTAGTATTTAGTGTGAACAACCCATTGTTGCAGTTGCACTAATGAGCTGCTTAGTCTTAGTGCAGCTAAATTAATTAATTAGCTGCCCAGTCAATGGTGGTGGCTCACATGGCCTGGGCAGCATGTTGGCTTCCAGGATGACAGTCCTGGTTCCTTCAGGGATTGTCACAGTCAGAGAGGCTGGAGGGGTGCTCAGAGGGGACTCATGCTTGATATAGCAGTAGTCATGAGCAGGGTGAGAGGGTGAGGATGGGTTGGAATTGGCACACCTGACTGGTGATAGAGGTGTTGGATAGAATGAATGACTCGTTTCAGTGGGCCTGTGCTGGAGCTTGGCTGCATTTTCCCACCTTATTAGGACTGTTTTGTGTTTGTAGACCACACAATTGTTTGGCAAGTGTGTTCTCAGGCAGTACATCTCAAAGCACACAACTTGATAAATAAAAGTGCCATATGGCTTCTCAGGAAGGTCTCTGCTGCCTCTCACGCATGCTGAATCAGAAGGATATTGTATGCAAGCCTTGGCATGTGACAGGAGAAGCATCTGCTTTATGCCATGAGGATGTGTGAAATAGAAGTAAATCGCTTGGGTTTGTGGTACTGGAATTCCCCTCAGCCCTGTTTGTGCACTGGAGCTGCCTTCTGCCAGGTGCTGCGCAAACAGAACAGAGTACCAGATCTAAGTGCTCCAAAGCCTCTCCGTGCTGGATTGGAAAATGTACCGGAATCCAAGTCTGTATGTAAGGAAGAGCCTCTTGCATTACTGCGTTGAGATGACCTCAGAGTGCTACGAGACATTCCAATAGTCTCCTCTGCTGCAAACCTGGCTGAACTCAATTGAAGTCAAAGCTATCACAGTGAGGGTCATCTCATTAAAATCCATGCTTTGTTCTACTGTCCAACCTCCTCTGTTGCAGTCAGCAAGTCTGCAAAAAGATATTTTGAGAATCAGCCTTTCCTTAGTAAGCCTTAAGAAAGCAGCACAGTTGTTTTAGATGTTATTTATTAAATATGCCTTAATTAAAAACTGGTTTAGCTGTGTTTGAAGCCTGAAACAATTCCCATTAATTCCTTTGAGCCTGTTTTATTCAACTTTATTAGCAATTAAATCTAGCCCTTAACCCTTTGGGGACTGCCAACAAATTGCATATTTGGGGAAAGCAGCTCAGTGTTTATTGGTCAGCTGTCTGGAGACTGTGAATGTTCCAAGGATTCAATAGATACCTTCTTGCCACTGGGCGAAGTTGTCTGCCAAGTTTTCACCAGATGCCTGTGAAGCTGGGATTTATAAACAGTTCTGATGCAGGAATCAGGGCAATTGAGTGACTCAGCTGCTCCTCTTAGTTCTCATTTGAGCTGAGATGCAAGCTGTAAGCAAATTAAAGTATTATTTGACAATATGCCCTGAAAATGGTGAAGCTCCAATTCCATGCTCATAGCTGACAAGAGGCACGTCTCAAAGGACCTGTGTAGTTGGCATTACCTGCCTTTTTTTGGGAATCCTCAGAGAAGTCAAGGAGCAAACAGTCATGAAGGATGAATTGCCTTTGTGGCAGCAGCAGTGCCCAGCTCAGGCTGCAGTGCATGGCCAGCAGCAGATGGGAGAGGTGCTGTTCCTGTCTGGAAGGTGTTCTGGGCTCTTGGGGTGGCACCAGGGATCAATATTCCCTTCTGAGTACAGCTATGAGTCTGGAATGGTGTTTGCTTTGCCAACAGCTGCTGACTCAGAACACCCTACAAGGAGCACCAATCCAGCTGAACTTCAGCAAGAGGAAAAAAATCAAAGATGAGCCTAATTTCCTGCTTTTAAGTTTACCACACTGAGGCTGAGCATGTAGGAGACACAAGCTGAGGGGAACAGGGAACTTTAGGTGTTCAGATTCCTTTCCAGCCCATTTCTTCTGACAGCAAACAGGCAGGTGTGTGTGGGGGGTGTGTGAAAGGTAAGGATGGGAGGATTCCTGAGTCCTCTTCTTCCTTTCCGGCACTCAGAATGCCTAAAAATCATGATTTTAAGTTGCAGTTGCAAAGGCAAGAGCGTCCTGTGACTGTGCTGTTTTTTACTAGTGGTGGTGTGAATGAGGGCCCTAGAGAACTCATGGGAAGTAGTCCAGAGCTGAAACCAAGTCAAGGGAATCTACCCCCAAGATTTCCTGCCAGTGGTAGCTGCCCAAGAGGAGGAATTTTAGTTGGTGGAGGAAATATTGGTCCTGTGTGGCTTCACAAGTGTTTATTTTAGAAATAAATTGGTCTTATTTTAGAAACTGGGTCCCTGCCACCAGCCAGAGCCCTTATTGTCTGCAGTTATAAACACAAGTTACTGTGCGTGATTGAGGCACTGGACTTTCTTGTGTTATCATGCAAGTGAAATAAAATCAGCCTCCAAGATAATGCTTCCCTTCTTCCAGGGTTATTTTTATTAACCTTGATAGTCCAGGGAGCTTCCTGCTAGAGACTTCTTCCCACAAACATTTGTGTTCCTGTTGCAAATTTTTTCTGGTGCATTTTGTATTGTTTGCTGCTCTTCCACTAAGTTGTCTGAGTTTTAAGTCTTCCTTCAGAGCTGTGTCTCCATGTGACCATTGTCAAGATCTTAATTCTTAACAAATAAGATACAACAATAGCTAGATCAGAAAGGACATCCTTTTGGTAAGAGCTGGAGGTGTGACTGAGTCTATTTCTAGCTCAGTTTGGTCCCTTTAGTCTTGGGCAACTTAATTGATTTCTTTCTGCTCTTTGTGAGTGTGGGGGTAATGCCCAGTCATATGGTAACTTGTTAGCTCCTGTGAGGTTCTCAAGCTGTGTTGTTGTGTAGTATTGAAAGACAATTTAGATACTCAGGATAGCATTATTACTCCTATTAGTAACTATTTTTGCACTTTGTGGAAACTGAATGAAAGCCAATTTAGTCTTGCTGCATGTGGGCCTTTTACAGTTTGTACTCATATATAATGCATAATTTATATATTCAACACCTTTTATTATCTGTGCAAAGTGCAAGCAAAGATAGGGGAGAACAAAGTTACAAATTTTACAATCTATTAATTCTGGGCCATTTTAGAGAGCAAAATACTGAGTGGATTAGTTATGTATTCTCCAGGCTGCTCAAGGTCATGTATATTAGATAATGGACCTTTCTGTGTACAATATGCATTATGCATAGTTTTTGGATGAGTTGTGATCAAGTCTAGGAATTATGCCAATTCATTTTTGGAGAAATTTATGGTATTTAGCACCTACTTAGTATTTTTTAGTTTTTTAAAGGGGAATTATAACTAATTCACCCTTGCATGTCTGCAGAGTACATACAATTGTTGCAGGTTACAAGAAGCCATGATTAAACTTCAAATCATTTAGCTTTTGT
>PYHW01010704.1:569914-596663 GCA_013186435.1 Turdus rufiventris
TTTTTTTTAAAGGTTTACCCCTTTTATTGACTTGTGGACTCCAAACACAGGAAAGTGTGAACTGCAGGTTACAGTGCAAGCTGGAGGCTGCACAATGTAACACAAAGGAGGGATGAGAGAGGTAGAGAAAGTTCCTTGGCTGAAGTTGAGTCATTATTACCTGGGTTTGCCAAGGTCTCCTGACAGTTCTGTTTGCTAATTACCTATGACTCTTGGAATGCAACTCTTATAAAGCCAGTCTCTTTTCTCTTCTCTTTCCTGGGAAAATAACAGTTATGGATTTACTGAATGGACTTGTAGAGCTGTACTACCAAAGTGAGAACCTTGATGCTCCATTTTTCTTGTGCTCAGCACCAGCAGCCCTGCCTCTTTAAAGGAGCACACAGAATGTTGTGAAAACCCTCTGGAGCTTCTGGCTTAGCTCATTTCTCCAAAATGCCCTTCTGTAGCCTCAGGACTGGCATAGCTGTCTTTTTCCTGTGTGTGATTTCGCTGTATGATTGCACCTGCCAGTGGGATTATATTCTTTGTCACCTATTTCTACTTGTTTGTAAGCGCTGGTATTGTATCACTTGTGACCTGCTCAGATTCTTCTCATCCGTGAAACTGTGTGAGCAAAGAGCTTTTTGAGAAATCTGTCTATGTTTTGCTTTTAAATACATGTATCTTTGGAGAATTGGGGCAGCACAAACCAACTGCATTGGGATCTATTTCAGTGTTTCAGTGAGACAGTCACCACTTTGCTCTGGGAGGACATTGGGTGAGTGGCTTTTCTTCATTAAATGCTATTTGTTCTTGTCAGCATGGCTGTGGCTCTTCCTATTCCTGTTCAGGTCTAAAGCTTCTTTTCTTACAGATTAGATTTCAGAGTAAATTGTATGGGCAGAATGAAGGAAGTTGTAATGAAAGCTAAAAGGCTCAGGTTCTGATGTGCATTTGAGGTCACTCTAACCCGAGGTGCTGATTTCAAGCTTGAACAATGAGAGAATGACAGGCTAATGTTACTGTGAAAGCATAATTCATCTGGCTGTCTTTCAGTTGCCCACACTACTAGGCCTATTAAGAATCTGAAACACTGAGGAGGCATTAAAAACTGTCGATGAGAGAAGTTCCCATCAAAGTCCATTAGGATAAGTGAGTGGTCAGAGTAGCTGGGCCTGACATATTTCATATTCTTTAGCTACAAGAGTGTCTGAATTTCTCAAGAGCTTTCAGGCTCAATCTTATTCAAGATGATCTCACACGGCATTTAGCATTCCCATCCTTTTCAGGCACTTGTGTGAGGAGCAAGCATTCTGAGAACAAGGCCTGCATTCACTTCAGTTCATAAAAAGGTGGGAGGAGGGAAAAGACCTGAAGCATGGCTGCAAGGGAGGACAGATTCCTGGATGATCAGGCAAGTGGTTGCTAGCTATCCTACAAAATGGGAAGAAAAGCTCCCTTTCTGCTGTCAGAACTAGTAATAGATCCTTGCATATTGAAAAACCACAAGGATGTAGGCAATATCACAACTTTGTGGTTTAATAAACTGTGATAGAAAACATGGTGATACTTAGCAGTTCAAAGCAGGCTGAGCTGTACAAGTCACTGGGAAAAATTTGTAGGTTTTAAAAGAAAATCCCACTTTCTTGCTTGCAATATAATTCACCTCAACCAATTCAGGTGTGTTTAGACATGTCAGTGTCCACAACAAGTTTCAAGAACATGGTGTTCTGGCTCAGCCTGCCCATGGCAAAGAGCCTGTATGCTCCACCTGCCAAGGTGGGAGCAGCAGCATCAGTGGGTGTGTGGCTGGGCTTTCCAAAAGGACTCAGTGCATTGGTCCCAAACTGCTTTTCTGGAAGTGAGGCAGCCTGCAGTCAGAATGACCAGGATACTTCTGAAATAAAGGCTGGAAAAGCAGTGTTTTAAAAACCCAATAACCTTGTAGCAGTGGGGAAGAGACCAGAACTGGATTTGGCATTGCCAGCAGCTTTCCTGTGGCATCAAGACCTTCTCACCTGTCCCTGGCCAGGCATCCTCTGTGGTGGGTGCCAGGATTAGCTTCCAGCAAGGTAGGGCACTCTCAGCTCAGGGTGTGGCCAGCAGGGATCCTCCCTGGTGGGATGTGTTCAAGTCCTGCATTGTGGTGTTCTGGTGTATCACCAGTGAGAACACAGCCAATGGAACGTGGAAATCATGAGAAGCATTTTACGACTCAGTGTTTTAAAGCAAATTTGTTGGAATATTGCTGCTTGTTCTCATCTTTGTGGTGGGTAGGACGGTAAATCTAATGTTAGGTTGTTTATTTAGCTCAATTTTAATGAGTAGCTCAGCATGCAAAGCAGAGTTACATTTCTCCATGCAGTTCAATACCTGGCTGTGTTGTCCTTTGGATATTTTGGTCTTCATCAAGACATGGATCCTTCTAGGGGATCCTGAACTGAGTGCTGGAGGTCTTGGGAGAGTCTTGGTCAAATCACAAGCACATGTGCTGTTGTAGTGTAGTGCTTTCTTAATCTTACTTACCTACACAAAGGCAGATAATTATTTTGAGCTGTTTTACAGTGATTATAGCAGGTTTTGTGCTCATTTAAACCATACTGTGTAAATAAATTACAGAGGAAAATTCTCTTCAAGTAGCATATAAATGGATTAGGAAGTCAGATTTTTACTTTTTGTGTTATGAGTTCAGAAGCATCTAACAAACATTTAACTGTCTAACTGTATTTAAACTGTTTATACTCTAAGCAAACATTAAATGTTTACTTGTAATTATGTAATAAAATTATTTGCTTGAGAGGTTAAATCACTGGTATATTAGACTGCATTGCTTATTCATGTCAGCATAAACATGTAAAGTAGGGAATAAAACTAACCTTGATAGCTGACAGTAGAATGGGAATATCTGTACTCAGACTTAGATTTCTTTGCTAGCTGGTCATATCATTCTGATAAATGACATTAACCAGGAGTGTTATCTTCTATGGATTAGCCACTGACTGGTGTCCAATATTCCATTTGAGCATGGATCCTTGGGAGATGTGCCCTGCATTTTTCAAGGGATGTCACCAAGATGACAAAATGCAATATCAGTTACCAAGTGTTGTTCTCAACTAGCATGTTCATCAATACAGGTATTTTTTTCTTTGTTAACATCTAAGTTCATAGATTTAGGTTATCACAGGAACTGTCCCTTCAATGACTGTATACCTTTCCGTGTGTGTTCTTCCAAATGTAATAAGAGTAAAAGGTGGGCTAGAACTTGCCTTTTCCTCATCCTTAGTCAGTGTTTCCCCTTGCATCCAACAAAGGAAGGAGATTTTCCTTTAGTGTTGCTCTGTTGCTTTGTACCAGTTCATATCCCTTGGTTGGATCCTGAGTGGCAAATTAACAGTGAAAGATGTAATATTACAGGGGGAAGGCTTGTGGGAAATGCTTATCTTCTCACCTCTTGCATTCCTCTTAGAAAATTCTGAAGGTTGTATGTGCAGGCATTTTCCAGACTTGCTTGGATCATATGTTTTGGCTCTTGCCATCTCACAATCCTGCAAATAGTGAAAGTTCCCTTCTTGCAGTTGTTCCTTTTGCACAAGTTCTGTCTCTACAAGCACCATTTTCTGTAGTTTTCAAAATCCATGTCAGGAGTTTGTAATGTGAAGCCATTTGGGGTGATCACCTGGTGATCAAACAGGTGGGAAATGTGTGCTGTTCATGGAAACAAGTGCTGGTTAATCATCTTTTGCTTTCTCGCTTCCACTTCTCCTCTGCAGGACTTGTCTGCAGTAAATGCCTCTTGTCTGACAGTTAACCAGAGCAGATTTGCAATAGCTTCTGACTTTATTGCCTTTAAGGAAGCTTTCAGGTCAAAGTGATTTATGAAAAACACCAAGGATGAACCGGGACTAAAGCAAATGTGTTTTAAGTCTGACCTAAAAATAGTGCTAGAATTACCCTACAAAGACTTTGATAATTGGAGAATAAGCTTGTCTGAAATGCAGCTGCCATTGCTTGTTTTTGAAATATTCTAGTAATTCTTTCATATATTAGGAGTGTACTGTAATTATTATATTACTGTAGTCAAGTTTTTTTTCTTTTAATCTGATGGATTGTGCTTGACCTGCAACATTTGTAGTAGAATACTGGATGAATATTCATGTGCAACTCCTCAAAGTTCCCTTAAAATCCATATTAAAAGGCTGAAATTTTTTGAGAGGTGGCAATTACTGATGGCAAGGAAATTATTCTCTACTGAACACTTACAACAAGAATCACTGCCAAAATGCTGCTGATGGAAAGAGTATTAAATAGTGTAAATCACAAAGCTATTATGGTGGTTTATACAAAATAGTTCACTAATGGATCACAAACTGTGGCACTTAGGTTTATAACGAGCAGAAGCCTGAATGTAGACAAATAATCAGATTTTTTATTGCATGAGGGTTTGAAGATCACTCTATTCTGTTATTACTGGGCTATTTAACAATCACTAGTGAGCCTGTGGATTGTATTCACTGGGTGAATACTCCCTTGCCATGGACATATTTGACTATGTTGTTAAATCAGGCACATCTTGGAGCTGGAGCTCTTGAGGGTTTGATGCAGCAGTGTCAGCTGGATGTATTTTTAGGAGTGCACCAGAGTTGTTTGGGCACAGTCAGCCAGAATGTCTTAGAGGGCTTGTGCAGCTGAGCTTCCAAATGCAGCCTCTCCTTTATCTGTAAGCATCCAGGAAGTTTCCATGTGCTGTGGTAGAGAAGAACATCAAGTTTTCTCTTCCTCACTGATGTGAGGATGGGCAGATGGAGCTGTGGCGATGGTACAATTTCCCTGAGCTTCTGGCAGCATTCCACATGCACTTTTAGTACCTTGTCTTTGTTCCATGTGGGATTTAGCTATGTTATGATTGGTTTTTAAATTATAAATGGAGGGGGAATTTGAGTGTATTGTGCAGTAAGTCAGATTTTACCCATAAAGCTGCTTAGCTGAAATATGAATCAAGTTTTTGACTCAAGTGTATGATCCAGGTAGAGGAAGCAGAACTAATAAAGAATGAGCAGTCATGCCCTGGGAGATGAAATGGTTATATTGCATTTGTGATCTTAATGTGTCTAGAGAAAGTTATTTGTATGCCATGGCACAGACCAAACACCCCTGTTTCGCCAGTGTCGAATTTTGTTAGCCCTTGAGAGCCTTCAGGGATTAAATGCTGCAGTAGAACAAATCCATGGAGTGCAGCATGGTCTCTATTCATGTAGCACACCTATTTCTGGAAGTCTGCATTCAGGAAAGGCACAACGTGTGTTTATTGCAAACTAATTACCTAGAATCATGGAGTTAGGAAGAAAACATGTCCAAAGAAATAAGGACAGCAACTCCTTTATTTCCACAGTATGTTCACTAGATACAGTTCCCTTTGATTGTCATTATTTTTCATGCACAGCTGACCTTGCATCATTTGGTATTAGGGGCCACATAATCATCCTATAAATATTAATTAGTGTTTTCATATACTGAGACCTGTTGGTGATATTACATATTATGCATAAGCAATGTTTGCTTTTTCGTTTTGTACCTATAAAGATGTGTTGTATGTTTCCCTCTCGTGAATTTGAGATGATGGGGTTTTTTCTGAGTAGCTGTAGATATAAAATGCCTAGCAGCAAGATGGCTTTTAACTCATTTTTATAGCACTGCAAGGCAGTATCTTCCTAACAGACTTTTCTCAGACATAGAAATCCTGCCATTAGAGGAGGGCTGTGGCTGTCCCTTAAAAAGGATGTTAAGGGGTTAAGACTCTTCATTATGATGTGTATATTCAAAAGTCAAGTCCTGTCTGTTTTCTAACCTATGGGATGTCTTAAAATTATGCAGGAAAGCCTACTGAAGCTCAACTGTTAAAAGCAGTATGGCCAAATTCAATTAGCTGTTCCATGTGGTAGGTGCTACCTAAGCCTGGATCCTCCCCTTTTTGTGGAGTCAAGTAACTCCAAATACATATCCTGGTCATGTTAATATGCAGCCTCTCACTCAGACTTTGTTTGGTGAGACAAGAATATCTTAATTTAGGAATGCAGGCAAAACTTTGCAAATACAACAGCTGTGCATTGGTGAGATGCAAACAGGACCTCCTGGTGACTTCAAGGAGCCTGGGAAGGGATGAGTGCAGGTCATAGGGAAGAGGGGGCTGTTCAAAGGACCAGTTGCTGATCCTGACAACCAGGGGGGAGGAGTTGAAGACGTGATGGGTTTTGCTTCACTTGTGAAGTGGTGGCTGGTGGTTTCCTGAACTAACAGCCTCATAAGCTGCTCTCAGCTGTGATTTATCTACTGGTCTGTGCTGCAGTCTAGCTGGCTGGGTCTTTAATGGCAGAAATGAGTTTTAAGAGCTGTAATTGGGCTTGAGGATTTGAGTGTTGCAGTGAGGGAAATAAGTGTTCCTTCTGTTGGGAAGGGATAATGTTGCAAATAGCTTGATTTCTGAAAATGAAGAAAAATTTCAGTGACATGTCTAGGAGCATTATTTGTATGTTGTGCTGCAAGTGGCATTTTTGGTGAAGTATAAATAGGAATGTGTACATGCATAGATGACATATGTAGCACTTATTTTATCCATATAAAGGGGAAAAGCCAACCAATTCCTTTTCTCATACCCCAGAAAATTCCATACCCAGTGTTCTTGTTAAATACCAAACAACACAGTATGTGGAGAAAATACTATCCAGAATGCTCACTCTTCTAAAATGTGTGCCTGAGAACAGCAGATGTTAAAAAACAAGTTCAGCCACCAGCAGTGTCTAGTTTGGTTTGGAATGCCTTTTTTTTTAATTGGAGGAATAAACTATATTTGTCAATTAGGCTTTTAGCTTTAGTGGAACTAGATGGTCTTTAACACCCCTTTCCAAGCCATTTTACGAATCAAACACACAAAAGGAGCTGAGAGCACAGAGTAATATGCCTTGCCAGAAACAAGGATCATGTGGGAAACCTGCTGCCCAGGCCACTCAGTGCCTGCAAACCACTGTTTCCTAAAGCTCCTCAAGTTATGTGCTCACCCTCCCAGAGAGATGAAGTCTGAGCAGGAGATGAGAAATTGCTCAGGCTGGTGCTGTGTTGAAGAACAGGGCTCTGCCCACCATGTGAGAATGGAAGGTTTTATAGCGCTTTGAGCTGAAGTCTGTGGAGATACACTATACTCCAAACCAGTTCAGGAAGGAAATTAAGGAGATTGGCACCCCAATGGCATATTGGTAGTCGGCTGTTTCCTACCAGTGAGTGAAAGGGTGTTAGAGCACTGTTGGATTATCCTCCTGGGGCTCTGAGCAATTTCTGTAGTCTTGGATCTTTGCAGTTCGGTTTGAACTTGCTTGGTGACTCCAAAGGTTTTCCATGTGCCCACAACAACAGGAATTATTCCCCTCTATTAATCTGCTATTGAAACACTTCTACCACCAAGTGAGTTCATCTCATGCCAAGTACTGTGGCATGGGCTGAGGTGTACATGGATTTCCCCAGTGTGGGAAAATCATGAAGAATTAAGTATGGAGGTCTTGGGTGCAGAGACTTCACCCACAGAAGAGGCCACAGAGGGGATTTAGTTCCTTACCTTCACACGTGTAAATGAAAGGCCTGATTATTTCCTATTTCCACAAAAGTAATAGAGGGAAAGTTTTCTACCAGGGAGCAAACTGCTCCCAAACTAATACCTGTGTCTCTACTACCAAAACTTGGTGTGTTTTTGTTTTTCTACAATAAAACTGGCATTTTTGTGATATTCCATGGTACAATCAGATATTCATTACAGCTTGCAAGACCCCTATCAGGTAATAGTCATGTCCATTTTTAGGTGAGACATTTTCACCGATGAACAGTGGCAGAGGCAGGCAAGGTGCTCTGACTCTGAAATTGCTGTTTCACAGACTGTAGAGCCTACCTTTGAGAACAGTCATATGGCAGCGTTTTGCATCTCCTGAAGAAATGGATTCTAATCATTAATTTACATGCGAAAAGGCGCTTGTTAAAGGTCTCTTGAGCTCCTATGTCTGTGAAAATCAGCTTTCCTGAACTGATCCTGAAAGGAAATCGGTACCTACAGCTCAATGGAAATCAGTGCAATGCCAAGGAGGATCAGTGCTGTGATCATGCCCTTGGATTTGAAGCAGGACTGTATTGCTCTGGCTTTGTCATGATGAGCTTACATTATTGAACTTGTGGTGACTTTGTCTGAAATGCCAAGCTCAAGTCACATTGCTGTTTCCCTTCTATTTTAGGTGGTGTTTCTGAACTAGTCTGCAAGGCAGCTATGCTTTAATTTAAACCCTTCTTCAATAATAGGTCCTATTGTGCCAGCTCTGAGATGGCATCAATGACTACAAATCTGACAAACTTGGTACCAGTGTCTATTCAATACTACTCATTCATTGGTATTTATATAATGCTACTCACAGGATCTTTTCTCTACACTGCTCTGTTGATTCATGCTATTGTATCATATCTAAAACATCTTTTTTTTTATCAGTGTTGTAAGGCATGGAGGAGAACAGGAGAAACTCTACTTGATTAGGTTTCTTGGAAGTCTGGACTTGGGTCTCAGCTTATCTGAGACTTCTTGAGAGATAATGGTCTCTTAGGGTAGTGATAATCCTTGCTCTGAGCACACTTCCTTTGTGTCACTGGGACTGTAACAAACAGTCCGCTGCTAAGAATGTGTGTGCAAAAAAGGAGGCTGCACTCCTGCTAGAATTCCTGGTCTATCATAAGTGTAGAAATCCATTAACATCTTCTTGGCACTCTAAAAGCAAATAATGGCTATTGTTCTGTCTTAACAAAAATATACTTTAATTGGCATCTATAGTCAGATTAATTTTTATAAGCCAACAGTGTGCTGGTAGATGATCTGAGATTTCTCTGGTAACACTGGTGGGGGAATGTTAATTCAAATGAGCACTTATGCCAAGTATTCCTTATGACTGCTGCAAATGTCATTGTGTAGAGAAGTCGAGATGTTTATTAGAGACTGTGACGTTCACTCAGCTTTGTTTTGCTCATAGTTCTTTAGCTGCTGGCTGCTCTGAAACATAAGGTTTCCTTACAATAATTGCATTTCCTTATTTCAAATTATGTGATGACCTTTTATGTATTTACAAGACTACTGGGAAAATGAATGTTGAAACTTATTCATCAGCTGCTTCATCAAAACTGTTGCATAATCTCAAAGATCATTACAAGCCAATTTCATTACTTTCAGAGTGCCTTTTTGAACTTGCACCAAAGCTCATGGAATAACTTCAACCGAAGTATGACTGGGGCTTTTCAGTTTAACCTATCATTCTCACTTTGCCTGGAACAAGAGGACTTTTGGGTATTGTGGAGCTGAATATCTGATACAAAATGTGAAGAAGGTGACCAGCACTTTGATCTTGCAGTGCTATGGAATAGACAGTGGCTGTTTTTCTCTCTCTTCCTGGCTGTGTGTTGCTGATAAATATCAACATGTGGCCTTTGAAAAGGCATTTTCCCTCCCTTGTTTAACCTCCTCACTTTCTCTGACAATGTCTCCTGGATGGGAGGTTGGTAAATGATGTTTCTGATTGCTCAGCAGGCATCCTGTTAGAGCAGATTGCTTCCCAGACAGCCAGGAGCTGTTGTTAGTGCTTTTCCTTGCCACACAGCGACAGAACCATCAGCAGAGCCATTCCTGAACCTGTATTTTGTGCTTTAGAGCTCTCATGAGAAATCCTAGGAAACTTAGTTCCTGGTGAGGGGTGCTCTATTTTTTCCAAACAGAATGCACTAAACATTAGAAAGTGGTTTTTGTGGATCTTAATAAGAGCACTTGGATAGACCATAATAGCTTTCAGCTTATTGTTCAGCTTTATGATGGTGGAGGACACTTTGTGCTTAGTTCCACTGGAAGTTGGGCTGGGACAGCTCATTGATGCTAAGTCCTTTCTTCCATTAGGTGGGTTATTAGTGACCAGAGCTTTATTCAGATTAGCAATATTAAGAACTGAATTAAGTTTAAACCAGCTTTTCTGAAGTGTAACTGGGAATTGGGCTTTTTTTTGTCATTAGAAGTTTGAATTGACTCTAGGAGATGTGGCTCCAAGACCTACATCAGAAGAAAATTGCTCTAAATTTTAGAAACACAGCTGAAAACAAGTGTGTTCAGCTACCTAAATGGTGTTCTATTGCTTTCTGACTAATATTTTGTCAGTTGTGGAGCTTTCACCTTTACAACTGCAGGTTCTGTGAAATAGCCAGAATGGTAAAGAAAGCCTGATGATTCAGGAGAGGGTATTTTAAGAGTATTTCTGAAGTGAGCTTAGAGAAAAGTCAGTGGAAAAGGCATCAAGTTTCAAATTACCTGCTTCAAGGGAAGGTATGCCATCCAACTACTCTGGTATTAATTTAGGAATATCATGAGATAAAAGCAATTAGGAAATCTAAAAATTGAAAATGTCAGACTTCTCATGCAAGTGATAAACCACAAATTTCCTTTAACTTTTTAGCATCTGAATGAGTTCTAAACATAGACAAACCATTCTGCCACCAACTTTAATTTTTTTAACTGTACTAAACTTCTAAGCTAGGCCTAAATGAGTTAGCTACCATGGGATGTGACTCCACTATGGTAATGGGAAATAGAGCTGAGAGCTGGTAGTTAAATATTGCTTAGTCATAGCAATACATGCAAAAACTTAGTGGGAATTGCAGATGGGAATCCAGAGAAAGTGTGTGCTGACTCATTATGTGCATGCTGGGCATGTAATACAGAAGCATCTTTGTGCCTCTGAGAGATACCATGAGCTTTCTATAATTTTCAGACACTGCAAGAAAAGCACAAACCAGCGTTTTTCTCTTTGCATGAAGCACAGAGGTCCCATTCATGCAGCAGCTACCTCATCCGGAGCATGTAATTTTAGGTCTATGGAAGGGCTGGGGATTTTCAAAGCAATTTCCGCTTTTCAGTGTGTTTGGTATTTTTGTCTTATAGTTCACCTCACAGCTCAACTTGAATGTTAACTAAAGCAGGTGAGAATCTGCTGTGGAGAGGGTTCTAATATGCCTATACAGCTGGGACAAAAGTTAAGAGCCAGAGAACAAAAAAAGGCAAAGGTGCATACATTATACTGGGATAAACAAATGTGCATCTTTAAAGTCAGGGGACCTTTGGCAGTTTACCCTACTTGTTATTTAACAAACCTAGTAGGCCATGAAATCTTTCATAATTACCTTTAACTTTCTTAAATGTGGTGTTAAAACCAGTCCATAAAACATACGGTCTATAAAGAATTATGCTGTCAATTTAATAGGGAGGCAAGAACAGAGTGTAGTACATAAAAGGTGAATTAACACTTCCTGGGGAATGCTGACTTGTTGATGTGCTATTTTAACTGCTGCAAGAATTGCAGTGATTTTTGGGGTTACTGGTAGTGGTTTGGGGCTCTTTTAGCAGAGGTTAATTAGGCAGGGAGTGTCAGGGCATTGAGGGAAATGGAGAGGGGCCCATGGGATGGAGCAAGATCAGGGAAGGACCTCTCAAACCAGGGCTCATCCCCAGTGGATGAGCAGAGTAAGAGGCCTCAGTGAGTGAGGAATTCTGTTAGCAGTATGTTCTGTCCAAACCATCCAGGGTTCATTCATCACACAGGGTGTTTTCTGGAGGACTGTGGACTGTTTCTAGTGACACAGAGTTCCACAGGTGTCAGCTGCACATCAGGTCGAAATAAAATACGGTCCCAGCGAGTGTAGCAGTGACCCAGCCACTTCATTTACACAAATACACTATTTGTGTCATAATTTCCATCATTGTGCATTCATCTGTATTCTCCCAGTATTTTAAAGACATTCTTGATTCTGATGTGAGGGGAAAATTGAAATTATTTCAACAGGAAATGGGCTCCTGTACTAGATTCCCCTCCCCTTCCCATTTCGGTGTAGCAGCTGCTGTTGCCAGGCTGTCTTTGTTGCTATGGTAGTGGTTTGTGTGCCAGAATTTTATGTTCACTCTTCAAGAGTCACCTGATTGAGAGGCTGTGCCACAAAAGTTATCAGGCTCCCTTGTAAAGATAAAGGCTGTATCTGACTGCTGTTCTGTATGTATGGCAACTTGTAAAGGAAGCAGATTAAACATAAACAGATTCCAATGGCCTCTGGCCATGAGCTTAAGGAAGAATTAGATTAATTCTCAGTAAATGAGTAACTTGTGCATTTGGAAGGTGTTATTTCTTAGCACGCACAGCAGCTGCACCACACCTTGTGGTGCTCCTGTCTCCTTGATCAGGTGTGAGCTTTGCTGTCTGTGTGATGTGGGAGGAGCTTTTTATCGGGACTGAGGTTTAATCAGAGAGAAAGGGTCACATTTTTTATATTTCTTTTCTAGGAAGTTGCTCCAGAGAACTTAATGATCCTGCTTCTACTGATAGAGTATAATTTGACCCAATTTAAAATGCAGTTAGGTTAGCATACCTCTGGTAAAAATGAGTTTGTCTTTAATCCCAAATCCTACAAACGTGTTTAACTCTTAGTATGTTCAGTGCACCATTGCAGTGAAGCATTTGCAAGGCTGAGGCCACTGCTTATTTTCAAAATCTAGACTGATACCAATAAACTCAGGATAGCAAGTCAAAGTTTTTTATATATATTTCTCTGAACCCAAATTTAAAGTATTAAATTTAGGTTTTGGTGCATTTCTCATATTGTTTCACATAGTCTTTTTGTGTAGCTTTTGCCATGTCTTCATTTGCACCTGACTTTGGTCAAAGCCATCTGTTATTTATATTTTATTGCTCCTTTCCTGGTTTGTTTGCACATGTTTCCAGATGTGTATCTAAAACATTGTGTTCAGTTATTCCCCTGGAAATGAAATATTGCTACTTAAGCATCATAAAAAATGATGCTCTATGGGTATATTGTATTCAAACAACTTGCATTATCTATGCAAGGCAGTCCCTTTATTGTCTAGGCTGAGATGTTTGAATCTAGAGAAATGAAAATATCCTGAAACAGTTCTTGCAGCAACATGAGACCAGCAGGTATCACATCTGATTTGTGTAATTTGGAATAACCACTTGAGTAAGCCTGTTGCTGGGTTTCCTTTGCTTTTGGAACTAAAAGAGGCTGAGTGAAGAAGGAACACAAGATAGGCATTTAGGTGTTTAACTGAGGCTTTGGAGGAAGGTGTCTGGCTCTTTTGTGAGGCTTGGTCCAGTCCTTGAAGGACAAGGTCTCTGTGCTCTTTCTGGGTATAACAATCCTGCTGGTTTCCAGATCACTAATCCCTGAGCTTTGTGGAAAAGGAACTAGAGTGACACACTCTGAATTGGTGTTTGCAATATGCACTAGATACCAAGAAATGTGTTCCTTTCTGGAGCAGATGCCAGTTAAGCAATGGCAGTAACACATGAGCCAGCTATCTGGGTTGAAGCTGAAGTTCCCGCTGATTTCTCAGAGCTCAAGATTTCAGCACAGGCTGAATCATAAGCACTTTCCAGAGCTGTTTAAAAGGCCCAGGCATAATGCTATTTCCTTTTGTGCTGTTTCTTCCTTTTGATGGAAAATTCATTAAATACCTGCCTTGTAGAAGGCGTATTGCTCTTCAGACAACAACCATCAGATTCAAGTATTCAAGTCTGAAAAACCACAAAATTGCTCCAGACAAACATCTTCTGTCTGTAATGACATGCATCAGTATCAGAGCCTATCCTAATCCATAGGGCCACTTCTTCCACGTTCAGCTCAGTGGCTGCTGGGAGCCTATGGCATCATCATGAGTCTTGAGGTATCAGAAACTGTTTTCTTTTTGCCTAACAAAGACTGTAAATGAGGCTAGGCCACATGCAAGTGGATTGTGAATTTGTTGAGAACTGCCACCATCCCTGGCAGGTTTACATCTTTCTAAGATCTGATTTCAGTAGACTACTGGGAATGAAAGAGCTTAAAGGATCATGAGTAAGTACTGTAGCATCAGTAGGCTCTGCTCTTACTTTCTGGGAATTGCAGTAGTGTTTTCATCCTTTTGTATGCTATATGAAATGAGATGAAAAGGCAGTTGTGAAAATGACCCTGAAAAAATCTCTCCTTTCCCCCCATCATGGAAGCAACCCCATACATCAGTGCAGCCAAGGGCAAAATTGGTCATTGTTTCTTTGAGTCATAGCAAATGGGTATTAAAGCACAGCAGGGAGTGAGCAGGCTCACATCCTGACTGATGTGACACCCACTTTTGCACAGAAGGTTAGTAAGAACAGAAAATAGATGAAATGGGTTAATTGGCCTTGAAATGTGTATGCTGTGTACAGGGGCTATTGTAAAGGAGCAGATTCACCTCCCACTACAGACCAACACAAGATTATTTTTATTGAAGGGGAAGAATCTGAACAAGGCCCAGAGGAAAAGCTTTAGCAACTCTTTGTAGTAAGAGCAAATCAGCAGTCCAATATGCCAGTTTTGTGGCTTTTTAATTAAAGAAAACCCAACATCTCCATGCTTGGATTTAAGTAAAAATGCTTAGAGGAATATATTTCAAAGCAGTACTAAGTTAAAAATGCATACAGAGACGCTTCTATGTCATCTGCTTTGTCTTTAGCAGAAGTTTGGCCTGCTGCCCCTAAATCCCAAGGGTCAGTTGGAAACCCCTTCAGAGAAATTAGACGTCATGCACTCTGTCATCTGATGCTTTATCCCTTTGCACAGGGGCTCTAACAGAGAGAAGGTCATGGGTGGAGCACGTATGACTTTGTTCTTCAATAACATTTCCTGAAAACCTCTGGATTTGGATTTTTGCTGCATGAGAGGACGATTTACCATCTTTATGCCTTTTGAGTATACCTAAAACTAAATTAAGGTCACATGCCTTTGTTTTGAGGAAGCCTCTTCATCTTATGAAATCAAAAAGCTGTGGTAAAGCAATTTCTGTGTATTTAAAGCATGACGCTTTGGGAATTGTTTGTGCCATTCTTTCCATCAGAAGTTCTTCTGGCATTGCTGTGCAGGCTCAGCGCTGTCCTTCTGCTTTTGCAATAACTGTTCCCTCAAAAGTACAAGACCAAGTTGGAGTCAACATGACAGAACTTCGATGCTGAAGGTGGCAGAGCACAGTAACAGCTGTCTGGGCAGGCTGTGGGACCTCCCTCTTTAGCGACATCCCAAACCTACCTGTCTGTGCTCCTGTGTGACCTCCTCCAAGTGTGGAGGAGCAGGGATATGACACTGGGTGATCTCCAGAGGTCCCTTCCACCACCACCCACTGTGCGACTCCGTGCTCACCCGCTTCCCACCGCTCCTGCCCGCATCTCTCGGCGGGACCAGAGGCACGGACACTCCCCCTCGCTCCCTTGCTGGCCATTTCGGCGCGGTGCCGGAGCCCGGGGAGAAGGGAGCTGTATCTCTCTGCCAGCGTCTCCCTGCCGTCCTCCTGCCCTCCGGAGGAGCCGGGAGGTGGCCGCTGGCCAGGAGCTGGCGGTGGCCACGGCCGGGAGGTGGCGCCGCGGTGCCGCCGGCGCCGCCCTGGGCGCGGGGGAACCTCGGGGGCCGAGCCTGGCGGGGCGGGAGGAGGAGCGGCGAGGAAGGAGGGGAGGGAGGGAGCGGAGCGGGCAGCGCCGCGGCTCCGTGCCCTGCGTGCGTGCGTGTGTGTGAGGAGCGGGCGGGCCGGCGGTATATAGAGGATGTGCCGCCGCATGGCTCGCCCCGGCCGCTGCCGCGCCAGCTCCTTGGGCCAGCACCAGTGAAACCTCTCGGCCCGGGCAGCCGCCTCCCTGCCCGCTCCCGACGCCTGTGCCGGCCTCTCTGCCGGGTTTCCGGCGTCCCTCCTGCAGCGGCCGCTTCCCGCGGCTTCTCCGCGCCGGGGCAGAGCAAGCGCTTCCATGCGGTGCAGATGGCCGGGGCACAGCCAGGGGTGCACGCTCTGCAGCTCAAGCCCGTCTGCGTCTCGGAAACCCTCAAGAAAGGCGTCAAATTCGTCAAGTGGGACGATGTGAGTAGCGCCCGCTTTCCCCCCGGCAGGGGCACGGCTCGCTGGGGTCGAGGGCTCCGGGCCCTGCCCCGCTCGGTGCGGAGGGCAGGTGCGGGGCGGTGACGGAGGTGTCCCCGCCGGGCGCTGCCCCAGCCCAGCAAGGGTGCTGGAGCGGTGGCTCAGTGCCGGGCAAACTTTCTCCGAGGGCTCTCCTGCCTGATCGCATTTGGCCGGTGCGAGCTGTGCGGAGCTGGCACCTTTCGGGAGCGTCTTCCTCTGCTGCCTCCCGTGTTTCGCTGTGCATGTTGCTGCTTCTGTCCTCCTAACATAGTTGTTTCAACCTGTTCTCTCGTTCTATCTCCCGTCTCCTCCTCCCGGCCTCTCCTTTTCCTTCTGGCTCCTGCTCCTCTCGCTGTCTCTCTTGTTCTGGTGGCGTTGTCAAGCTCTGGATGTGTTCTCCCAGGGCATGCACTGATGGGTACCCTTGCTCATTTCACTTCCTCCGCAGAAGATACTCTTCTTTCTTGGCTCATTAGGGCATGAGACTTGCCTCAACATCACATCTGCTTTCCCTTGCTGCTTCCCAGCCCTTTGTTTGTATGGCCTCAAGTAGGAGAGGAGTCCGGTTTCCCCTTCAGCTTTGGTAGAGAGCTGGGATTTCTCTCTTGGCATGCTGGTTATGCCTGGGACGGTTTCAGGGGAAAGGGGAGCTAAAGACAAGAGTTGCCTTGTTCAAAGCCTGCAGAGAAGGAAAGCAGGATAAGTTCTCCTCCAGCTTTTGCTCCGGCAGTACAACACCGGGTGTTTGTGTCTCAGTTGTGCGTGAAGGAGCAGGTGCCCCAGAAAGGCTGTGTGAGTGGTGCACAGAGGCATCGTGAGACTCGAGCTGTGGTGGAGCAATGGCTGGGAAAGAAGGCAGGCAGCCTGAGTGTCAGGAGGATTGTTGAGTTGTTTTCAGAGCTCTTGTGCTTTTGCTGTGAGCTTGGCTGTGCTAAAGACATTCACAGCAACGACTAGAGGGACAAGGAACAGTTGTGTGTAAGCACTGTTGTTCGCTTATGTCTTGCTTTTATGCCACTGCTTTCAGCCTGTCCAGCAGCCAAAGGTGTGAACCTGACCCCTGTAAACCTGTGATAAACACTCTCAAGGAGAGAGGGAACATCAGAATCCAAACAACTTGTGGTGTGAAGTTTTATTTGCAGTAATGAGCTAACACATTTTTCAAAGGCTCAGCAAACTGACCTTGTCTGCAGTACCAAACAGTCGCTTGATACAGGTCCTTTATGTTCAGGAACTAGGCTTGAATGTCTTGCCTGAGAAAGCATTTTCTTTTGGTTAACATTTTCCTTAGGATAGGAAAAGGCAGCCTTGTCATTGCAGTTACTGTTTCATTTTTTGTAAGCTACCAAGGAATTTCCATGTGTATACACAGCGGTCAAGCTAACAATGATTTGAGTCTCCATACTGCAAGTCCAAGTCATCAGGCCACAGCTTAAATTATTAGAGTGCTTGTTCCCAAATAGTAATTGTATAGATGGAATTGAAAGATGTGTTATCTATGCACAATGGATGTTCACTGCATAACCTCTTATAGGCTAGCTGGTAAAAAGCCTTAGACTTAAAATTGTAAACTCCAAGCCTGCAGTAATAAAAAATGGCTGAATTTTGGGGAAAGACCTGTATTTTGGGTTAAAGGTGTTACTCGGCAGTATACAGGTGTTACCTGGAATGTGACTGCTTGAGTCCTGTTGTATTCAGTGAGGGCTTTCATGGGCAGCCTTGTGAGTTGATGTCAATTTAGCCGCACTGTGATGAAGAATTCTAGAATTAAGGTCATTGTTGACTGTCCATTGTGTGTGTACTTGCACATTTCCCACCCTTCAGCCCTCCTTGTCTTGCCTGTAGTGTTCTTAGCAGTAGAAGCCTCACAAAATTCAAGGTTTCAAGGGAAGGGAGTCTCCTCTGCCACTTGGGCTGTGTGAAGGCATTCAGACAAATGCACATTCAGTGGCTTTGGGAAGTATTTGCTATGGAGTAGCCAGTAAAGACTTTGGAGTTGTAGTTTTCTATTAAATTCATCTACTGGAGGGTTTTTTAAAAAGGATGGTGATGAATGCGAACCTCTGTGGTCCCTGATGTAATAGGCATGCACAAACTCACTAGTGAAGTGATAGGCTCTAATAAGATGTAGTGAACTACAACGTGTAACTGTAAAACACAATTGACCATAATGAGCACTTTGGCTCTGCTGTGCTACCTGGGCTCTTTAGAAAAGCCAGGCTCACACTCTGATGTTTATTATGCATCCTTTCTTTTCACTGTGAGAATGGGAGTTCAGTCCTTCCACATTGCCTGTGCACTGGGGCAGCCTCCATCCTCTCCTTGTTGTTCCTGTCCCCACTGTTTTGGGTTGCAGTTTAAACATGGTCCTACTGGTTCTTTTTTGTGAAGCATGAGTGGTTGTTGTGGTTTCTTATGACTTGTACCAAGTTTCAGCCCAAACAAAGTTTTTCTAGCTGAATTTTAAACTAGTGAGAATCTTGTGATGGGAATGCTGGAAGCATTCAAACCGGAGTACGAGAGGCATTTAAGGAATTTCATGTAGTGTGGAGTAGCATTACAGAAAGTGTTTACCAGCTTTGAGAAGGACACTGTGGCCAGGTGTGCAGAACAGTCTGACAAAAGCTGTGGTGATACAGACTTGAAAACCAGTCCATGTATGGGCTTCCCATCCTGAACCTCTTGTAGCTGTGTGCCTGATCAGTAACTGAAGTGGTGTACAGATGTGGTACTGACAATTCACATGAGTCCCTCTCTGAGGAACAGCACCAAAATCTGCTGCTTGTCACCCACAAGCCTCATCTGGTGCCCGCTGCCCCTGCGCTGTGGGGATGATCCAGCTGTGGAGAGAAATGCTGGGCCTGAGCTTGGTGGAGTGCACAGGAGGAGGTCACATCAGCTACTGCAGATCACAGACAGGCAGGTGGAAGGCTTGGAATTCCATTTCCTTTGCAGACTATCTTCAGTTTCTAAATTGAAAAAGCATTAAGATCAATTAAGAAGCTTTGGCTTTGCAAGACCTGTCACTTTTTTTATGCCTTGGGGTTGGGTATTCTACTGCTCCCACCATCTAATACACTGTTCACAAATTCCATTTGGGATCAGGGTGTAAAGCTCTAAAGTCCAAGAGATTTTTGTTGTCCTATAACTTTGCTTTTCCTAACACTGTTTGTTGTATTCTGTAACGCTATTCAATATTAGAAAGCAAATGTTAGAATTATCTGTTGGTCTTGGTGTGTAGTTTTGGGTTCACAAGGCACTGAGCAGAAATAGCTGCTCTTAAAATCTGTGTGAGGTAAATGTGGCTGATTGCATCAGTCTTTTGTGGCTGTGTCCATGTGTGTGCTTGGTTCAGATGGTAATTGGCTGAAGTCTTGCTTCCTGAAGTTTTCTTATGTTGAGTCTCTGTAGCTGCTTCTCCCTGGCTGCTGGTCTGGCTTTGAACAGCTGTGCTCTTGTATTCCTAGAGAGAAGGGGAAGGCTTGGGAAGAACTGACTTCACCCCTCCTGCTATGGTGATACCCAGGTTATAGAAGCTTTTCCTGATGAGAGTTTGAAGTATAATAAATGAATGAGCTAATAGAAGTACTTAATAAATCAGGTTGACAGGTGAAACTCTTTGGGTGAGGGGTTAAACTTAATGTAGCAGAATGTGTTGCTAGGCTGAGAAGGGTGAGGAAATTTGAGTATAAAGAACAACTTCTCCCAGGAATTACCCATCTCCAGGGCTGAAATCTGCCCTGGCTGATTCCTTTCCTTGTTTTTGTCTGGCCTGTAGTGGGAACAAGACAGACATAACTGAGTCTTTGAGTAGCTCAAGAGCCAGAGCACAGCTGAGCTGATATTTTCTGAGGGCTGTAATTGGCACGCTGTAGCAAGTTAAAATGATGGTTTATGTTCAAAAATTGGTTTGTTTTCATTTCTTGCTTAAAGGCTTTCTTATCTTCCCCAGTGATAATGTGTACTTTACATAAAGATTTTGACTGATCTCTCTCTGGCTCACACTATTTACTTTCACTTTAAAGTTAACTATACTGCTAAGGTGAATTCTACCTAAACTGAGGGCTAAGAACCCAATTTTCTAGCCCTATCTCTTTTTTTTTTTCCTAAGCATTGGATTACTGCAACAAACCTCCTGACAGGTAGCATTGCTGAGAGGCTACAGAACTACCCCAGGTGAACAGCAAAATAGAACCCAGGTCTTCTGAATTTTTTTTATGCCTCTCTTAGAGCACTCTGTCTTAAGGCATTTTTGAGCTTGGAGTGAATGCTCTGGGAATTTACAGCCTTCCTTATCTGTTTAGAATGTTTTAAAAAACGTTATCAGGAATATGCCCTTTAACCTTACAAGTAAATATAACATCAGAGCATCTTTATTCTGGATAAGCCGAGATGAAACAAATAAACGACTTGGAATTTTTCAGAAGTTATTTTAAGTAACCGTCCCCCCCCAGCCTTTTTTTTTTTTTTTTTGTTTTTAAGCTGTGTGCAAGCCTGCCACTCCAGTACATTAGTGAGGGCATGAAAGATGAGTAACCGTTGTTCTGTGTGGATAAAACTAAAACAAGCTGAAGAGCTTATTTTTTATGAACATTTTCAGGCTGGAGTCAAGAGGTCAAGTCCAACATGTTAGACTTTGTGTTGTTTCTTTGTTGCTTATCTTGATGTAGTAAACAAGTATCAGCTATGGGCTATTTAAAAGTATCTCAGTGAGGGCAGGTTGTGGTTTTGGTCTTTTGCAACACAGGAGATGGAATTTACCGTTTTGAAGAGTTAATATTTGGTAAGTGGGAAAGCCTGGACTTGGTTAATGCTGTTGGAAAACTCTTTGTAAGTTAAGTGGGGAGGAAAATAAGATTTGGATCTGCTGCAGATTGGTTAGATGCCTGCCTGGGAAGATCTGATGTTCAAATCATAGATGACATCTGTTAGTGGAGTTTTGGAGCCCTTTGGAGTGCTGGTGGATACATGAGAAAGTGAAAGCAAGAAAACGACTTGTAAATAAATGAGCATTCTTTGGGAAAGGGAAGTTAACTGTGGATTTGGCTTGTGCACTGTGTGCTTTCTTCACTGCAGTGTTTGAATGCTCAAGACTATTTTGTTCTTTAGTAATACCTGGAGTGAAGTAGTTCACACAATTAACTATTTCATTCTATTTTGAACTATGCGGTCTTTGATCTATTAGAAAGTAAATGCTTCATAAGCACTCGTTAATTTCATGAGACCCATTAAATGACAAAATGTTTCCAGTTCTACTGTTGTAGATCTGAAAAAAAATGAAAAATTTTGAATCTCCAATTAGATACCTTGGACCTAATTTTAAGTCTACTGTGCCTTACTGTCAGATGTTCGTAATACCTCCCTGGTGAGTTCAGCTAAGTTTGAGCTCAGCATCTCTGAACTTGAGAAAATGAAATGTGGAATTATAATTCCAGTTTTCTCTCAAAATCAGAATGTAGCCTTCATGCTGATGAGCAGACTGGTCTAAGTTTTCTCAGCATCACACAAGAACACTCTGGCCATGGTTGAAATCTTTCTGGTTGGCCTTTTACTGCCTTTGCTCTCAAGTTCTCTTTTCTTTCTTGGCTGTTTAGCTTGCAATGTTCAAGGACGTATGTGAACCAATGCAGTAAGAAGATCATTAGCTTGATTGTGAGGATATGCTGAGAAATGGGTTGGGGTAGGACAGACTTTTGAGAAATCCCACTCAAGGCAGATCTTTGAAACTTGCAGTCTGATCAGCAGAAAAATGGTTTCTGTCCTGCAGTACCATCATCAAAGTTCAACAACTGTAATAGTGAAGGGTATCTTCTTGCACGTTCCTATTGAGCAAGTGGAATTTAATTTTGCAGTTCTGTGAAGATCAATTCCATTTTTGGTTTTTTGTTTTTTTTTTGTCTTTCAGCACTCATTTTATTTTCTTCTACTCTCTTCTTTCCAACCTGTTCACTTGTGGCAGATGTAGTTTCTCTGCCCTCAGAAAAGGGGGTGTCTTAACCCTGTCAGATTATTTCAGGGGTTCACTGCAAATGGGATGGCACCTTTCTCCCTTGCATTTGTAGTTCAGCCTGAAGGAGTTCATAGTTCTAATTGTCTGGGTAATCCTGTTTAGTTTCAGTCTGAGTACACTTTGTGTATCATGGAATTCACAGCTCATGAGTCTGCTGACCTTGTGGAAACTGGAGTTCTGCTATCCCTTCTCCTTTGCTCCTGCTCTGCTTCCCCCAGGCCTGGGATCCACCTGATTTGAGGGGTGGCAAGAGTTCTTCTTGGGGACTGTCCCCGCATCTTATATGTTTGTTCAACCAGATTTTAGGCACTTTGGCCAAAGTGAAAGAAATGTTCAAGAACATTTAGCCTCTGCCAGAAAGAGTCCATATTTCTTAGCTTTGTGTTTGAGAGCATTTTGGCAGAAATTTTTGAGAAGTCTCAGGCAAGTGAAATAATGATGTGGAAAAATTTTCAGGTTCTATTTGGTGATGTTCCATGTCTCAGAAAATCTGAGGCAAACCCAGTCAGGAAGTCAGCCTTAATAAGGCAGTGTCATGAGCCTCATCTGTCAGAAGAGCTGAGGACAGAGGCTGCTCTGCTTTTCTTTTCAAAATCTGTTGATATAAATTTTGACTGCAGCTCTAAGAAACCTCATCATTATCTGTATGTGTTTTATTAAAACACAAGCTCTTCTAGCTTGTAGTCATGGAGTAAAAGGTTCCATCTCATACACAGCCAGGTCATGGTGATGCTCTGAGACATATGGTCAGAAAGGAGCTAAACCCAAGTTTTCACCCTCTTCACTAATTATCTTTGTGATCATCTCTACTGGTCTGTAGTAATCAAATGGAGGTGGCACTTTTTGCTCACTGGTATTAGATGTAGTCTGAGGGACCACTCTTCAAATCAGACCTTGAAACCTTTCCCTGGCAGTTAGTTAATTATGGATTTGTCCATTGATCCTCTGTGCTTGTGTTCTGCTGTGCCTGACTGGTAAGGATCCCAAAGTTCCTTGTGGCGCTTTCTGGTCGCGGAGTTGAAATCTCTCTATTTAAAAGTAGAAACCAAAGAATGTTGCTGGTGCAAGATCTGAGGTTGGACAGCCAATTAGGAGGCAACTTGATGGAGTAAGTATAGAACAGCCACATGACTCATTTGGGGCTGTAGAATTGGAGGAAAGTAGAGAATTGGCCCAAGTCAGTAAATAAAAATGCAGAGGACTTCAAAAGGTGATATTAAAAGCCCTTCAAGAAAATTATTTTCTGAAGCTGAGTCTGTGATGCACAAGACACTGGGACAGCCAGGTTAGGGCCAGTTTTTCTTCTGAGGAATTTTCAGCAACAGTCTCCTGGAAAGCAAGTCACTGCTGGGCACCACCCATGGGTAGCATTTAAAAAGCCTGATAACCCAGAGTCATTTGTACCATGCACTGGGATGCTCTCCCTTTCTCTTTTCCTTGACCCTTTCTGGTCACAGCTGATTTTTGCCTTGGTCATCTCCTCCTGTTCCTTTTTCATCTGCTAGGAAGTGTCGCAGGCATCTGGCCTGCTGTTTGATTTGTTGATTGCCAGAGGAATGAATGTAGGATATAGGCTGTTCTTCTACACATTTAAATGTATTGATTTCCAGACCTTCAGCTGTAGAGATGGGCAGCACATTTTTATTTCCTGTTTTATTCTCACTTTTTGATCTGAGTGGCTTAGGTGAGATATCAATGTCTGCTCCTGATCTGTTTGTTCTTGAAATTGTTTTAGTTTTCCTCCCCCTCTATTATGTCCTGTTCCATAACCTTTGCCTTCAGAGCTGTGTGTGGTTGGTCAGTCTGTTCAGGAGAGTTATGAGGTCAGCTCTTGGGGTGAGGAAATTGAATTAATGGACTTCAGCATACCCATAAATGACTGTAGGTATGTCTTATGGGTCATAAACCAGAGTCCTTCCTTTAATAGTGCAATAATGTTTGTAAATAAATGCACCAGGCAATTGTTGGTTGAAGCAAGTATCTATTTCAGAGCCTTGAACTGCTGCTCTTCTTGAATGTGTATTGCAAAAGGGGTTTTTACAGGAATTTTTTTGTGGGTTTTTTTTTCCTGCCTTTGCAGAGTAGTACAAAAACAAGAGACCTGTCCCAGGTGACAAAGGACTGTGCTTTTCTCTCGAGTGCATGGAGGGACTTGAAGAGTTGACTCAAAATTTATTCCTATTCCTCCACACCCAAAACAGAGTGTGGCACTTGATGTCAGAGATTTAAAAGAGTGATAATTAACTTGTAGAATGTATAAAGCACTATTCACATGGCTTGTATTGCTGCTGCTGGCTTTATGGAAGAGTTCCTAAGGCATGTGTTGCACAAATACATGTGCAGAGTTATTCTCAGATCCTGGGACAGTGTGGGGTCCTCATGTTCATCAGCACATTAATTGTGCTGTGCCTAATGTCAGAGTAGTAGAGTTAATTAAACTCTAACCCCAAACAGCTTTCTGGAGCAGAGATTGCCAGAGTAAGACTCACCCTCTTCTGATAGTTTCCTTTAGGCCACCTCGTACATATTGAAGGTTTTTTCTCCTCATCCTCTTCTTTCTTGATTCTGATTTTAGTCAACATTTCAAAACCCACACGTGCAGAAGTATTACTCTGACAGCTGTGTGTCAAACACTTTTGGTTTGATTTGAAATGATTAACCAGCAAAATCAGTTAATCCTGGACGTACTTCATTTGTGTTTCCCATCACTTCATTCTTTCCCCCTGAAGTTACTTGTATCTCTGCCAAAGGCAGAAGGACACTTAGTCTTTATCTTCCCTCATTTGTATGTTTTCATGCACAGGTTGCATATGACACAGTGATACAAGCTTAAAAAGAGTTGTCTCCAGAGCAGAGATTTTTTTTTTTTTTTTTTTTTTCTGTTTTTGAATGGTGGAGGTCTAAGAACCCTTTTTAGGTGCCTGTGGATATAGACGGGTTTCTTCAGGGTCTGATATATTTTAACCAAATTTGCATGTTGCTTCAAAGAGTATCCAGCTCTCAGGTGTAGAAATTAAAAACTGGGAAGAAATGAGGAGAAAAGATTCTAGAAAATTTGCATGTCTGTTCTCTTAGGGAAGGGCAGTGTTTTAATGAAGGGTCAGTGGTGCTTTTGAGAAAGCTCTGGGCCCACCTGGGACACTTCCATGGCACTGGCACAGCCGCACTTGTTCCCGGCCTCTGAAAACTCCTGTGGCATTTTTTCAATGTCAGTGCACCTCTGGGCAGGTGCAAAGCCTGGATCTTGAGTTATAAAAAGGCCTTCTATGCTCATGGAAGAGTTTGATCTTGTATTTCCCCTTAGTGTAGAGTTTGCATTTCTCTTGTGCTGAGATAAAAATATGCTTGATGCCATTTTATTCTTTCACCTTGCTGCCTTGTAGGCTCCTGGCTGGTTCTGGCCCTGTCACTGAGCTGCTTTGGCTCTGTTTTTCTAGCTGTAAATGGGGAGTATCATTTCCCTATTTCAGGAATGCCCATTGCTGGGAGCTTAGTGCTGTGTCATGAAGGATTGTACTGGTGGCATGATACAGAGCAGTGTTTTTGCATCAGAAATGACTCTTAGAGGAGTTAAGTTTTATTTATTTATAATAGTGTCACTTGTATCAACTTTCATTGTACTCATACACTGCACTTAAGTATGCTTAATTTAAATTTGAACTTATTACTACCTTTTTTTCCCTTCAAAGCAGTATAGACTGACCTCACATATTACTGCTTTGGAAATAGGTGCATGTTAAAGTTACAAAATACCTGTAGCACTTCAACGGATATATAAATCCTTTGTGAGGAGGCACTGTGTTTAGCCTGGCTTAAGCCATTTTTCTGTGTCCTTGGCTTTTTCTCTTCTGTGCCCTTTCCATAACTTCTGAATTGAATTTGAAAATGGAGTATGAGGTCTTGACACAGCAGTGTCTTTACAGATGTCATGAAAACTAGGAGAGAGGAGGAAAAATCCTGTTAGGAGCAGGCTACACTGTTAGGCCTTGATAGGTACTGGGAACCCTGATGTGAGAGATGTGATGAACTCCTGTCTCTGGAAAAGGCTTGGATTGTGCTTGTGTCTCCCAAGTCAGGTACTGCTGTCAGTCACAAGACATGAATTTGTAGGTAACAAAGCTGCCTTGTTCCTGGTACTAAGAAATGGGCCTGTTCTTAAGTGACCTGAGCTGCGGATATCATCACACTTAACAGGTTTTCAACCAGTTGGAAAGTGAGGTGGAAAGTAGGTATTATTCCCATTACTATACTTTTTGTGGTTTCATTAAAAAAGTTTTAATGCAATGTTACTGACAAATATTTTAAGGTCAAGAATGTTATTCCATGCTGTCTAGGCAAATTGAGTGTTCTTAAGAGTACAGTAATTTCACAATTATAAGCCACTCCATTTTGACTAAAATTTTGGTCCGAACCTGAAGCGCAGCTTATAATCAGGTGCGGCTTATATATGGACAAAGAATGAAAAGTTGCTGTTTTAGTTTGGAGGACAGGTGTCTGCTGAGAAAGGCAGGAGCTTCTCTTTGAAATGGAGAATGGAAACCCCCTCCCTCCCAATTATTATAATTTTGAAATCAAGCGGCTTTCAGGCAAAGATATGGGAATTAGGAATAACGGCTCCTTACTAGGGAAATTAAAGTAGAAATACAGTACTACAAAGAAGAAACAAACTCCAAACCCTGACAAAGTCAGAGTACAACCTGACACCCCGCCAGGCAGGGTGTTGGTAGCAGTCCCATTAAATGGTG
>PYHW01010704.1:598000-612270 GCA_013186435.1 Turdus rufiventris
GTGCCTGGTGTGTCAGTCTTGGAGACATGGATGGGAGATTTGGTAACTTCCAACCATGAAGGTGCTGGGATGCCTGGTGAGGTTTATAATTGCCCTTGCAAGGACAGGCAGGATCTATTTGGGATGCTGTTGTGGTTCACAGTTGACTTTTGCGCGCTGAGGTTTTTATCTGTTGTGCACAGCAGGCTCACAGTTCCCAGAGGTTATAGCTCCCTTTGAATTCTTCCTCCTTTAGAGCCACGTGCTCCCTGGCCATGCCTGGTGGGCCACGTCACCAAGTTCTTCCTAATCCTGGCTGGCCACTTTCAAAAGCATTCTGGTGTGCTGAGCTCACTCCTGTGGCTGGGGAGCAGTTGGGAAAGCTCCTGGCCTGATTCATCACTGCCCTGCTCCAGTTTCACATCCCTGTCACCCCTCAGGACCTCCACTGTCCTGTTCCCAGCTGTTGAAAGCTGGAAACTCAGGAAACACAGGGCAAAAGAGGTCAGCACCCTGAGCACTTCAGTGCAGTTTGTTTCATACTCAGGTTTATAATAGGAAATTAGTGTTGCAATTATTATTGTAAAACACTGTCAAAACTGGGAATTGAAAGAGTTTCTCCTTGTTATATAGATGAATTTTCAAGTGTTTAACAAGTGCTTGTACTGGTTCCCTGTTGAAAATGGTGTCAAACTTGGTAGTGCTTGAGCTTTGGCCTTGTGTGAGGATCTGCCAAAAAACTCAATGTGTGCTTGTAGTATTCTGGCTGCAGAAAGCTGGTTTACTAGTTGTGGAGCTGTTTTTCAGGGCTTCTTGTTGATTTTGTGTTTAGATACCAGGGCAAAAATAGCTGGAGGAGATAGCAACCATGAGATGTGCAGGCACACTGGAGAGGCAATTTGCTGTTACATTAGATGGTGTTTATCTTTCTCTGTTTGCTTTTGAGAGGAGATGGAGCATAGTTTTGAGTGAGTGTATTTGGAAATCATATTGTGGAGTTTGTAATGAAAATGCTGTCTTGGCCTGTGCTTGTGCAAGGTTCTGGTGGGTAATAGCGAGTTCATCTGTTGGGAGTGCAGAGTTTGTTTTAAATGGCTGCCCAGAGCAGCCAAGTGAGTGCCCTCAGAAGCTGAGGGCTGTGAGTGATTTACACTGACCCAGTGGCTGTGCCAGGACACAGTGCAGCCTTTTGGCTTGTTCCTTCCCTTGCATAAACTAATTGTATAAGCTAAAAAATAATGGTGAACTTTGTAAGAATAACTGGAAACCCAGAGGTGATTGGAGAGTTTATTTCACTTTTAATGTGTTTGGCTCTAAGACCTCCTTCAGTTTCCTACTGTTGTCTGTAAAAACAATGTCTTCAAGCAATTCTGTGAAGAATAGCTATTTATAGAATTGTTGTTCCCATATTCATGAAAAAATGCCTTTATAATGCTCAGAGCATTTTTTTTAAAGGTTGGGTATTTATACGAGAGGTTGAAGTGTCAGTTTGGTTTTTAAACCTGGAAATCAAGATTCTGTAAAGAACAAGAGGTTTTTTTTGTTAATAATTCATGACAACTAGCTGACGCTTGTTACTAAACACAATTCTAGCACTGCCTATTTAAAGAAAAAGCAGACTTCTACTGGGTGCTGATAGTGCAAGGACTGGAAAGGAAATGCCATTTTCTGCTTCTACAGATTATTTGGTTTCATGTTGATTGTGAAATTGCAAATACATTAAAAAAAGGAGTTCTATAGAAGATTCTCTTTAATTTCCTTTTCTTTGTGTGAAGTGATCCTGTGATGATAGTGGAACTATGTGAAGAAATATGAGGACAATACAACCTGTGTGATCACTTTCTCTTTTATCCCAACGTTATTTTTTTAAGCAGTTGTTGCTGTCACAAGCTATTTTCTGTGTGTGGAAAGATAAGCCTTGCTAAACAAAGTGATGAAGTGGGAGCAGCCTGCTGCCAGCTTCCTTGATCAGACATGTTTTTCTGGGAGCTGACTACAAAAGGTGTGGGGATGAGGCCTGAGCAGCAGCCATCTCTCAAGCCATTCGTGTGTCCTGTTTGCCAGACCCTGTGTGAAACAGTAAATCACTCCCTGGGTAATGGTGTGCTGCTAAAAACAGGAATCTGCCTTCTTTGCTTGCTGTTGTTTTATCAGTTAAGTCACACAAAAATGACATCAGTCACTGGGAGGGAAGAACAAAACAAACAGAAACCACTCCCCTGTGCTATATTTTCTTACTTAGTTTAGAGAATTGGTAGTTGTAGCTCTGCAGCTTTTCCTAGCTTGCTGGTTGAACTGCTTCTGGCATGATTTTCTTGGCCTCTTCCTTTTCTGTTTCTTCTCTGTTGCAAGGAAAGGCAAATCAAGTGTAGTGTCTGCTGTTCAGCAATGTGTCTGGGCAGTCTTGGAGACTGTTTTTGGTGCAGTCAAGAGCCCAAAGATCTGTTGAAGATGCCTGTGGAGAGCAGCCCTCCCTCAGTGTCCCTGACCCCATCTTGTAGCTCTCCATGAGCTGCTGATGCTCACAGGGATTGCAGTGAGTGAGGCTGGGTCATGCTGCAGTGGAGCTGCTGAGGGTCAAGTTGTATGTACATGACCAGTGTGCACTGTTCACTTGCTGTCCTTTGTAGCTTTCTGATAAATGTTAGTACCAGTTTCCAGTTTAGTCACAGCAGCTGTGTGCTCCTCATAAACCATCCAAGATCTGTAGTTTCAGCCCCATGGAGGTCCTTTCTGCTTAGGGTATGCCACATGTGAAAGACAATTTTTGTGGTGTGGAGGTCTTTGAAGTATTTTCATTTAAGCTCTGGTCTTGCAGTTAAGGAAGACCCATGTGGTGTCCTGCTTCATTGCTGTCATCAGTAAGGGTGATCCTCCAAAATCAAGGCATCCATAGCATTTTCTTATTTTCTGCTAACAGCAAGAACAATTGATACCTTTTGTTTTGAACAGATGGCAGGATACCTTTCTGATGTTCATTGTATTTTTCAGTATGAAATTTCTTTGAAGGTTCTGGTATGTTTTCTTCATCTGTGCAGAGTGCTGGTTGATTCCATGTTATCACTGGACTGATTTTCAACATGGGCTTTATAAAGAAAAATTAATGTGACAAGCTTATGCCTGTTACTTATTTTAATTGTTTAGGTAATGCTCAACTACAGTAAATCCAGACAATATTCATTGTGGTGTGGTGTTTTTATGACCTGACTAAAAGATAAGTCAGTTTCTTCATTTTTTTCTAATACTTAGAATGCTGCTTCTTCTATTTGTTCTTATTCTAGTCATGAGCATGGAAGATAAATCAAAATTTAACCAGGTGAAGAGAGTCTGCTAGAGTAAAAAGGAGTGACAATCAAAAGCATTTCTCAGGAGATGAGCAGAGGCTGGAAGCATTTGGTGTGTTTAGCCCTGCTAGCAAACCCAAACTGGATTTCTGTCTGTGGATAAATATATGAAAGGATGCATAGGCAGACAAGAAGGTATTGTCAGGCAGTCTGTGTGTTATTACTCCTGCATCCTTTGTCTGGAAGTTGTTATGCAAAAGGATGTTGGGAGAAGGCACTTAGCCATTGACTCTGAAATTCTAACACTGTGCAAGAAAAGGAGGGGAGAGGAGAGCAGCTAATTGCTTTTGTGGTGGATCCATTTAGGGGTTTCCAAGTCTGAGGATGGTTAATGTGCTCTCCCTAGCACTTACTGATTTATTCCCCTTAGTTTTAAGAACTGGGTAACAGCATGGCGTGACAGAGGATGCAAACCCATCTACTGCACTACAAAAAGAGATTTAAGTCCATGTTGTGAAACTCAAGTGCCCAGTTCCTGGGAGTCAGCTGCTGTTTCCAATGCCTGTTGTAAACAGATGATCATCTTGTTTGTCCAAAGGAAGTGTGTGTTGAGAAGCTATTGCAAGAACTTATGCTCTGTGGGGGAGGGGATGTGAGGCTGGGGCTTCTCCTGCTCAGCCCTTTGCAATTTAAGCATCAGGACAGCCCAGCCAAGGGCTTTAGCTACAGGGAAACACAGCTTCAGGGTGTACATGGCACACTGCTGCCTCAAGATAAGTGTGTTTGAGCCAAAATGGGGTGGTGAAGCCACGGAAATACTCCTGCCAGGCTGAGTATCTCAAGGCAGAGAGAGTCTGTACAGCTTTTTAATGCCAGTTTTGTGTTTTTCGAGGGGAAAATGTGGGGTAGTTGCTCCCTTAACAGGAGCCTGTTTTCATGTGTGGACATCACTGGCAGAGCTGATGCCAGCATTGCAGCTCAGCCACAGGATATGAGCTTGCTCCAAGAGCCTGGAGCAATAATCCTGTGCCTTGAGCTGGAGCTCTCTTGTGCCATGAGAGTGCATGAAGTGATTCCTTGTGATAAAACATGAGAGGATTTATCTGACTTGGAAGGTCTTCACCCTTCTTGTGTCCTGATGTGATCCTGAGTTCCTCTGGGCCTGAAAAGCCAACACAGATGACAGAGGGAATATGGGGAGTGGAGCCCCAGGGCTGGAGGTAGGATTCAGGAGGATTAGGCTTGGCTTGAGCATGTTTGTACGTTCTGTGGCAATCCCACTGCCCTCTTCCAAAAGGAAGATGATGTGGCATTTTTCCAGCTGCTGGGGATTTTACCTCTTATGTAAGAGTTCTTTTGTGTCTCTTGGAAGCAGAACTTTAAAACAATTGGGCCAGTATTTGTATTGCCTTATGTGTCAAAAATGTTCACCTTATGTCTATATGTGCTTTACAGTGTATTTGACAAGCAAACAATAAAGCCTGAAGTTAATATATCAATATTTAAAATACCCTTAGTGATTTAATGAGAATGGAATATTTGCTAGTACCAGGTTTAAAAATACTTGCTACAAATCTCAACTGTTTGGCTTAATGTATTCAAGAGCAAGGTTACTCATTCCTGCTTCTCAGCACTGAAAACATCCAGGAAGTGCATCATTAAACATGAGTTCACAACTGTGTCTCTGGCCTGTAAAAAAAAAAAAAAAAGCTAAACTTAAACCCCTAAACTTGAGACTGTGAATGTTATTTCACCATCCCTTTCTGTTAATTCTGGTTCATGGTGAGTGTTGGGTACATGTATCTCTTATGTTTTGCATATGAGATTTGCCTTTGCTTCAGCTGTAGAACACAGGAGCTGGAATTATTTGGGTCCATGTCCTGGCATTCTACCAGGCGTGACCAAGACTTGTGGAGGGTTTTTTGTTGTTGCTTTTTTAAAAAACTGTGTGGGATGTCTTGTATTCTCAGTGCTCTACTACTTCTGAGGCTTCTCTGTGGACTTCTGTAAGAAGAAAAAAACTGTAGTTTGCATCTGCTTGTTCTCCAGTGTCAGCTGGGCACAAGGGGAAAAAATTATACTGGAACTAGGAATGCTTTTTATCCATAGGACATTGTTGGTATCAGATGATAATCATCTCCTACTGAGGGGAAAATAAAACTGATTGAATGGGGTTTCTCTAAGCTTTCTCCATTCCTGCATGTGTGAACTGAGGATGAAGCTGAAAGTAGATTGTCCCCAGTTCTTGAGAGCAGGGGTTGCTTGCTGTAATTTCAGTTGGAAATACAAGGATAAGGGGTTTCAGGCTCTGGAAGGTTGGTTCTTGGAGGTCCTGCGAATATTTTCACTGGAAATGTGGATGAGGAAATCCCTGGGACAATGAATTGTGGTGATGTGAGGTTTTGCTTCTGGAAATTGGGAGTGAACCTGAAGCAGGCAATGAAATAAGTGGTTTCACAGCGAATAATCTGTTTTCAGTCTTGGTGATCCATGAATTTGAGGTGTTACATCAGGAGGCACCATGGAGGTGTTAGAACTTGAGAACAGCTTATGGTTCTGTTCCCAACAACTTTAAAAACTGGCATGTGAGTGGAATAAAAGAAGACAGGGAAAGTGGTAGGGAATTGCCACAGACAGTTAAAATGGAAGGAAATATTTCATGGAGGTCAGCTTCCCATCAGGCTGCTGACTTAAAGGAAATATTTCTGATTTCAAAACATGGAAATTGTTCAAGGCCCATTAGGGAAATGGTACTCCATCAAACACAGATCTCTAATAAGGATTTCCCACTGCTGATCTCCCTTCTTGTGAGGGAGACAGGAATAGAAAGAGGTGCTGGGATTAGTCCATAGCACAGGTCCAGTTGCTGAACTGAGGAAGCCAAAGAACCTCAAAGTGAGGATGACTCTGGAGTCAGCCAAATTTATGTTCTACCGAGTTCTCAGGCACTGAGAACAATCCAAACATTTTATTTCATGTGAGAATGTTATCCTTGCTGTATATTGAACGTGGGTTTTGGCTTTGCTATAAAGATGAGCTTGTAGGTTGTCTTTTGTTTAAAAGGACTGAGACCTTGTCAGCTTTGGCTGTAGATGGATGTAATGTTACAAAAAAATGGCAACTTGAGTTTTTATGCAAGAGATTCTTATGATCTGTCTGCTGGAGGATGTTTTTCTGTTGCAATTTTCTATTTAAGTAGCTCAATAAAGAAGGCTTGTGTCCAAGTTGACCAACATCCTCTCAAGTGCCTTCCAGGGCTGGTGTCTGTTTTCTGGCTGAGCAGGGCTTGCAGTAAACAGAGCCACTGGTGTGTCATAAAGCCAGCCTGCAGTCTTTTTTTTTTGCCTCCTTAATTAAAAAAAGTCTCTTGTGTTCGTGCCTGCAGCTTGTACATCGATTTGGTTGAATGTGCAGCATCAGCTTTGCTGACTGACCTATTATTAGCCCAGTTCAGAAATTGGCTCCTAGCACATCAGTTTTCCTCATCTTTGGAAGGATAGCTGATCTCCTGGTGGGCCTGTTGGATTGACTTCTCCCTAATGCTGGTTATTTCCTCTCCCTATTATGCTTTCATTTTTTTTTTTTCTTCAACTGTGTAAGAATGCTGCAGAAAATAATGATCTTTAAATAAGATATTGTGTCTCCATAAATATGATCTTCCTGTGTGAACATAGGCACTCCCTTACTGATCAGTGCTATGGAGTTAAATATGTCAGAAATTTGGACTTTATTTGAGGAGTTTGGAAGATGCTCTTGAAGTATGAGTGGCAATAAATGTCAGTTGTGCACTAATTGCCTTATTTACCTTAAGGCTTTTTACCATTAAAAAAATGGACTTGACCCTGCTTCCCTTGCCTGCCTGCTCCTCACAATTCTGGCATTTTACACACTCTACATTCATGCAGCTGGCATCACACAGGGCAGAAATGCCCCTGGCCTGGATGTTCAGGGTAACTATGTGCTCCATTGTACCAGACTGCTTTCCTTTTTGGTTTGGGGTTAGTGTGTAAGGACAGAAAGCACTCTGTAGCTTCCTTTCCTAGGGAATCATCTCACTCCTGTCTTTTTTTATTTCACAGACTACTTGTATTAACCCAGCATTGGGAAAACACACTAACAGCTTTATATGTTACAGGTTATGAGAGTTTTAGGTTCTCAGTCTGTCTGGTTTTGAATGATTTTAACTGTACAGATGCTTTTTGCATTGCTGGTTCCCTGCAAGTATTCCACTGGATTAGGAGGTCTCTAACATCCATGGGCACACTCCTGGTCTTCTGTGCTGTTGCATCTCCTTACCAGGCATCAGTTGTGCTACTGAATCTCTGAGCAAGCTATGGAGGGTGTCAAATCTCAACAAGTGCAGAGACTGTGCCTTCCCTTGGCTGTGGTTTGCCAGCAGCAAACCTCCTGTCATGCCTTTCCACTGTTAGGGCTCTACACCAGGTAGGAAGTGAGAATTCATCTTCATTACTACTTCCAGTTGATATTTCCCCATAGGCATGTTCAGCAGTGTAACTTCCTGCTGACCATCCTTTATTTGTGAACAGGAAACCCAGTAATGGGGGCATATTCTCATCTGAGACCCAGTTTGTTTGATGCCGAGCTGTTCTTCCTGCACTCACTGTGGGCAAGGAGCAGGGGCTGCCATGGAGAGGATTTAGTTTTGTCTTCATTCATATCCCAGGAATGTTTCCAGTGTCTGGATTTTTATTGTGGAGGTTGGCCGTGCCTTTATCCAAGGTGTGCTGTGCATCATGTGAGAGGAACAGGGTATTCTGTTGTCCTGGAGAGCTGTTGGTGGCTGTAGGATGTCTGTAAATCCTGATTCTCTGGGGCATGTCAGACACTCAGCTGCCCAATTATCCCAATGCAATTGGGGGTATATATAGCCCTGGTATTTCTGGGCTGCCCTCACACATCCAAAGTGAAATTCTACCCCAGTGCTACATCCCCAAGAGCTTCTTGTGCTGTCTGAGGCTGGGGATTACCAGCACCTCCCCCTGATCCCAGGGCTGGTCACAGTGTGCCTGCAGAGCTTTACTGAGCCTTTTGTCTCTGCTGTGCAGACACCACTGGAGTGTGACATCCCTGGCTGCTCCAGGTGACAGAGCCTGCCCCAAAGCTGAAGAACTGTGGGCTGGGAGCTGTTTTAGGTTCTCTTTATTGATAGCCAGCTCACTGTTGACTGAGGTGAACAAACTTGTGTAGTAACCATGTTAATATTCCCACCTATTTCTTACTTCAGGAGCCTGTGGATAATTTAGACAGGTGCTTCCCTACGCAGGGATCTGGTTATCTGTGACTGATAAACAGCAGTATGTGCTGTAATGAGACTCATAATGAAAATATTGATTAGCAGGGTAGAGCTGCTTGGTGATGCAGGTTGAAGCCTTGTGAAAACAATAATGAAATTTTAAAGTAAGCTCTTTAATTCTAGCTGCCCTGTGTTTACCCAGCATGGTTGGATATTGGGCCTTATTTAATAAAACATATTATCAAGTGGAACACCAATGCTTGGAGATTAGGAATATAGCCCAAAAATTAGATTAGTTTATCTTGGCGCTTTCAGCTTTGAGACTGGGATGTTTAAAAATGCTGTGTTGAAGGCAACTTTGAGAATAATACAGTGGTGGATTTTTTCTTTATTTACTCTAAAAATAGAGATAAGTAAAATAAAGGTGAATTTTCTGCTTTGAATCCAGATTTGCTTGCTAACTAGTAAAATAAACCTAGGGCCATGTTATTAATCAAGAAAATCCTTCTCAATTGAGGTAACATACCACAGTAGAGGACCAGGCTGAATCATCAAATATCACAAATGCATTCCCTCAGAGGAAAATACCTGGTTATGATGATTGTGGAATTTGAAGGTAGGGTAACCTTGCTGTTCAGTTACCTACTTGAGGCTTTCCCCTTGAAGCTGAGTTTTTTAGGTGCAGATCTTCAATTGCTCTTTAGTTTAAAAAAAGCATTTCCTTAAAAGCAATGTGATTTGTTATAATGCTCTGAAGGTTCATAATTCACTGAGGTGTTTGACTAACTGGTGCTTGGCAGCAAAGTAAAATGCTTTAGCAGCTCTTTTTAGTGCTACGTGCCTGTCAGTGTGCTGTGAAAATTGTGTTCAGAGGAGCTCAGCAGGCAGAGCCCTTTCTGTGGGTGCACACTCCATCAGCACACTGCAGGGTTTGCCTTTGGGTTGGCTGGAAAACACTTGTTGCAGAGCAAGCTGCATTATTGACATAAAACGCAATCAATAAGTGTCACAGTTTAAAATGATCTCAGCTAAAGCTGTGGCTTTGCATCATTCCCTGTTGCAGGCCCCTGAAGACACCAACTTAGATTTTTGCCCATGCATATTCCTGTCAGATGCTACAGTAGGACTCTTTGAGCATAACGATGCCATACATGCTAGATGGATGAGGTGAAAAGCTCCTTTCCTTAGATGCAGTATATTCTAAAATATGAAGAATCAGGTTGAGGAGTGGCACTGGTTTTCTCCTGCCAGAAGGGGATTTTTTCATTATACTGACTGCAAATGTATCTTGTCACTGACAGCTCATACCACTATCTTTTTCCATAACTGTGTGTTGCATGCCCAGATTTAGATCCCTCTTTCACGTATATTGAACTTTCAGTCAAGGTTTCTACTGAAATGAAGGAGCAAGGTTGGAGGTACAGGTAAAGTAAAGAAAGCTAGAGGTCAGCTTAGCTGTTCCTTCTGGCAGACTGGAATACTTGCACTTTTATATATTTCCTCCATATTGTGCCTGCATTTCACCAAATTCTTTACACTTGGCAACCTTTGTGTAAGGGGAAAATTATCTGCCCTCTTGTAGTCACAGCATGTGTGTGTATCTTAATTTAAGCCTTATCTCAGTCCTGTTGCAAAGCTGATTGTTGAAATAAGATCTCTCAATTCCTTGCATTTTTTTTTCTTGGCTGAGAACTGATGTGAGACATCCCATAATGCTGAGTGAAGTTTTTTTTCCCCCCCTTCTGCTTCTACTTTTCCCTGGCATTTCATTCAATATTTGCAGGGGTTCAGCCTGAAAGTTGAGGGTCCTTCATCTCTTTGCTCTTCCTGCCTCACACGCTGCTTCATAGCTCTGTCGGGGTGATATTTGAGTTTCCTGGGTATGTCTCGTGTCCTCATGCAGGAGTTTTGTCAGTGCCAAGGGATGGCTTTAGGCTTTTCTCTCATTTCTGGAGCTGCTGTGCAGTGCACACGGACTGTGCCTCTCTGATTTATTCATGTTTTGTTAAAACAGCTCTTCATAAATTGGCTTCAGAGCAGGTTTAAAATGTGACAGACTTTGGATATGGTTGGACTGGCCATTACAAATGTAACTGTATATGGCATGTCACTTCATGTCACCTTCTTTAGAGTGCTTAGACACATGGATAATCTTGTAGCTAAAAATATGGGCCTGAAAATAATAATCTAAGGCTCCAATCAGTGAAGAATGCAGGAATTTATCCCCAGCCATCACTCCAAATCCTTTGGATTTATGCTGGTACTTGGTCATGGCCACTCAGCAACTTCCCTGGATTTCTGCCAGGAAGATGGCTAATGGAACCATATTTTTATGATCTGTTTAGCTAAATGGCTGTAATAATGTGGGGTATTAGAGTAACAGATGCTGTTGACCATCTTGCAGTAGATCAAAGTTTGCATATACAGGAACTATGCACTTCCTCTCAGAGTCATGCATATCATTTGGAGCTTCTCATTTGTTGCCATGGCTTTATATGATCAGAACAATGAGAAACAGAAGTGGTGATTTTAATGAACCAAGTCAGAAGTGCCAGTCTGCAGCAGTCTCAGCTCAGAGCCTGAGGAATGGTTCTTGGGTGCCACCAGTAGCACACAAGTGTGCTCTGTAGGTGGTGTCAGACACTGGTGGCATCTGAGGCTTTCCAAAGCTTGAAATAAGAATACAAACATGCTAAAACTGTCCTGTGTTGTGGAGACACATTTGGCTCATGTTGCTATTGGAATTTTGTGACCTCTGACTGTGTCCCCTGAAGGACAGCTGGGCAACACCTGGAGCTGGCATTTGCATCGCAGGATTCACAGGCTTGACTCATTCAGCTTTACCTGGCCTGTGCAGGGTGTGATGGTGGCTGGCAGGTCACTCACCTTGTGATTACTTGTGGGCTTGGAGGTGGAGAGAGGAAAGGGAGAGATGGAATTGTAGCTTTCTGCTGGTGGCGCTGATTAGACTTGCTTCTGGGAACCTTAGAACAAAATACTGGAGTTTTGCTCTTCTGTGAGTTAATTGACCAGTGTGAGATCACTCAGGATCGGAGAGACTTGAGCCCCCATCTCCCTCTGCCTCATTCAAAACAGGGGTTTGAAGCACATCCATATCTGAGATTGGCGAAACTGAGGTGTTTCAAGCATGTATTAATTCTGTACAATTAAATTTAATCTGTGGTGATGGCACCAACATGAGGATCATCTCTGAATCATGAGGGCATTGTAAGTTAACAGTTAATTCCCTATAGACTAAAAAAATGCTGATTATATGGGCATGACTCAAAGAGTAAGATCTCTGGGAATAAATCATACTGAATCTTCATGGACTGCTTCAGAAAGTGTAAAATCTACTCCATTGGTGTAATATCCTAGTGGCATTAAATAAGTTCTGTAATTGGCTTGGCTTTATGATGTGAATAGACTGTTGGGTGATCTGAATGTTCATATATTGATGTGATTAATTTTGGTGCAAATAATTTACAGAATTAGCCGGAGAATGTCGAACAAGCTGTTATGACCTAATAAAATTACATGCCAAAAAAGGAAAATAACATTGTTTCAAGTCAAAGACTCAAACTGACAAGTCGGCTTTTGTCTGCCATTGCAGGTCTAGTGCATGTAGGATGCCAAGTTTGCATGATGTGAGAAAGAAATAACTGAATGGAAGCCCCCATTGGCTTTCATCTGTTTACCTGCAGTGGTGGAGAGCTCTCCTTTGGCTGCCTGGGCAATAAATGAGCTGTTCATAAATAACTTTCTCATTTAGTGTGAATTTACCAGGCATGTGTTGTTGCATGAGTATCAAGGACAAGGGACCAGGCTTTTTATAGCTCAATCTCTAAGAAATGTCAGAACCCAGATGTAGTCCCTTGATTTCCTAGTTGGGTTTTTGAAAGTATTTTTTAATACTTGATTCTGTAGGTGTGTATAAAATTAAATAGGTTAACTTGTACAATCAGGCTCATTACTTTGAGCTAAGGAATGGAATGCTTTTGGAAATCCTGAATGTCATGTTTGGCTTCAGTTATAGTCATGGGGAGTGGGAATAGACATTAGTATCCGTTTACTGTCATCTAAGGAGAATGAGCAGTTGTGGTTTAAATCCAATCTTATTCAGGTTTTGTTCAGGACAAATTATGTTACTTCTATCTATATCTGTACTTTACCTTACACTGATTAGTTGAGGTGACAATGCAATGCTCTAACCTGAATTTGCCTGAAGAGGCGAGCAATACTCTGATGTGGATTAATAAATTTGTTTTCTTCACTGTAGGGATCAGTTGTATCTGTTGTGTCTGAATGTGCCTTTTGGGTTTTCTTCCCCCCCACCTCCAGAGGTTGTCTAAAAGGAGATTCTGGAGTTTTAAATGTATCAAACAGATCTCTCTGTGCTTTTTTTTTTTTCCTTTCCCCCCTATCCCCAACTCCCAACAAGTTACTGTACTCTGGAATGTGGCATCTCCCAGGAGTGGCATGACAATGTCTTTGACTGATATGATGATAGAAATGTCAGTGTTTGCTCCAGATTGCTCAATTCCAGTCAGCTACTGATGGGCAAGCCACTGCACAAACCAACATGAGAAAACACTCAATATATTGCAACTTCTTGCAGTTGTGTGACCTGGGAATTTAACTGTGTGTTCTGTCAAATGGCATCCTCTAGGTCTGTTCCCATCTTAGTTACAGAGCATGTGACTCAGTAATGGTGTATCAAATGCTCCAGTGATTCAGAATTGTGTTGGAGTTGTGGAATGATACCCAGGGCAGTGTTGGACTGCTGGTGTGCACTGTGGTGAATGGGAATTGGGGATGGAGGAGCTCTGCTGCTTACCTGGCAGCCTCACAGCTGTAAGCAGACTTCTGCTTTCCCCTCACTTCAACATGTTACACTGATGATAAACAGCTTTTGAAATGGAGACCTTAGGTCAGGAGGCAAATAACTAATGAATATTAGACTAAAGTACAGAAAATCCTCCCTTTGCCGACGTTGGGGAGATAGCTTTTGTTTGAACTCCACAATCTGTTTCACTTAGACCACTTCCTAAGCAAGAAAGCTAGTATGGGTTTTAAACTTCAGAGAAAGACCGATGGGTGTGCAGTTACACAGCTGGGCATTGGAAAGGGCCTTCACTGAAGGATGAAAATATGTTGGTTCTTTAGTGTTACTTAATTTTAGCAAGAAGCATAAATTTGTCTGCAAATTCAGAATCATGCAGTATTTGAGTTTGTTGTGCATTGCTGTCAAGGTAAAGTAAGCCTTTTATACAACTTGGTCTCTGAAGCTAAATCAGTTTTCAGAGATGAGCTTTAATGTGTTGTATTTAGATTTGTGCTAAAGAATTATTTTTTTTTGTCTGGCAAGGTACCTTCTTAAGACAAGATAATTTAAGTGCTAGTTCATGAGTGCCCACATCATCAACACAAACTGGGGCAGCCAGTTTGTGTCCTCAGGTCTTTAAGCCTTGTCCAGCCTTTTGTGTGAGTGAGAACAGTCACACTGGGGGGCTTCTGGCTTTTGCTGAATTCAGGATGCTAATTTGGTGTCCTGACATAATTAGTGTTCCTGTTCCATGGTGGTTTGTTTGAGGTTTCCATGGGCTGTCTCTCCTCTCAGCCCTTGCTGATGTCTTGCATTCTTGTGAGGTGGTGCTGGAGAGCTGCTGACCCTTCAGCTCATCCATGTGAGTTCATTCCTGGGGTTTGGGACATTGCCCCCAAGAGCTCCCACCCAGCAGGATTTCCTCGAG
>PYHW01010704.1:615596-650853 GCA_013186435.1 Turdus rufiventris
CTTTTTTGAGGTGAGTATTTAATGTTGGCAGGCGCTTCAAAAGGTAGGAAATGTTTTTACAAGCTCCCATTTAGTTTCAGTGTGAGCCCATGGAGTGATTCCATTATTGTGTGTTGGGCTGCTGGTGGGGATTTGGGAAATGCTTGGTTTGGGCATGACTCCTTCCCGGCTTTGTGACAACACAGACATCAGGTGAAGCGATGAAGAGTCCAGTGGTACAACACTGGAGAGCTTAATATAGATGCTTCAGAGTACTTTAAATAGAAATCACTTTTATAACATTTACTTTGGTGTTTGTTCTCAACACAAATGCTTAGAAATAATCATTTACTATCAAATTCTGTGTTTTTTTAAATGCAGTTCTTGGAATTTTATAAGCCTTGACTCGGCAGAAATAAGATCAAGCCTGTCCTAGTCATGAAATATTAAACCAAGGTCCCTGTTGCTGTAAAGAAACAGTTCCTTTGGGAAGGGGGACTGATAAGGTGTGTGGATGGGCTAAGAGTCCCCCTCTGACAGGGTGTAATAGTCAAGGCTGTCCTGCTGCTCTCCCAGTCCTAACGTTAAAAAAATTGACAGAATGGTATCCTGCAATCCCAAAAATCAATTTTTTAGCAGTCTCTAGTGTGTGTAGTATTTGAAGCCTCAATTCAAAAGTAGTAAGCTCCTTTAATAGTGATCTAAATACTTCTTTGTTGGCTGCTATGCGACTTCTCACTAGACCTTTAGAAACCAGGGGAAGTTGAGAATGAGGTTTGTTTTTTTAATGCCTACCTGAAAGAAAAATTCTGTGAGTAGTTAGAAAATACAGTGATGTGTTGTTGGGGAGAGACTTTAGAACTTAGCATTTCCACATAGTCATTATTTCAGTGATGCCCTTTGAGGAGTGAAAATGTTGTTAAAATTAATAAAATACTTTTCCATTTGATTCAGTGTATCTCTTATTTTGCATGGTGAATAATAGTAAATAAATTTGTTGCTTTCTGTTATGTATCATCCCTAGAAGTTTCAGCCGTTTGAGCTTGTTTTGTTGTTTGTATTTGCTTGTATTGAATGTGTTCCAGCTCTTTATTTCCCAGGGCATATGAAATAGGTGAAATTCCATGGGAAAGGATTGTTTTGGGCATGTAAACCTAGTGTCAAGAGTTTGTAAAGCTCGGGAAGTGCAGGCACTTAAAAGTTGTGGGAGTCAAATGCATCTGTGTGCTTGTGCACATTTCTCAAGGCTGTGGTGTAGTGGGCATTCCAGGATGGTTTTTGTTTTGTTGGGTTTTTTTTTTTTTGAAGGTCAGGTTTCCCTCAAGAGTTGTATCCATGTAAAGGAAGCCAGGAGAAAACAAGTCTGCTGTTATTTCCTTGATTATATGTATTTACCTCCTAGACAAGTTATGCAATAAATCAAGGCTTGGCCAATGTTGATGGAAAGTTCCAAAGGAAATGTCTGTGAATGGTTAGTGCTTTTGTTGAAGCTCTTGTTGCACTTGGTAAAAAGAGAAGTAGACCTATAAACAAAGGCAAGCTTAAGTCAGGCTAAACAGAGATTTATTTTCTAATTCATCAGATATTTATTACGGAATTTACAGCTTGCCTTTCTTGCAAGACAAACAATAACTGGCATGGAAAACAGCAGGTTTAAGTGTACTCACCAGCATCCCAAACATGCCATTTTCCATCTTGCATCCTGTCCTTCAGCCAGTAATCAAACCTTAACAAGATGGGCTAACTGGAAAATGTTTTGTCTTCTCCCTGCTCAGCTGTTGCTCAGTTTGGCCAGGCCAGCCCATGCTTTTCCTGTGAGTTTTTTGCACATGGCTGTCCAGCCAAGCTCTGTGAACAGTGGGTGGCTGCTGAGATTCCCACTCAAATTCTCAGTCCCAAACACAGGGATCAGGAGGGCCCCAAAGACTAGATTTGTGGCCAAAAAGCAGAATGATTTAGCTCATGGTGAGTTGAGGGGCTGCCAAATCACTGCAAGAGCAGTGGTGGTGTTTGATGGTGTGGGGGTTGTTTGGGTGTGGATGTGGTGGGCACACGGGCTCTTGGATTATTTTGCTTTCTTTAGTGGGGAAAGGGATTTGCAGGAAGGCAGTTTGTCTCGCAGAAAATTGCTTTTGTGGAGAACCCTGCCAGAAATTACCATAAAAGTCAGTGTGCTGTGGAGTCCTCCTCCTTCCCACCATCCTGCTGCCACTTTCTTATTTATAGAGCCTTTCCCAAGAACCTTTTTGTAGTCCCACTCCTATCTATGTAAAAATGCTGGAGAAGCAGCACAGGCTGGTTTTTTGCTTCTCTACCATCCTCAGTGAGAAAAAGAACCTTTTTTCATGTAGCTTTGATAAGCTTTGGGAAAGTTTTGTCCTTGCTGGTGTCCTTTAATTTTTTTTTCCGAGGGAGTGAACTTTGAAGTAATTAATTGGACCTTGAAAATCAAGTGATTATCTTCCAGATAGCATGTCTGAGATTTATGTCTGTGTTCAGAGAGCAATGCCTCAGATGCTTAACATTTTGAAATGCCATTGTAAGTAAACAATCCTTGCAAGTGTTTGCTGGAGATGTCACTGCCAAATTAAGGTAAAAATTGTAGAATCATAGAACAGGTACTATGAATAGGGAATTTATTTTGGAATATTTTCAGGGGGTTCAATAGGCTATATAGGGCTTTCCTTTCTGGGTTTAACAGGTAGAATAGCATGGAACAAGTTTTTAAAAAGGGGCAAAATGTGTAATTACAGGTGAATGGAGCCTGGGTTGATAAGTGGAAGAACCCAACACTGTTGGTGTAACTTTTTCAAGTAACAAGGGGGGAGATGAAGTGACAGGTGGCAGAGTCCTGTCATTTGCAGCAAATTGTCTTTTTGACCAGCAGAAAGTGCTGTTTGTGTCTGGAGTGGTCTGGGGACACTTCAGACCTGTGTAAATAATTCCAGCTGTTTTTACAACAGCCACAAGAATTGATGGCAGAGCTTTGCCCTCATGATTTCCAGGTAACTCTCCAAGTTAGAAATTATTGAACACAAGTTTATTTTCTCTCTTGACACCTCACTCATGAGCATTTCTGGTCATCTGATAGTTCAGGTTAGAACCACCAAGGCTTGCAAATTCTTACTCCTTTGAGTTTTGTCCTTTGTGTCCGTGATCCTCAACAGTGGCGGAATCAAGTTTATAATATGCATCCTCAAGTACTCTGAACAGTGTTTGAGCTCTTATTTACTGGAAGAGAATTGCTCCTTGAATGTCTCCAAACTTGGCCTGGATGTGGAGTGCCAGATTTAATGTGGCCTTGTACTGACTCTAATAATGTTGTTGAGCTATTGGGCATCAGAGCTCAGATCCTTGCTTGTTCCCTTCCTGCTTTCCCTACAGCACAGTAAATGTCAGGAATTATCCCCACATTATTTTAAATGCCAGTGCTGAGGCCAACTGCCTTCAAATGCCAGTTCTACTTAATTTTACAGATATTGTCATTATGTTTAGGCTGGAAGGGATTTTAATGAAACAATGACCTGTGGCTCCATGAAAGTTTAAATAGGTGATTTCTGTTGAAGCTAAGAGAATCTCATTTACCCTCATGTGTGTTTCTAACGTAATAGTAATGCTTGCAATCCAAGTTTTCATACAAGTTTGTACCTTAGCTGTGTCTATTACATAGCTGGGAAAATAATTGCTTAGAATAGTGAAATCAAATCTTCAAGGTGTTTTAGAATTTTATTTCAAGATTGCTATTCCAACTTGTAAGAATAAAACTATTGCTTTTGAGGAAAAAAATAAGCTGAAATCCTGAGCAGAGTTCTGTGGTAGGCAAGCCACTGGCTATGTTCAGTCATCTGTCTGGTGTCTTTGGTCTGTCCAACACAGTGTTGCTGGAATATTTCCAGATTCTGGAAGTATGATCTTTTCCTACGTGAAAAATGCACAGATCACTTTTTCTTTGTGTGCTGCTTTGCCTCAGCATGTGTTGGGCTGGCCAAAGAGGACATGGCCTCTTCTACTGGATTGGGTGACTTCTTGGGATGTGTGAGATGAGAAAAGGGTTTTCAGGCAGGAAAGGTATTTGGATAGGAAGGAAGAATATTTGTTTTCTTTGGGAATGTGTGCCCTGTGAGATGCTGGTTAGGTCACAAAAGAGTTCCCCATTCTGAGGAGCAGTGGGGATGGAAGGACATGTTCCTTTGGTCATAAGAACAGTTCTGCTGCAAGCTCTTGTGAGTTGGAGCAGCAGCATCAAAATGCACATGGGAAGTGTTGGAATTTGTGCATTGTAATAACTGCAGTGCTTTTGCTTCACTCAGTAGTCAGATGCTTTTTGCAGAATAAAATAACTCTTGTTATTCATGTTCTGGATTAACTTGTTATTACTTCAACAGGGAGTGCTCTCAGGGTTTTTTTGCTGTATACGGTCCAGTTGATAAGGTGAAAGAGGAAGGAAGAATTGGCACAAAGGGTGGAGTGTTTTGGTGAGTGTGCTGGCAGTGTAGATGTGCCCTGTGTCTTACCTGACAAATTTGTCTTCTGGCTTTCAGGAACTCTCTAGGCCAGTCTACATTTGAGTTTCAATTTGTGTTCTCAGTTTCTAGGAACTATTCATTCACTCTAGACACAGACAAATTTTGACCTTTTCAGTGTAGCTTTTATCAGAAATTAAGTTTTCTTATTAGTTTTTCTTTCTTTGTCTTTGCTCCCTGGCCTGCCTGGTATTTGTGGGCCATAATTTAGTTTGTTCCTGTTTTAGCAAAAGCCAAGAACATGGGTCATTGTTTTCTGGATGGAGTGTCAATTCCTCAGCTTTTAATATTGGCCCCAGAGTTCATCAAATATATCAGATTAATGAATTCACTTCCATGATGCCATAATTCCACATGAGTCTGATGCCCAAAGGAAGGACTGGACAGGTTTGCAAAATTTGGTATCCAGTCACGGTGCTCAGAGGCATGAGGTAAAAGTGTTCTCCAAGTTTGTGAGCTTTTGGGAGGGTGGTTTTGTGGGGGTTTTTTGGGTTTTTGCTTGTCCCCATAGGTTCTCAGAGCAGCCACATGACTCATAATGGGCCCTGGGTGTCATCTGCTCATTGCCTCAGAAGTGCCTTAAATGACATTTTGGATAGGGACTGAAGACAGTCCAGTGGTGTAGCAAGAACTAGGTTTAAAGCCTGATCTAATGCAGTTTTAAGCACAGGAGTTGATTTGAAGCCAGTGCCACAGTATTTGTGTCCCGTGCTTCCTGGGATTGGTGAAAAGTGATGAATTCCTATGCCTTAGCCTCAGTGCTCCTGCAGGGAGCTGCTGTACCTGTGCAGGGCTCAGGGTCACCCTGCCAGAGCCTGACACTTGCCCCACTGTCACCTCCAGTCAGGCTCTGGTCTTCTGAAGCTGATTTCCACACTGGGATCTACTTCAGGGAAGGGAGAACCCCTGAATTCCTTTACTGCACATGAAATCCATGTAATGATGCACCTAGTTGCTTTGATGGCATGTCCTTAGCAAACTGTTAATTGGCTGATAACTTCCCGAGTGTTTTTTCCAGAGGGAAGCAGACTGCTAAGTTACACAAGGTGGGGATTTATTTCCATGAGTGTCCTACCTGGTTGATACTCATTCTGTATTTGCATCATTCTGACAAGTGACAGTCTTCTGGGCCACAAACAGCTCTGTCCTTGAGCTGAAATAGTGTGTTATTTTCCAGAAGAAATGCTGTGCTCTCAAAGCTTGACATCACCAGAAAAAGAAGTTTGTATCCCTGGACTTGAATATTTGGCTTTTGCATCAGTTACATGATATGCCATGTGAATGGTTTTATGCACTGGAATTGGTTCTGCTCCTTGATGCTGACTGCTTCAAAGATTGTTTTGTGTCATTATCTGAATCACTTATCCCTGTTGTCCATCCCCAGCAGATCTGCATTCTCTTGCTGAAATGGCATAAAGGTCTGTGGGGGAACTTTGGAAGAGCCTGGAAGGATTTGTGCTGGTAGTCTGGACTACAGCTGTCCTGTATCTACCTTTGTCTGCTTCCCAGTGATTAAACAGACAGGCAACAGTCAGCCAGATGACTTGGCCAACTAATGAACATGGTGCAAGTAGCAAAAGCTGAACTGTTTGTTAGAAAATCTCAGTTTCATGTAACATCTGCATCAAATTTGCTGTTGCTATCTCTGAGTGCGCCATGGATTTCAGGCAGTACTGGCAGTAAGTGATCATCAGAGATTAATTTCATAAATATTGTTGAAATGTGACTGAATAAGTTACTGCCAAAGGCATTTCTGTTATTTCATGGCACTTCTGATGTCTGCTTAGAAATACTGAACTGTTCTAATGTATGAGCAAACAACTCTCATCATGCAAGTCTTTGTCCCTGACATCTGTGTTCCACTTACTGCTGTTGTCTCTGTAGCATAAGGAAAACTGGTGTGAGAACAGAACCGAGTTGAGTTTTTCCAGTCTCTCCTGATATGTGCTAATCCTTTAGGTAAGTAATGTCACATTCCTTATAGCACGAGTGTATTAACCATCAATCTAGAATTGCAGTCGAGACATTAATTGCCAACTTATTAGGACTCTTGGATGCTTCTTAAGTACATTAAATATTCTCCTGTTTTGGCAGGAAAGACATCTTTCCTTTGTACTGTACACAGCCACTAGAGCTGCAAGGAGAGTGTAAAATCACATTTTTGAGGTGTGCTTTCTTTTCATTCCTGTATCTCACATGGGCCAAGCTTTCTTTTATACTTGCAATGGAAAGTATCTGCCATGTGAATCTGTCAATGACACGATGATTAAAATGCCCTGTTCAATTAAAGATGTTCTGATTTCAGGTCAATGTTTGTAAAAATGAGTCTTAGGCATGGAGTTGCCTCAAGATCAAAAAAGAGGAGCCCACAGTTGGTTTGTGAGATGCTGACTTGAGTGATTGTTTATTTCTGTGAAAATTGCTTTTTATATCCCATAGACACAATTAAAGCTGCATTTATTGGAATGAACAGCCTCGCTGCCATACAGGTGGAAGACAGATTATAAAGACATATGTGATACTGTAGTGAAGCCCCTGAGAATGAATGATCTAATCAGGATGAAATCAAATTGTCTGGGTGCTGTAATGAGAGGAGTCAGGTTTGCTTTTATCCCTCCAGCTAGCTGGGAACACTCAGGGCTGCCTTTTGCAAGGGGAGATTGTGCTATCATTTGGAGATCATTATAGCAGCAACAAAGAGAATGCAAGCTATCTCCAATTTATTTTGGCCCACTTAGTCCAGCATTTGATGTATCTGATATATTGTTGACACTGTGAAGTTTAAATATTTGATCTGTTACATTTAAGTGAAAATAAACAGCCTAAAAGGAGAGGGAAGACGTGCTGAGTAAGTACTTGGGGAAAAATATTCCTCTGTTCTTACAGCACTTACATAAGGAAGGGGAAAAAAATGCCTTGTGTTATTGGGATTTTTCTTTTATATTTCTTAGCTCCTCTGAAGAGCAAGTTAGCACAATGCCTAATTCTAGAATTCTGCAGCCCATGGATTAGGGGAATACAGGTTTTCCATGCTCTCACATGGATTTAGCCTGTAGCTGTGACAGTCCTGTAGTTCATGGTGAGCCAGTTGGATCTGGGATTCTCAGCAGGTCAGGGACTTGCTCTTCCTTTGCTTTGGTGGCAGAGGGAAAGCAGGAGGGCAGAGATCTCCTCCACTCCATGGCTTCAATGTAGAATTCCTGCCTCTCAACCTCTTCTAGGTGATCCCAGTGGCTGGCCCAGCTCTGGGACCTCTTGGTGTCTTCTGTCCCCAGGCAAGACCATTGCACTGCTGGCTGTGCAGCTCCTGCTGTGAGCCAGGACTTTTAATTGCTGGCTGTTAACTCTGCAGGAACTAACATTTAATGGCTTTTTATTTAATTTAATGTAGAAATATAAAAACTCATGGAGAACCTGGGTACCTGTACTCTTAACAGCTTTATGAGAGTTTTACTTGCAAACAATTTCCTTTTTTTTGAGATATTAAATTATAGAACAACCATCCCACCCTAGTGTTAATGTAACATATTAGCAAAAACTTAAGCATTCAAAACCATCAGTACTGTCATATTGAGAATTCTCATTTAACTTAGTATTAACCCTTAGTTCTTATAATTTTCTTAATAAATTGTGAATGCATAAAACCAGGAACTTTAAAAGCAAAATGAAGTCTGGATACTGAGGTTATATGGATGCAGGACTGCAGCTTAACATTTTGAGATAAAATGTTCCTATTTTTGGAGTCATTTCACTTTCCCAGAAGCAGAAGTTATTTAGTGAGCTATGAAGCCATCAGTTTTATACGACTGTCCAAATCCAACTCAATTTTTAGAATATGCTGTTTGTCCAGCTAGAAAGCTTTCAGACTCTACTGGGGATACTGGCAGTGGCTTCAGTGCCAGGCAGGCATGGGCTGAGGTTTGCCTGGGTATTTCACACATGGCCTAAAAACTCTTTGGGGTTTGGTTTGCTTGTTCATGGCCCATAGAAACCTGTTGGGTTTATTGCTGCCAGGTTCAGTCTTTCATACCAGGCTTCTGGAAAATTACGTGCCTTCCCTCCAACAATTTTCATAAGTGTGTATTTATAAAAATACACCACTGTTGTCTCTAGAACTGCCTGCACACTTTGAGGAACAAGTGTTCATCTTCAGAAGCCACATGCTCCGAAGCTTGGAGATAAATGGCCGATGTGCAGGGATGGGTTTTGCCACCAAAATTTCTAAATACCTGCAGGTCTTGTGTATGTGAAAATACTTGGAGCCAAACCCCTGCAAGTCATTCCAAATTCTCCTCTCAGTGCTTCTGGCTTGCTTTTTAAGTACCTCAGCATCAGCCATAACAGGATGAAGTGTGTATGTTTTCAGATTATTGGATGGATGATTTTTTCCATGACTCTTAATGAGCAAAGTGTACTTAACATCTGAGTTTTAGGCTGTGTTGGATGTGTAGGGTCTCTGTGATTTAACTCCTGACACAGTTGGGGCTTCAGTTCCAAGACTTGCATGTCCAGGTCTCATTTTGAAGCATCTCCAGCAATATCACTGGAATTCAAGGTTTCTGTTATATAAGTCATTCTCCTGAAGTGCTCAGGGAAGAGGCAGCAAAGGCAAGTTCACCCTGGTTCTCTTGAGAGGAGAGTGAAAGGTGTGCTCCTGCCACCTGGGCAATGAGCACCTGCAATGAGTTAGAATTGAACTTTCGACTGTCTAGTTTTAATCTATTGCTGAGGGATTGCTACTGTCAAGCATTTCATGGTGCAGCTCTGGTGACTTAATGTCTGTTCAGACTTTGAGTTACTCAGAGGACTTAAACTGGTTTTTGTTGAGCCTGAACTAATCAGCATCTTAGAGACACTTGCCTGGGCAGAAGTGAGCAAGTTTCCCTCCTGGAAGTTCAGGGAACTCCATGGAGGCTCTGCAGTTATCCCCTCAACACTGACCTTTCAAGAGGGAGGAAGGAACACTGGAAACCTCAAACACCCTTTTCTGCTCCTTGCTCCTAAAACTTAGCAGACAAATTCACATTACACTTTGGAATATCTTGAGTGAGTCATGTCAGAATTCTTTGGCTGATGGCATTATATAAGGATGGGACTTGGAATAGGGCTTCATCTGACTGTTGCACAACTTTGTGCAAATACACAAGTTTGATTTGACATATTTGTTTTTCTTTGACACTCTTGTAAAATAGCTATCTACATTTACTTGAGTTTCCTTTTGTGTGCTTGGTGACTGTTTCCAGTGATGCTGCAACAATAGAGCAGAATTGTTTCCTGGTTGACTCTCTGCACACCTGCACTTTATTGCTTAAATGATAACAATTAAAATGCCTGATCATGTGTGTAGTATTCTCTGAGGAGCAACTGTTAGCTTAACACAAGATCTGGGGTGTTTCCATCACTTGGAGCTATAAAGGATGTGACTTTACATTGCAGGCAGTACTTGAATACAGGAAATCCAGGCTGAGAAATTATATAGAGTGAATAAGAGATGGGTGTTAATACACCTGATGGTGTTTGACAGGCTGTGTTGTTTTTATGCTTGAAGAGAGGAAGAAAGTAAAGACAACATCAGAAATGGGCTGCAGTAAGTAAAAGACAGCGGAGCGAGTAAATGTTGTCTGTGATATCAATGCACATCTTGAACTTGTTTATTTATAGCTTGCCTGTGTCATGTATTTGGAAATAGAAGAGCTATTTGGTCACAGCCCTGCAGTAGCACATGCTTGGCAAGGTGCAATAATTTATTACTTATTTTAAAATTTTTTTACTATTTACTGCTTCTAGTAGTTTATAACACTTTATTAATTTGGTTCTTCTAAGGTGAGTGTGTTTGTCTCAAGACTGACAGTCACATACTGTTTCTAAACCATCCAAACACAACGCCATCATTCTTAATTTTCTGGCCTGAACTTGACGTGTTTTAGCTTTGGCAAAGGGATAAATTCTGGACTGAGTCCAAGGTCCCAAGATTTTACCATATGTGGATGTCCCCTTGCCTGTGTTTGTTCCCCTTTGGCTTTCATCTTTCCCCAGCTCACTGGCAGCAAGGCTGAGGGGAAAGGCCAGTCTGAGTGACAGACACAGTGTTCATTGGAAGTTTGGATTCCCAGAATTTGCCTCCTTCCTTTGGACAACAAGGAGGGTGGTTCAGTGGCTGTGCAGCTGATCAGAAATAACTGGGGCTGCCCAAATTCAGAGCTGGAGACAGCTTTCAGTGGCCAAGTGAGTTAAAACAGATTTTTCACCAGCACTCTGCTGATTTGATTAATGACCTGAATCAGCTGGCTTGGAGTGTATCACTGCCAGAGCCTGTTAAACAATGAGAACAGGAAACTTGTGTGTCTTGAATCTCTGTGCTACTGTGGTGTTACCAGACATAACAAAGCAGAGGCTTTGCTGTGCCTGGGGAGAAAGAGGATATTTAGGAACTGATTCTGCCCCAGCCACACCCCGGCTGTGGACCATGCAGGGATGTGGGAGTGGGCAGTGGCCTCTAAGGAATCATCTGCTTCCTTGAGATTGCAGGGAGACATCTCAGCTCTTGCTCTCTGCCCCAGCATGTGTTTCCTGCTCTTGGGTTTGGGCCTGTGAAGAGAGCGTGGCTGGAGGAAAAGGATTTTCAGAGGTGCCCTTGGAGTGTCTGGAGCTGTGTGTCAGATGTACAGGGCAGCTGGGCTCCCTTCTCCTGCTGTGCAGGGAGGGAGAAGGGGAGTAGAACACAACAGATAATGTGCCCTACTTGTGCCTGATACTGGGAGCAAGTGGCAGAGGGGAGGGACAAGTCAAGTTTGGGGATTATTCCTTATAATTTTGGTTGTGACTGTATTAGGAAACTTGCACCAGCTCTTGTGCAGGCAAACTTCTTGTGAAGTATCACCATCTTCCCAGGAAAGCTGAGGGGGTTTTTCTCCTCCCCATAACAGCATATTCAATGGTAGCTAAACCCTTATACCAGTTTGTTATAACTGGCTGAGACTGATGTCCATGGGTGTGGCTTCCACTGAGAGCTTTTGCAGGGATGGGGGGAAGAATTAAGCGTGAGATGCTTGTGATCCCTGCAGCTCAGCATTGGCTTGGTGACTTGGGCTGTTTGCTCCCAGATTTATTTGAAGTTGCTGTGCAGAAGATCCTGAGTATGAGCAGATCCTTCTTTATCTCCTGTGATATCACTTTGATCTGTGTTAAATATTATCACTGGCTTCTATCAAATACTCTGTATTAAAGCACACTGCTAAAAGTAGCAGTGATGATTAAGTGATTTCCAAGATTATTACAAGTATAAACCTGAATTTTAAATTATTTTTGTCAAATAAATGAATATACAGAATTAATAAGTTATTCTTAAGTAAACATCTGAAAGTAAGACACATACAAGCAAGTCTGCCTGCTGATAAGTCAGGACCAATGAATTAATGCAAGAACTGGTCAGCCTGTTAGTTCAAGTACATTGAGCACTTTCTTTTCCCAGAGGAGTTATTTTGTGAAAGCAATTCCCTGACAGAACTCTTCAGCCTTTGTCTTGCTGTGCATAGCAGTAGCAAGCAAAGTAGTCAAGTTATTTTTCTTGGTGCCAGGTTCCAACATAACCAGGCAAAAAAGCTTTATTTTTAGTATTTTAAGCCAAATATTTTCCTCTATTTTAAGTTTTAAATAAACATTTTCATTGAAGCTTTAATCTTATTGTTTTTTATTTGAATAAGTGGGTACTTTGGGTCTATATTTTGCTTGACTATGAGTGGTTTGAATCAATGAGTGTTTTCTGGAATTCATGTTGGATTCAAGAGCAGCCAGGCACTAAAGCAGATTGTTGTACTGGATCAGGTGGAGATTTCCCCCTTCACCATTCCAAACACATTGTCACAATTCTCCTGGTACATGTTTTACAGCTGTGTAAATGCTCAGTTTATGTGCTACTGCTTATCTTGCTTGCTTGCTCCATTTTTAAAACCATAACACAGATCTTAATTCTGTGTATAATGTCTTCTTACCAACTCAAACAACCCCTTCCCCTGGGTTCATGTTTCTAATTGCAGCTTTAGATCAACTCTCTTCAATATAGAATTTCTTTCCTTTTGATCCTGATGCCTACTTCAAACATTTTGTAATTAAATATGCATCTGCCACATCCTAAGCATTCAGTCTAGAGGGCTGCTGTAAAGCTGAAATTGCTCTCTGTTCTTAGCTCAGTGAGCCAGGAAGGTCTAAAGAAAAGCTTGTGAGCCACTGATTTTGTTTATACTGTTATTTGAGGTTTGTTTGTACTGTTAGTTGAGGTGTTATAATTTTGAGCCTGTCAGTTTTAGCTTTCTTGTGTTAAGAGCTATGAACTTAGATCAGACTACAAGGGCAGTTATTAAGGCACTCAACTTGCAGATCTAGCCGGCAGTTTAGTTTGGGATGTGGCTGTTATGGGAAGATGTAAAGAAAATGCAGACCTATGGGATGTTCCTAATTCTGTGTGGCTGTGCCCTATTTTTTCATGATGCACAAGCATCTGAGTGCGAGATCTTCATCTCAGTGCTGGTGGGTCTGGTTGTGTCCTGCTGGGACCTGGATATCCTGATCCAAGCTCTGCCTGAATCCTTGTTCAGGAGTGCCAGGGGTTTTGGGGAGTCATTTACTATTAATTACTTGGTAAGACTCCTGAATATCTGTAGAGCACTTGATATGTTCTGTTGGAGATTCACAGATGCATGTGGTGCGATAAGGCAATATAAAAATACGCTTATGCTCTGCATGCTTAAAGTCTCTTCTGGAAAGCGATGTTTCCTTTGCAGCTCTACTGAGAGACCTCTCCACCTTTAGTGCAATGGTGTCTGCAGGATTTCTGCAAACATGGCACAAGGACTGAGGTTTAAATCTGTCTGGGAAAAAAAACCATGGTACTTCTGGAGTGTTAGAGGTTACCTGAGACCTCATTCTGGGTTCTTCATTCTTGCTCTGCCAGTAGGAGCTTCTAAAGTCCAGTGTCTGGTCTTGAGATAGTATGTGTCAAAACATCCTTTCAGCCTTACCTGCCTTGTCTTTTCTTAGACATTTGATAATAATTTAGCCATTATTGTTTGACTTTTCTGGACTTTCCTGGTTTGCACAAAAGGCTGGATAAGATGTTAGAGGCCATTTATAGGTGGGAATGTGCATTGTGTTGGTACAGGTAGAATGTGGTCTCAGGTAGTGAACTGACTTGGCTTTAAAGCAAAACCAGAAGGAATTTCAGACCCACCCCCTCAAATACTGCGCTGGATGTCACTCATCCAATTCCAAAGAAAGCTGAGCGTTTTTCTAGTCCTTTAGTGTAACTCACTGAAATACCACAGTAACAATACTCTTTCTTCTGAAACTGGATGACTTTTCCAGGGAGCTCACTTTAATTTAGTGATCTCATCACATTAGCAAGTGGAATACTGTAATGTGAGAAGGTGAAATTTCTCTTAATCAGGTTAATAGTGTTAAAACGATGGCCTTCCCAAAGGGTTAGTGAATGGAAAAGCACATGGGAAAACTAATAAAGCTGATCTTTAAAGCAACTTGGTGCACTGCATCAAAATTGTGTGTGGATGCTTCTCTTCACCATTCAAGTGACCTAATTCAATTGAGTTCGCTTCCAAACTTAAGTAGAGAAATCACATTAAAGTAACTTTCATTCTGAAGGAAGGCATCCACATAGAATTTAGCTAATTTTCTTTAAGTCCTAAACAAATGCCAGTTGTCTTCCTAGAGCATCCCTGCAAAGTCATGTCCTGAGAGCTGGAGACTGTCTGAGAGCTTCCCTCAGCTCCAGTGACAATTTTATTTCAGATAAACGTGGCAGTCAGGCCCCTCTGTATAACCATTTAGTGTCACAAAAATGCAAATATGTAATTAATTCCTACCGTTTAGATATGCTTGCCATATCCTAATACGGTTTAGTACTGAGTTAATGAACTTCTAAAGAAATGTTTTTCAAGTAGGATGTTATAATTTGTTTCATCATTATGCATATTGACTATTGCAGCCTTTTGAAATAAAAAATACATGTGAAGTATTTTAAGTGCCCTTTATAGCTGTTAGAGGTGAGATAGTACCTGTTCCTGGTTAGAATGTAAAAATTGGGGTTTGTTGCACTAAAGTAGCTGTAGCCTCTTTCTGTGATTGTTTTACAAGTTTTAAAAAGGTAATAAATATTTTACAGGATATGAGAGACTCCTTATAGATATTGCTTAATAAATGTACTCATAAATGCCTTCTACTGGTAGAAGCCATTGTGTATATGATAATCATGTAATCATGTGATCCAAAGCGAGATGGTTTTCTAAGTATTGGTACTGTTGTCCCAGAAACTTTTTGCAGTGGACAAGCACAGGCTTGTTTCAGAAGTCATATGCAAGAGTTCAACTTCTTTTAGTGTTTTTCCTAAAATCTGGAGCTGGAGCTTAACAAAGACTTGCATTGACCTTGCTGGTGTTTTTGAATCAGCCTTCAACCCTCAAGAGAAATCCTTATGTTTTGATATATGCCTTTCAGCAAACTCCACGAAGAAGTAGCTTGGCAAATAGAAGTGTTAGAAGTGCGTAGATTGAAGGCTCCAAGAAATCCTTCTCTGGCTGAGCGAGCTGGCATTCTGCTTGGCAAGCAGGAATCCAGGGATTCACATCTCGGATCCGTGTGCCCTGATCCCAACATTTCCGACAGCAGCTGTAGTGGGTCTGTTTTTTTTGGGTTTGCATTATCGTGTCATGGTTCCCCTCTTGAAGACTGTGTTGCAAATGAGCATCAGAGGAAGGGGAAGGGTGCTGAACTCCCGGATTTGGAATATTTGCAGGAGTTTTAGCTCTGGTTCAGCACGCTGGGGTTGGGGCTGTGTGTGGAATTCGGTGTTGGTAAGGCAGCGATGGAGTTGAGGTGTGAGCTACTGGTGCTTCAAGAGCTCAGTGTACTTCTGTTAACTTGCTCAGTGTCCAGGGCAAGCAGCAGCATAAGAATTGGTCAATTTGGGCCCTAATTTAGCATCTAGACCAGTTTGTGAGATGTTTTCAAAAGTGAGAGACTGTCCTGGAGATGTATGTGGCTGCTGTGGAATTTGCCCCATTTAGAGGCGGTCATAGCACTTGATCTCTGACCTGAGAGGAGAATTTACAGCCTCTTAATATGTGCTAATTGCCAACCATCAGCAATCACAACCACATCCATAGGTGACATGGTGGCCTTGAAGTCCTGAAATGGGTCAAGAGCTGTGTCACATAAAATTGCCTTTGGTAGTGCAGAGCTGTCTGGGAGATTTACCAGCAAGTGGGACAGAATCAGCTTCCTTCCCTGCCCTATGCACCTGCTTATGGACTGGAACTATCTTTCGTTTTTTTTACAGCATGGTTATCTTGACCAGTGCACACCAGATCCAGTGTAACCCTGTCTGGTAGCTACTCCTGCTGACAGTCTTGTCATCTCCTTGAGGAGAATCATCTCTGTCTTGTCATGATGGGGATTCTCCTTCCTGCATTGCCCCATCTGTTCATCACACTCACCTACAGATCCTGAGTTTTTGTTTGCTTGTTAAAAAATTGTGCCAGTGTCGTCAGTGGAGAACATGAATATCTTATTGCCTTTCTTGGAGTTGGTCAGTTGTTTCCTGATGTGGATGATCAGGCAATAGCCTCCCATTTCTGCAGATTGTTTCTTGTGTATTTGTGTTTGTTGTGTTTGAAATATGTTTCCCTGGATTGTAATGGTGCCATTGGCAAGACTGGATGCAGGGTGTAACTCCTTGCCATTAGTGTAAATGTGCATGATACTGCTATTTTGACTTCTAGGGAGGTTGCATTTCCCAATAAAATAATGAAGGGGAAGAATGTTTAGTAAGTGATTCATCCTTTGCTGAGATGATTCTGTACCTTCTCTTCTTCAAACTCTTCATCTGTTGTGAATGATTGTCATGCATCCCTCTTGATGAGAGAGGAACCTTCCTAAAATGAAAGGTACAGAGCTATAATTGTGCATCCTTACAAGTGTGCTCTGTCAATGTAGAGAGGTTTGGCCCTGTTTTCATTTTAGCTGCAGAGCTTTGGCCTTATTTTGGTTAATTCACTTCCTTTGTGGCCTTTCTCCGAGGAGAGGAGTACAGGTAACACTTTTTTTCCTTTTGTATTTCTTGATTTGTAAACTCTTCAGGGTAGAGGCTGCTCTATATCCCACCCAAGTCAGCACTTGCTACATTCTTCTCGTGACAGAGATAGGAGAGTGCAAGGACCCTTGACTCTGGTTTTATCATCTTATAATGACAAAGCCCTGACAGACATGGCCATACCAGCTTGAAGGGATTTTGTTCAGTTTTCTTGGTACAACTCAGTTTGTTTTGCTAACCTTGTTGGCAAAGCTAGCCTGTAAATAGTTCCAGTAAGTTTGTCTGTAATAAGCATGTTTCTTGATGAGCTGTGGTAGAGTTTAGCTGTCCTGATTCTAGTGTCTACACAATGCTGAGAGCAATTAAGTTGTGTCATGGGCAAAACCTTATTATAATATCAAATCCTGAAGCTGGTCTTGCCTTTAAAATTGCACAGCCATGCTGAGTGACAAATAATCCAGTACTTCTCTCCAGCTGAGGTGTTTACCCAGCCATCTTTCCTTCTCCACAAGAAGCTTTTTAAGGTGGATGTGCTTTGCTGTCTGCCACCAGAGTTGACCCAGGCAGGAGGTCTCCTGTGGTGTGAAATTTGGATTTAGTGGATTTCCCCCGAGCATCGTGCTGGCAGCACGCTCTGCCCTCTCTGCCACGCTGCAGTCCAGCTGGGTGACTTTTGCCAGTGCACAGACAGGATCTGAATCACATCTAGACTGGTCCCAGCTGGTTCCATCTCTAAATAGTTGCTTAGTGCTGGAAATAGTTCAGAAAGGAAGAGTTGTTTTTTCCTGGTTCAGTGGGACACTGCTGAAACTCTGGCCGGATTGTGGTGCTAGGTGCTGCTGGGAACAAGACCCTTGGGTCAGGCCAGCCTGTGCTGCTCCAGCGCATTCCCCAGGCAGCTTTTCCAAGCTGTAGCCCAAAGATTGCTGTGCAGAGCTGAGGTGGAGGCTCTGGATACAAGCCTTGGATGTGACTTGGAAACACAGCAACCTCCAGGAGCTGGGAGCACACAGTGTTGGTTGTGCTGGGAGCAGGTGTAGATGTGGCTGCTGGGTCAGTGGAATGTGGCTCAGGACTCGTTAGAGGCAAACCATCTCATGAAGGCTTAGTTGGAGCCTTCACTTATTTTATTAACAGTACCCACATGGGAGATGAAAGTTCCATGGCTTGCTCTGCCATAGTGCGGAGTAAAGATGGAGCAATTTTGGGGGTGTCCTCATTGAGGTAATTTCTTCTGTCCAAAGCAGAGGGAGAAGAGGATGGGATGCTGTTAGTTCTGCTGGGAGAGCATAAGCAATTCTTCATAGGGTTTTGGTGTTTTCTGGCTAAAATTTTTGCTGGATAATTCACTATGCTCTAAGCAAGTCCAGTGCTGGAAAGAAATTAAAATGCTATTCCAAGGTAGGAATGTTGGTGTTGGTATTAGGCAACATTATTGTTCATCACCTTATAAAAGCCTTGAGTTAGTTCTGAGTTTTCTGTTGTACTTACCTGTATTTAACTCACTAGAGCAATCCTGTGCTCTGGCTTCTAAAATTTGGCTTCACTGACATCCCTTTGGAGTTCCTGTGTGTGCTGCACAATTAACTCAGCCAATATGCAAGGCCATACTTTGTCTAGGAGAGTGTTTTCTTTTCAAGAAAGACCTGATAAGATCTAATTTCTTCTATCAAGTCACAAAACGCTATCTGTTTATTCCTTAAAAAAGGAGCAGAAATGATTGAGGCTGAAGCCTTGGCTGTGTGACAAAACATCCTTTAGAGTGAAGGCAGTGCCTGGAGCATCTGCCAGTTTGTTGGCAAGAGCTGGAGTCCTGATTGCCCCAGGGCTGGTGAAGAGTCCCTGGAAACCCCTGGCTTTCAGAGGAGCTGGGCTTAATAGAGTTTGAAGGAAACAAATCCCTGAGCTGGTGAGTGGATAGAAATGCTCTGAGTTGAGTTTCAGTGCATCATCAGTGTCTGCCCCCCCAAAGTGGCATTTTTTCCTCTGATTGTACCTCTCTCTCTGTGGCAATGCCATCTGCTCTAACTCAGTTTGCCTCATAGAAACAGGCAGAATTCCTTCTTTTATGTACTTAGAGTTTATACTTTTGAGTGGCTGAATCATTTCTGTGGCTTAGATTTTTGCATGGGAGCTACTCAGAGTCTGGCAATTACAGTGTACAAATCCCATGGGATACAGACCATGGTGCTGAGTTCTCCTTGAATGGCAATCTCAAAGTGCTGGTTTCAATATTGCATCATGTTTAAAAAAATATTTGTTTGGACTGCTTAGCTTCGAAGTTGAATAGAACATGTGTGAGTGCTGTGCATGTATGCAGTAGCTTTGCTTTCAGAGGGTGATTAATGCAAGATTTGTAGAAGGGAAATTATTTCTACCAGTGGCTTGACTGAGAAGAATAAATGTCCTAATTTAATATTTATGTAGGTGTCTCAGTAATAGGCATCCTACATCCTAATTATGTAAGAAAGAAAAGTGTTGGTGCTGACATGAGCTCATATATACTTGTAGGGTAAGAAGCACAGATTGATTATCTCTGCCTTATTTTACCATCTTTCATTAAAAGATCTTGAAATGAATTAAGCCTGGTTTATGATACATTAAGTTACAGTTGTTTCATCTTTTGTTAAATAAGAGCATTTCTCAGATAGCTCATAGATTGCACTGCCTTCTTTCACCCCTCCAAGATATTAGAGAAAATACTTATTCATCAGGGATTTGTACGTGAAGACCTTAATTCTAAAACACTCTGATACCTTTGGAGTTTTGCTTTATATTGGGTTTATTTCTTCTAATTTTCTTATTTTACAATGCTTTTGATAGCCAGAAAAAAACTCCACCCTGTGTTTATGGATAAACCAGAAAATAATTACCTGTTTTCTACTGCTTTCTTTTGTACACTAAAGTTTGAGAAACATTGGGCCTTATCTTTTGTGGGAAAACTTGAGAGATAAAGGAATGCTACCAACTTCAGTGTTGTCCAGTCAATTGGAAGGATGAGCATCTCCAGAATTCAAGTTCTACGTGTAACTGGGCATGAATTCTGAAGTCCTTCTGAACCAGAACTCTTTTTCATTTCATTTGTTGTGGCCATTTGTTTTAGTAAGAAATTTTCCAAGGCACACATTGCTGTTTTCCAGGGAGTGCAAGCTGTTTAAATGTCCTTTTGTGCCTTTGAAACCTCCTCTAAAGTTTTTATGAAGCATAAAACAGAGGGAATGCAATTAATTAGTGCAGTCTCTTATCATTCAGTAGCAAAGAGGAACTGTTAAATGCTTTTAGAGCACTACATTATAATAGAAAATTATTGTTACTCTTTAATACCAAGCTGACAAATCAGAGAATGCAAGGACTAATTATGAAGGATGGAAAACAAACACCATTTACAAAGGCTTTGTTTGTGGCACAAGTTTGCCTGTCAAAGCAGGCAGGAGAAAGCAACTGAATTATGTAGCATCTTTTGTGCTCTTAGTCACCATCTCTTTTTTTTGGTTGGAAATCGGTGCTAAATCTCTGGTGCTCTAAAAAATTGTCTTCCTTTTAAGCAGTGCTTTGCAAAATAGTTACCCAGTGGTGCAGAGCAGCTGAAGGGTTTGGTGCTTTTAATGAAGATGGGCAGGAATTTTAATCAGGGGGATGATCTCTGCCTGAAAGGGGTTGATGCTCTGACTGTTGTGTTTTTTGGAGTTATGTCCCGATTCAGAAATGCTTTCCAGTGTTGGGGTGTAGACAGAAGTTACAGTCTGTTTAGCACTCCCCTGGGTAGGGGATGGGGATGTGTCCATGTATTTTTGTGGGTACAGGCTGAGAATGAGTGAAAGACAATTTGATTTACCAGGTGCAGGTAATAAGCCAAGCCTATGTCACATGGAGTAGCTCTAAAGCATCTGCTTTGCTCATGGCTAAATTAGAGTTTTAAAAGAAAAAGCTCGTTTCTCTGAGTGTTCCAGCAGCAACAGTAGCAGTTGCTTTCCAAGCCATGTCCATCTGTTGATTTTGGAGGAGCTTTCAGGGAGGTAAGGGAGGATCAAATGCTGCTCTGTAGCTCAGATCTGATGCTGCCCCAGCCTTTGTCAGTGCTGAGGAGTTCCTGAACATGCTATAAAAATCCTCTTCTTCCATGGATGCTTTTAGCACACCTAGACTGCAAGGTTAATGCTTTGGGTTGGATGAGAGTAGCAATGAATGAGAATAAAAAGCAACTGGATAATGTGGATGCAGTAGAGCAAAAGCTCTGTTCGAGTCACACCGGTATTTCCATGGGCTTTGCTGCTTTTTGTTCACAGTGCTTCAGGTGTACCTTGATATGAAAAAAACTTGGGCCTGGCACTGGAGTGTTTGTATTTTAAATAATTTGTGACTAAGCTTTTCAGTTTAAAAAAAGTGGTGGAAATATAAAATCAAGGTAATATTACATATGAAGGGCAATATTTTTTCCTAGTGGAAGGAAGCCTTGAACAACTGTTTACATGTGGGGCTGTGGTTCAGATGCCCAGCTGATCTGTGTCACAGTGACTGGAAAAGAAATAATGTTCGATGTGTTGTACTCCTGATTTGCTTTAAATAATTTTGCCTTTTGAACCAGCTATAATCCTAGCTTGGACACAAAATGAAATATGCAGTTGGCTGTTGTGACTAATTCTTGGGAAATTCGGTGTTTCTGAATGTGATGTTCTGTACATTGGAAGAGCTTTACTATGAGGTTTTTCCTGTCTTTAAGTGGAGCTGGTAGCAGATGTTTTCTCCAAGTGTTTGAGATGGTAATTCTTTTTAACAGAGATTGCTTAGTTCATCAAATAGCTTATAAAAAGCACTTCTGTTTTCATAAGAAATATGTACAGTTATGCTGGAAAACATGGAGCTGTTCCTTTCCTGAGCTGCCAAAGAGAAGATGTTTCCTTTTTCTGCAGGAAAACATTATTTTTTTAAAATACATATCTTACAACATGTTATTTCTCACCAAAATTTCCTGTGAGAAAAATTCCTGCTCATCAACTCTTCACCTTACCCAGGGGACGAGTTTCTCATGCTGCAGCTTCTCCTTCAGGGTGCAGCCTGATCAGAAATGTAGTGGCTGCAGAGCCATGGTGCTCTTCTCCTTTGGAAAGCATGGATTTGTTTTGGCAGGATGGGAAGGGACAGAGCTTTTTGGGGATAAGTTTGCAGTGACATCTGGCTGTGGGATAAGTGGTTGTGGTTAAAATCCACAGCAAAGGATGGAGTTGGTTTTGGAAGTGTTTGGGCTTTTTTTTTTTCCATTTAAAAAAAAAAAATTCTTATTTTAATCTTTAGTGCTTTCTGATCAGAAATGTGCTTTTCCCATCTTCTCCCGTCTAAAAAAAGACAAGGCAAGAGCAAGTAATTCACCACCAGATCTCTTTTTTCCATCCAGAGAAATCTCTTTTTGTTCTTGCTCTGACTTCATTTACATGAGAAAATAAATACGGCAATTTGTTGTGGCAAGTGCAGAACACTTTTTTCAGATGGGTACTAGCAAGTTATTGTTGGGTGGTGGTGTTGAAAAAATATTTAAAATGTAGAAATTTCTTTTAAGACGTTCACTAAAAGTTTTATCATTGAGCTTTAATTTGACTTTAAAAGGTGTTTTCTAGAGATGGGATCTTTTCTAACCTGGGATAGGCTGGTTTGGGCTGAAGAAAGATTGGAAGAGTTGGTGATGGTGATTTTCCTTAAGTTAAATAAATTTTTGTGGATTTGTGTTGCTGACAAGGTAGTTGCCTACCCTGGGTATTAGAGCTGTTTCCTTTTCTTTTCCCCACTTCCCTTTCCCCCCTGGTATTTTTTTCCCTTCCGTTTCCCCTCTGGTTTTTCCCCTCCCTTTCCCCCCTTGCTTTTTTCCCCCGTACATTAAGTTATTTACTGAACTTACTTCATGAAACTAATGTTTTGTAAAAAGCAGCTCCTGGTTAGTTTTTCAGTAGGGATGGGAGAAGTGCAGACAGAGAGGAACTGGTGACTGTGAGGAGAAGGAGGAATTCTTGAGGAGTATGGTGTGATGAAGCCTGGATGACCTCTGCTCTGAACATGCAGAATTTTACAGGCAGCTATAGATTCCCCTTGAAATTCATATCCACTGTAATTACTCAATAAGAGTTTGTCAATAATAAGCCACCTCACTGAGTGCAACATTTGCTCTTTATTTAACGATCTCTTCAAAATGCCCCCTTGAAAAGTGGTTCCTTTATGATGGTGTTCTCCATCCCTCTATATATTTTACATTTTTCTTTCTCTTCAGAAGCAATGACTGGGACTGAGATCATTAAGTGGCAGTCATGAACTTTTTTTCAACTGGTGTCTATCAATTTATTAGTAGACTCTTTGAAAGTGCAGAACTTGAGATATTATTTCTCCCTATTCACTTTCTTTTTTCCTCTTTTTTTTTCAGCATACAACAGAGTTTGTAGGTGTTTTAATGGCTTTTTATAATTTTTTTCTTTTTAGATGTACTTAACTTTTTTTTTTTTAAACAAGTGCAAGGGAGTACAAGCAGTGAAATTTCCTGAGTGTTTGAAGCTTTTATTAGCATGCTCTATCCCACAGACAAGAACATGTCTTCAAGTTCTTCAGTTCAAGTTTAATCTGGGCAGAAGACCAAGGACTTCAAATTTATGTCCAAATCTTGTATCTGATCCTATGTTAAACACAGCCAGATGGAAGGTGATATTCTAATGTTAACAATCTGCTTCCCCTCCCTCTGCTGCCTTTCTAAGAAGTTGCTGACAAGTCTTTCTGACAGTCTTTTTTAAGTAAATGAGATCAAGTGTATTGAAGGTCTTTTATAGCAGCAACCTCTGAGAAAGATGAGACTTTGCAGCAGCACTGCAGAATGTGGATTTGCTGAAATTCTCCCCTAAGTCTTGGGTGCCACAGCTCACCCCAGGACTCCCACAACTCAGGGCTTGTTCTGGGCATTCCATTCTCTGCATCCCATGCAAATGGATACCATTTCTAGAAATTACTCTTAGTAATTTATAATTAATAGGTAAATAACTTGTTAATAAATTTGTTCAGCTTTTCATCTGCGATTTTTCCTATGTTGTGATTTTTTGGGTCATCCTGGGCATGATGTCTTATGCAGCTTAGTTGGTGATAATGTAGTCCATTAAAGGATGTGGAAATTAAACATTTCCCCTTTTTGACCAGGATCTATAAGAGACAGTGCATCTTTCACAACAATAATTGTTATTGTCAAATTATGTGCTGAGCTTGCTGCATTTCAGTTCTTGAATTTTCCTTATGTCTCTGCAGTTAATGTGTGTTAACCTTCCTGCTTAGCACAGTCTGGTATTTTGGTATGTCACAAGAGCTGCATTTAAATTATTTGGCATCACTGATAGAACCAAATGGTTCTTTCTGTGCGTAGGGTTAGTCTGCTGCTCATCCTATCTGGATTCATCCCCTTGTGCAGCTACAAAGCCTCATCCATCCTCAACCTTCCTGCACTGCAAGTCTTTTGCCTCTTGGACAAGGATTGCTAACAGTGCTTGGGTTGAGCTTAGACTGGATGAGCCTTTGCCTTCTTTTTACCAGATGTGCTAAAAGACATCAAATCCCTTTAGGATTTCATGTGAGATTTCTCTGAGCTGCTATCTTCTGCCTTCACTGAAACCATTTGTAATGCTGATTGCTGCACATGTTGGAATTGCCAGGTTTGAGTGCTGCATCAAAGCCCTTCTTTGCCTCACCAAGCCCTGTGTGCAGTGCTGGGAAAGCAGTCCCTGTCCCTGAGCTGATCAGCTGGGGAGCCATTGTGTGCCTCCTGCTCTTTTTTCTTCTCCAAAGAAATATGTGGGAGCATGAATCTCTAAAAGTACCAGAGAACACAGCCTGCAAAGGAGTATTCATTAAAGTGTGTTTCCTGATGTGTAAAATTTACTTTGTTGTGTAGGAATAGAATTCTGAAGGAGTTTGACCAGCTGTTTTACAGAAATATTTAGAGGTGTTTAAAATTACTCATTTTAAAATGGCACTAGCATACCTTGGAGTCTGACTTGAACTTTATAAGTGGTGATGCCTGAAATCTGCAGATGATGTTCACTGCTGCTGGACTGTGTCCAGCTCTAATTCTGGCTGTGGCCAGGGTTTCCATCCAGCTGGAGGAACAAACACTGGTGATGGGACAGGAGCAGAGCTCAGAAACCCTTTGGGATATGCACTGACCACCTTCAGGTGCTCAGCAGATCCCAAGTCATTGCTGTAACAGAAGTATTCCCTTTATAATCCAAGTACAGGTATCTTCACACACACAGTTTTAACTTGACATCTATTTGGTGTAAACACTCTCAATAAGCTGCACAGGACTGTAAAAGTGTAGTGCCAGCAGTAGGGACAATGCATCACATGAACTGGACATCTCCAGCTTTTACCTTGCAGCCTGAGCACCCTCTGTCCCCAGACTGGCTCCTGCAAACCATGATGTCAGGCCAGCAAAGAGTTAAAGGAAAAAGGGTTTATGCATTTCTGTCCTCCCAGGGTGAAATTGCCTTGCCTGTTCTAACTAACATGAGCTTCTCACTTTAGAACTAATTTGTATTGATTGAATTTCAGCCTGGTTCTGGGGTTGCCTTGTAAAGCTCAAAAGCATGCTAGAACTACAATGTTATGTTTCCATGTAGAGTTCAGACGGTAGGTAATGCCCAGGAATTTTTGTGATCATTGGGGACGACAGTCTCTCAGCTTCCAGCATGCAGAGCAGGCTGTTCAGCTCCTGGGAAGGTGCTGCACTTGCACGGGGTCCTGAAAGTTCTTCAAACTAATTCACATTACTGTGATCATCTGTCTAATTGTCTTTCCTTTAACTTTCATTAGCGGGTTCTGCATTGTTCCATTTGTCTCCCTGAACAAAGATGAAGATAAATTCAGTAGAGTAGAGACAGTGCAGCAAGAGATGCAAGCTGTGTGTACATGATGTGGAGAAATGATTTATTGCCCTGTGTGGTGGCAGGAGATGGTGTGCAGGAAAAAAAGGCCTAAAAAGATAATCTCAACCAGCATTTTTATCTGTTTCTTTTTTTTTGCTGTGTACATCTGCACTCTGTCTCCCGCTATGAAAGATGCGCTGAGTTGTCTGCATGCAAACATTGAACTAAAATTCCTGTAAGCTTTTATTAGTTGGAAGGAAGTCTGTTTTGTGGCTAAGAGGCTGGGCTGGAAATTAGGAGACTTGGACTTGTCTTCCAGGCTAGATACAGACTTCCTGGGTAAACAAAGAAGGTTCATTTAATCTCCCTTCAAGTCTTGATCTGCAATGTGGGGATTAATAGTACTTCCTTTGTCTCTTCCTAAATGTTCCCTCTGTTGATGCCTCTTGGAGATCCTTTTGGTGATGTAATTGAGAATGTTATGTGGGTTTTTTTGTTTATTCCATAGTCTTAGGAAGAAATTGTCCTCAAGTTTTTATGGAGAGGTAGAACATTAAAGCAGGAGCAAGACACTCTGCAACTGCTGCTGCTCTCTGAGCTGTGGCATGTTTTACTGATGAAACACAAATCTGGGTAAATAGAGGCAAGACAATTTCAGGTATGATAGCATGACCAGTTAAAAAGTGATTTGGAGCAGATGCTTTTCATCTGCAGCATGTCTGAAGGATCCTTCAGAAGGTTCTGAGGGTGGAATAGGAGAAATGCAAGGCTGGTGTTGGGCCTTAATGGGTTGTTGACAGCTCTGATAGGAGAAGAGTGAGAGGCTTCAGCTGCTGCTGGTGAAAGTTCCTCTGCAAACACTGGCAGCTCCCAAAGCAACGTGCCTGGTGAAATGCAGAGCAAACACGTGGGGTATTATGTGTGGAGAGCAGTGTGGTACTGAGCCTGCACTTCTGACTTCTGCAATATGCCAAATTCACATCATTGTGAAACTTTCTCAGCATGGCTGGGGTCTGCATGATGATGGACTAAAAGAGTTTTTATTGTGTTTATCTTGTCACTGCTGGCTCATAGTGGTGCTCTAGCAAAGCTCTGTGTCCATGCTGCAGTTCCAGAGCTTCATCCTACTGCACTTCTCTCCGTGTGGAACTCTCCTGCCTTCAGAGAGTTGTGTGGAGTTAATGGTAGACAACTTCTGACAGAAATCACAGTGAGTAAAGGAGAAGTCCTGCCTGCCTCAAACTGCTGCATGTGGAGAGGGAGGTGAGCACTTCTCCCTCCCATGGCCCTGCCTGCAGCACAGGGATGTGCAAGTCTCCAGAGGAGCTGGTGAGGAGCCATTAATTCCAACCAGTAGCAGGTAGCAGCAGGGTCTGCTGTCAGCTCCACAGGCTGGCTTAGGAGTGACTGCTGCAAGCACAAAGCTCAGTGACTCATGTTCATCTCTCAAGCCTTCTGATTGCCTCACCATGTTCCCTGCAGTTGGGCCTAAATTAACTGATCATAATTATTTCAGGATCTCTCCTCTCTCTGAAAACTTGCTTTTACCTCTGCAAGCTGCACCAACAACCCCAAGTCTCTTGAATCTTCTCTTCACTGGAGAAGAAAAAGGTGACTTCTAAGTTTTTTTTAATTCCTTCCTTAATACCACTCAAAGCATTATTTTTGTCTTTACATGGTGCATTATCTTTAATCCTTCCTAGAGAAATCTGCCCAGTGTTTAATTTCCCTTCCAGTTCTGACTCTGAGGTGGAATAGGATACACTTAGGCTCACATTAGTGGTAAGGGTAGAAAAAACCAAGCATTAACCACAATCAGCCTCTGTTCCTGTCTGTTTAACCTACAAACTAGCCCAGCTGAATTCCCCATGAAATACTATTCCCCATGAAATATTCCTGCCTTCTTTCCATCTGGGATAGCACTGACTGGTCAATGTTGCCAGGTGGGTTGAATAGAGGGGTTGTGTGACCACTGAACACCATGTCACAGCTGGAGGGCACAGCCTGAGCTGCTTGATGCAAGGACAAAGAGCCACGAACTCGAGTTTCTCCCAGCCTGCAATCACCAGGACATCCATCAGCCGAGGTAATCCATCCTCCCTGACTTTGCACACTTGGCTCCTTCTTCAGACTCTGTCCAAGTGCTGGCATAATACTTCAAAAATACTTTATGCTGTGATCAGCAGGGTTGAGGAGAAGCTGTTTGCCCCTAGCACTCCTTGTCCTCTCGTGTCCTTTGTCACCTGTCACAAGCAATCAGTTTGCTACAGTGATGAAGTCAGGGCTTAAGATGCTGAAGGCTGCACTGGTTGTCCAGGGATAGAGGTTGCATGATTGCATCTTGCCAGCTCACTTTTATTGTCATCTACTGGCCTAAGATCTTTCTCCCTTCCTTAAAAGTTTAGGAATTGAAATTCAACCTTTTCCCCTGTTCTTTTTTCTTTAAATACCTCCTTTTAATTCCTGCTTCCTGTGCCACCTGAATTTCTGCCAAACCATTTCTTATTAATTCTGTGGGGTATAGACAATCTTGAGAGGTGATACTTCATTGCATATTTGAAAAACGAGATTCCTTCTATGGACTGATGGATCTTGTGACTTACTTCAGACTAGGGCAATCACAGAATTTGCTGCAAATTGTTATTTTCTTTCTTTTTCCTTCTCTATCCAGTGTTTCTTGACATCATGGCTACATTTCTTCTCTTCATAAAGGCAGCATGGTGGTGTGTTGCTCTCCAGTTTGCAAAATTTGGATAACATGCATCTTGGTGATTAAACATGAAATAACTGAGAGGCAGAGAGGCTTGGAGAAGCCTTTGGTGGTGCCAAATCAACATTTTCCATCTCCAGAATTTTGCTTTCTAAAATACCTGGGCTTTGTATCTGTTTAAAGTGGTCAAAATTTAAAGCACCAATGTGATGGTAGGTTTTACTGTGTGTAGGAGTTTGGTTGATGCAAGGTGGAACTCGGTCAATACAGCCAATTCTCTATTGTGTTTTTAAAAAAGAAAGGATGACTGAATATCACAGTGGGTATCATCTTATGCTGCAGATGATTTAACTGTCCTGAAGGATGAAGGTAGGAATCTCCAGTCTTGGAGGGTGTGCAGATCCAGGGCTCTTTGGGGTGGCAGGTTTTTCATGCATCACCATGGGGTTCAGCTCTCACCAGTGGGGCGCTTGTGACCCCAGGCTGTGCAGGACAGGAGTGGTTTGGGAGCAGACAGTGATGGAAGAGGGCTGTGAGTGCCTTTGGCACTGGGGCAGAGCTCAGTGCTGCAGGTGTTGCTGAGCAGGCTCAGATAGATGGGGCACCTCCAGAAGTTGTGGGGCAATGCTGAGATGGAAAGCAGAGGAGGGACCAGCAGCCAACACAGTGTGCTTGGCTCCTTTCTACAGTCATACTCCTGAGAGTCTGGGAAAGGCAAATATAGCAGCAGCAAAGGAGGTTCTAGGTGGAGGTCTGGGCTATTTCTTCTCTAGACTGCTCTTTCTCAGGAGCTGGAGTGAGCTCCTCTCTTGGGGAGTTTTCCTGTGCTCCTGCTGCTCTTCCCTGGCTTGCAGATGTCTGTAGTCCCCTTCCTTTGGAGTGAAAAGTACTAAGAGGGCAGCTTGTCAAAATTGGCTTTTTCTCAGCTGCATGGGACAGGACAGACTAGTGTGACAGTGTGCTCGAGTACCAGCCTGCCTTCCCATGCTCCTCTTCAGCAATGCAGCCTGCAGTTTTGGAAGCAAGTGCCAGAAATCCACCTGTGCTTTCCATGCAGCTGTTCACTGTCCCGTTGTGCAGCCCTCTTCCATCCTCCCTGTGACTTTCCGTGGTTGCACCGTGATCTGGTGATTTATGGACACAGCCATCCTATACCAATAATTGCCTGGCCATCAGTGCAGTCACATCTGGCTTTTACTGATGTTCTCCTCTCAGTAGCCCTGACACAGACAAGGAGCTCCTCCCCCAGTTGTGCAGGGCTGAGATGAGAGGCTCTGGCTTGGCTGTGGTGAATTCCTGGTGTTGTTAATGGAAGCTGACAGTCTACATCCCACTCCATCTGCTCCCAATTTATACCTTGAGATTTATTGTCTCTGGAAACAGTAAAATAAAGACTTGTGGAAGAGAATTAATGGTTCTCAAAGCTTTAGGGGAGGTGTAGCATGTATCTGCTTCTGTACTTTGCAAACCGGAGGAAGAAAGACTTTTAAAAATGGAAGCAAAGCTCCCTCACAAGGTGTGCCTGGGATGGACGACAGCCTGTCCCTCAGGGTGTGTAGATGTCACCTGGTCCATGCTCAGCTACAGCAACAGAGACACTTTTGGGTCTCTTCTGTTTCTGCCCGAACTTGAGAATTTAATTCATTTGTAGCTGTGAGAGTGATGCCTAGAGGAGCTGGAACAGAGACTAAACTCATTTAAGAGGAATAAAATGGATATTTATGGAGGGGCCTTCAAAGGCCCCACCCTGGCAGTACCAGTGCCACAGTCAGGGCCCTGCCCAGATGGCTCCAAGATGGAAGCAAAAGAGGGGTTGTTCATGAGATCTCACTTTTTTATAGGTTTAGTCCACTTGCATACAGAAGTTAGCTGTCCAATTAATAGCCTCAAATAATGAAATTTTATCCTCCTTGCTTGCTTGCTTACCTGCTCTCCTCTTTTCATTGTGTTTATGCTTAGGGCCTGAAGTTTGAAGAGCTTGTCCTTGAGTCTCCAGCTGGAATAGGACTGTTTTGTCTTCAACACCCTGGGAAAAGATCCTAGTAACCCTTAATATAAAACTGAAAGCTGCACACCAAAACAGACCAGCAAAACTTATGGCATCAATTGATGCACATAGTCCCCATGCCAGATCCAGGAGCCCAGATATTCTGAGGGAGGTGCTCCAGCTCTTATTTCTTTGCCAGTTGTTCTCCTAGAAGGGGTTGGGCCCTGCAGGTACAGAGTGATGTAACAATTCAATGATCTTTAATGTCATTAAGAACCACTACCCAGGTTTGGGATGGAAGGAAAATATTGCAGTCATTTCTGTCTGGAGATAGCAGTGTTTGGCTCCTGTAACTCCTGTAACTTTGGGGGATTGCAGCCAGGGCAGTCACAAAGTTGGCAAAGAAGCTTCTTGATGGGCTTGAAGGAGTTGTGCCCAACTGCTCCACATTCTGCTTTCCTTGTGGTGGACCGGTGGCGAAGGCAGCATTAATCACTGAGGAAAATGGACATAACGAAGCCTGAGCTGGGGTGTGAAGGGAAGAGGTGACATGAGAGAAGTTATTGTGAAAGTTCTCACGAATCTTATCTCCATTTTACCTCCTTATCTGTCTGGTTGTGCTTTGAAGTTTGTTTTGTTGTGCCTTTACAACAGAAGAAACAACCTAAAAATCAAAATCTGCCAAAGCCAAAAAGGGAGGGAGGAAAAGAAAAATGTTGGAGTAATCATTTTTGTGTTTCTCTAAAGTTTAGGAAATCCAAAAGTGGCATCTGGTTGTAGATATTTGCAAGTAAATGCTGTGTTTTGTAGCTTTTTGGGATAGTTCAGGGACGGAGAATTGAAGGTATGGGTATGACAATCATCAGTTGTGTGGAATGAAGCTGAGAAATGTCACATTGGCTGCTAATGTGCCTGGAAGTTGATTTATTCACCACCATTTGAAGAACCTAAAGCCATCTCCCCTCAATGCAGGACTTGGGCATTTGGAGAAAAACCTCAGGAAAATTACTAATCTAAAATTTCCAAATGAACGGGGAGGAAAAAATAGCTACCATGGGGGACAAGTGTTTGTCAAGATCTCTGATTTGTAGGAATTGTCAGAAATTTGCTGTTTCTATTACAGCTGTGTGTGTTCAGCTCTCTTGAGCTGTTTGTATTGCGTCTAATGTGTTTATACTATTTAGTGTCCATTATTAAATGACACAATTTAAACTTTATCTTTTCTGCTGTAGGAAGTGAACAAAGTTTCGATAAATAAAATGTTAACATTTTTATTGGCAGAGCAGATTTAAACTTTTTTTTTCTCCCCTAGAAACTCGAGTCTTAAATGTGCAACTGTTTTTAAAGCCTCAGGACAAAAATCTGCATTAGAAACATAAAACTTCTTAACGGTCCTAATCATAACTGATAGGTTGCTCTTCCAAATTCTATGGCATTCCAGGTGAGACAAATGTTTATTTTTCCTTGCAAAAAATCTTGACTTTTTTCTTAGCCATGTACTTTTAGAAACGTGGAAAATACCTTCAGGTTTTTTTGATGAACTGAGAGATGGTGTGGGATGCACTTTGTTATCATTCAAGAGGTTTTAAAGAAACGATGCTTTTGGAATATAACTAAGAAAATGCTGGTACTTTATTTTCATGTTCTTCTTGTGGATGAACAAGCTCATCCTGTTTACAGCCCATATCCATCAGAAACATAGGAAGTAAGGAGAGCTCTGGAGAGTTCTCCAGACCAGGCAGCCAGATTTTTTCAGGAGCCTCCCAGCTGGGCAGCTCTGGGCCAAATAAGCAGCACTTGTGTCTGTGGGCTGTGAATTGCAGAATCTGGGAACCTTGGGCTGATAAAGGCTGAAATCACTTTCCTGTGGCGTCAGGGGAGATCTGAATCAGTCCTTTAGTGAGAGCAAAACAGGAAATCACCAATTCAAAAAGCCAGATTTGTTGAGTAATGATTGAAATTTAGCTACTGGTCATTTCATTCTGTACTGTATAAACAGAAATGGTTAAAAGCCTCCTGGTGCAGTTTTTAGATAAACATGTTGTTAGAGATTAGTTAGGAGAAGGTGTGAGAAATGTAGCACAAGTGGCAGCATCACTCTTTTGTTTTGGGTTATAGTAAAAGACTGATTTTTTTTTTTTCTTATTGGACTGCTGTGATTTGTGAGAAATGAGAAAAGAGGGGATGCACCTCATTCACAGAAAGGGAGGTATGGACATGAACAAATGTTCATTAAGGGTCACATAATGAAAGTGCTTTCATTTTGTTTCAAGTGACTTTTTTTAACTGCTGCAGGTGTGCTCTGGGGTTTTCCCCTTCCCACACTCTTTTGTAGATTAGTTTTCAACACTTGCTCAGGTAAGGTCTGGGACAGGTGCTGTACCTGCAGGATTTCTGGGTGTGTTAGATGTGCTGGAGCCCAGTCCTGGCACAGAGCTGATGTCTGGGTTTCCTTTGACTCCTGTTTTGGCCATCCAAAGTATTCCAAGTGTCCTTTGGAACTTGACAGACAGAAAGTGTCTGCACTGAATTGGTTGAGATGAGATGTTTTGGGTAAAAATTATCTTGACCATGAGGGTGGTGAGGCCCTGGCACAGGTTGCCCAGAGAAGCTGTGGCTGCCCCATCCGTGGAAGTGTCCAAGGCCAAGCTGGATGGGGCTTGGAGCAATCTGGGACAGGGGAAGGTGTCCTCCAAGGCAGGGCATTGCAACCAGATCATCTTTAAGGTTCCTTCCAACCTAAACCATTCTCTGATTATATACACAGCATCTAATTTGAAGATGCATCTTCCTAAAACATGAAAAGCTGAGTCCTTTAGGAATTCTCACCAGCTTACAATAGTACTGGTAAAATCGTAGTGAAAAAGCTATGAGAGGTGTACGTAGCTGGTGTTATGGCTTATTTTTGGTGGTTTTGGCACGTGTGTTCATTAGCATTTGAATGCTTAGAGGATTGTAGAACATTATCAGATAAATAAGGCTAGACAGGCTGGATTGCTGCAGCTGCTGCAGGAGCCTGCTGAGCTCAGAGTGAATTTGTGATGTCTCTGTACTGAAGTGGCACAGCTGGGCTCTGACTCATGTCCTGCAGGAGACCTCAGTGGCTCAGGGTCCCACTGATAGCAGAGCAGGTGCAAAGGCTGCTGCAGGTCAGTCTGGCCTGAGAGCTGAATTTCATCTTCAGCTCTGGTGTGGTGCCTCAAGCCTCTCCTCTGTGCAATGCTCTGTTAACCTCAGATGGAGCAGACATCCATGGAGAGTTAGGTCTGACACATCCATAGTGTGTTTCACTGGAGAACATCTGGCAGAGCCTTTGCCTGCCCTTTCAGCATGTGCTGCCTCTTCACCTTCACTTTCCTCTCTATTGTTTACACCTCTCTCCCATTCTGATAGCATTCAGCAATGCGGGGAGTGATCACAAGTGAGGTCAGATGGCATAGGAGCAGCGTTCCCCCAAGTCTTTAGTCAGATGTTACAGGAAGCTGCAGGAGACAGGAGCAGATGTTTGCATCTGTGTGAAGCTGGAGAGGGAAGCTGTCCTGCTGCAGAGTTGTTTGTGGATCTGCTTCAGAGGATATCAAGTTTCCAAGCTTAGGAACAAGTGGATTGTCTATTGTTGTTAAAGTTAGAAAGGGCAGTAGGACAATCCACAGGCTGCCTTGTTTTCTTTTGCAGGGAAACAAAAAGGGTTTAGTTTGTATTGCATAGGAAGGCGTACAATTACGTGTTGTATAAAGTGAGTAGAAATGGCTGTTGAAGTGAAGAGATAAAGCTGAAGCTGCATCCTGTATTTCTCCAGCCTGCAGGTCACCCCACTGCCTTTGGTGGTGTCTGTGTGGGCAAGTGATAATGTGGTAGCTAATGATGAAGTAACAAATTCCTGTCCAGACTTTTAAAATAGCCTCTTGCAGTATTAATGTGAGCTGCTCTGAGAAATGCAATCTGTGTCAGTAGTCTTGCTGACAGCTGCTTGCCTCAGCCCTCATTCACTGTTCATCTGGTGGCTGCCACACCGGCATTTCTCTGTTTCCATGGTACTGCTTTGCATGTGGAAGCAGTGCTGGAGTGTGTGCCTGGTGCATTTTACTGTCTTAATTGTTCTCATCTGGGAAAGAGCTATCAGCTCAGCAAGCTCAAAGTTTGTCAGGAATGAGGTATGAATCAGTGACTGCAGCTACCCAGAAGCCTGAGGCCAGGGACTGAAGACGTGCTGCAGTATCTTTAAGAGTGGAAAGCAGTTTTGTCTTACTCTGAGCTTAGTTTTGGGCTTTCTTACAGTTTAGGGATTAAGCTGTAAGTTTAGGGTAGTGTCTTCAAGAATCTAGATGACTTAGAGGAGTAAATTCCAATTTTAAAAGCAATTATTTTCTTGCCAGTGATTCAGTGTTGTCTCTGGTGCCTTGATGAGAACAGCTGCTGTCTGATGGGCACATGCAGCTGACAGGAGGGGAATAAAACTTCATAGAGAAGTATTTGCCATGGATACTTTGTGGCACATGTAAGTGGACGCCAGATCTCTCATGTAAAGGACAACTGCCTGACTAGTTATGAGTCATGTTAATTGTCTTGTAACAATTTTACCTGGCAAACCTCACTGTGGTGTCAGAGAACCACGACAAACATTTGATCTATTTACTGCACCACTTCATGCAGATGTTTCCACCTCAACTGTAGGTGTTTTTAAGCAAATAAGGCATGGAGTAAGGAGGCAGAATGTGTCCCTTGTCTTTGACACCTGTAGGTAGGATAAGTTTACAAGTGTCTTGGTTTTTGAAAGATTGTGAAGGAAGGCAGGTACTTCTTTGGGAATGAAAAAATGACCCCCTTCCCTCTGAGTAATTCTAACTCTGAAATTACAGTAATTTCACAATTATGAGCCCCACAGTTTTGACTAAGATTTTGGTCTGAACCTGGAAGTGTGGCTTATCAGGTGCGGCTTATATATGGACAAAGAACGAAAAGTTGCTGTTTTAAGAGGACAGGAGTTGAGAAAGGCAGGAGCCTCTCTTTGAAATGGAGAATGTAAACCCCCTCCCCCCAAATTATTATAATTTTGAAATCAAGGGGCTTTCAGGC
>PYHW01010704.1:651307-663727 GCA_013186435.1 Turdus rufiventris
GCAGAATATCTCCTTTGGAGGTAAGGATCACTGTCCCCACCCTCAACAGATGGTGATAGAATAGATACCTTTTATCACACTCTGTATTATAACCCATGACAGTTGCCAACAGCCGGATGTGCGTCTTATCAGGTGTGGCTTATAATTGTGAAATTACTGTACATGGCTCTCAGGCAGAGATGTGGGAAAAGCAGTGCCAGTTCTTTCCCAGTGTATGTAACGAGGCTCCCAAACAGCCCCAGCACAGCCAGAGCAGAGCCCCAGTCCCAGCCGCTCTCGACCGCAGGCGCTTTCCCTGCACTGCAGTTCCACCCACAGCCGGCAGGGGGCGCTGCTGGCTCCGGGCCGGGCTGGGGATTCCCCGGCACCAGCAGGGGGCGCTGTGGCACGGCCGCGTCTCCCTCAGGCGGCCATGGCGGGCGGGATGGGAGCGCAGTGAGCTGTGGCAGGGCACACCCCCCTGGGTGGCAAACAAGATGTAACAGAACACTTCACAGACTTAGCAGACGTCCTGAGGGTAAGGTGGACATGGGATGCTGGGTTAGAGCATAGCAAAAAAGCCTGAGATGGCAGCAGCTGGGCTCCTCTGTAGTCGCTGTCTCACACAAACAGGGAGATGCACCTCAGACCATCCCAGGTTTTCCTCTGAGGCCCCTGAGTAGATGGTGAGGGTCCCTTCCAATCAGCTTGGGTATTAATAAGGTCCCAGTGTAATGGCTGGTCTAAAGAGCAAAGGCTCACCCCCAGTAGGAGAAGCAATGGGAGGACAAAAGCTCCATAGTGGCAGGAAATCCTCTGGGTAGTGACCACAAATCAGCTGTGCCTCCACGGCTGGCAAGAGTGAGAGGAGCCCAGCCCCTCACCACCCGGCTAAAATCTCATCCTATCTTTGTCCTTCCTTTGCACCATTCCCACACTTTTGCCATTCTTTTTTAGTCTCAAATACCAGTATTCTTGGTCTCTTAGTAACAGATGGGACAAAATTCCATGAAAGAAACAAAAGCAAAAATCCTAACCCCCAACAACAGGCTTCTTGAAATTAGGCAGCATTTTATGTCTTCAAGTGGTAGCACAGCTACCACTGATTCTAAAGATACAGGCCCTGTAGCAAATGAGTCTTACGGGTTCCTGGCATGCATCCTCTCCCTTTTCCCTGACACGGGGAATGCATTGGCAGCCTTTTGTGCAAAGATGAAAATTCTCCTCACTGCAGAGCTTCTGGGGTGTTCGGTACTGCAGGGCTCAGATGTGCTAAAGCCCCCATTTATTAACCTGTGCCCCTGAGGGGTGTCCGTGCTGTGGTAGGCTGAGGCCATGAATGATAGGATAAATCCTAAACACCAGGGAGACTGGAGGGCTAATACAGGTCTCTGCTGGCTTTAAGCCAAAACAGAAATGGGTTTGTTGGGCATGTGCCCATTGTGCTGCCCAGGCAGCTCAGCATGGTCACACAAGGGTTGTGGGAGTCGATGGGCTTGGCACCAGCCTCTTCATACTGGAATAGCTTGGTTACTCAGGCCTGGCTGCTCCCAAAAATTCTAGAGAAAAGAGAGCTGCTGAGGGCAAAACTGGAATTATGACCATAGGACTTGCTTGTCTTCTGGCTTGCCCCAGCCTAATTTCCTTTTTTCTTTGAATTCCCTGACTAAGTAAAGCAGAGATCAGCAGCTGTTGTCACTGTACATCCCCTGGGTAAAGGAGGATTTTTCTTGGTACAGTCTGGTTGGCAAATCCTCCAGTGCAGTCTGTGCCTCTTGGCTGACGCAGACACCCAGAGCTGTGCTTCCACAGGATTTATGGGGATTGGTCAGGAAGTCTTCAGCATGAATGGAAGAACTTGGAGTTACTCCCCCTCAAAAATTTTGAGAAATCTGTAAAAGTAGTGTTCTCTTCTCCAATCAGAATTAGTAATTCTATGTTAAAAATGTATAACCACAAGAAAAAAAGAGGCATTTGCAATGCCTTGTTCTCCTTGTGAGATCCACCCTATAGATATGGTCCACTTAATTGCAGTGCTTAATTGAGACAGGCACTTTTACTGGGACATCTCCCAGGGAGCCATTGTAGCCTAATGATTATCAATGCCAATGGTTGTTGCCTAATCAGGTCAGTGCTATAAATCCCTCTTAACAAGAATACGTTCAGTGCATATCAAGTGATTAAACAGTGCTTAAATAGGTGTTAAGTAAGTGTGGGAGGCTGTGTTTAAACACAGGGAAAATCAAAATAAAGTGGAAAGCAATAGGTGCGAATCCCCCCCCAGAAAACAAGTGCTATTTTGGCCTTTTTTTTTTTCCCCATTTAGTGCAGGGCTTTCTCTGGTCAGTCTCAAATCTCACTTGGAATTTTTCATCTTTTCCAGTGGTATGAAGAGTCCTGGGAATGAAAGCTGGCCAAAGGCTCTGGGAATCAGCACTATCTCTCATTAGGTTTGCCACTCATGTAGGGCTTTCCAAAGATCCTTAACTACTCTAGAATTTCCATATTTGCTGGGATGGATTTGTTTCTTTGGGGGGGTGAGGAAGGGACATGTTTTTTCGTGGTAGTTGATATAGCATAGCTGTAAAATAGTGATAGAGATTCTGCTGGGACAGCTGAATCCTTCTGTTGCTATTGATTTAACAGTTTTAAGATAATATAGAAAGCCAATAGTGTGTATGGACTGCCAGAACGTTTGTGGTCTGCTCTGCTGCTGTCCGGAATACAAATGGCAGTTGCCCACCCTTATCCACCTCCCTGGTCAGAAAATCGCCTCCTTTTCTATGGCACAACTTAGCCTGTAATGGAAAGGTTTGCAGCGTCAGGATTCTGCTGTGCAGGCCATGCCCCTCTCAATTTTTTATCTGATTATGTGCCCTACAGTCCCTATTGATTTATAACAAAATCCAGTTGTGACTTATTTGATGAGCATGCAGTGCTGAATTAAGTTTGGGAGAGAAACTTAATCAGCTCTCTCTGTAAAGATCCAGAGGTGGGCATTTTCTAACAGAAAACTGCTATTCAGTATCTGCTAGAAATCTTTGGGCATCAAAGTGAAGCCTTTGGAATTTGGGAGACTGTGAGTCCATCCCACTGGTGCCATGTGAAATCCGTACAAGTGCCTCATGCATCCAAAGCAGCTGCTCACAGCTGCTTTTTCCTCATCTTGGTTTTCTAGGAAACAGGTCTATTCTCTGAGCATTTTCATGGCTCTGATTGCTCTAACGTTTTGTTTGCAGCCTTCTAGGTTTTCACAGCTGTTTTTCCTAACAACCGTGTGCCTGTGAGAGGAGTCATTTTGTGTTCATTCACTTGTGGTGCAGGGAGAGTCTTTGGAACCATTGCTGCAGGCTGAAAGGCAGCTCTTGTGTTACTTTTATTTTGACGTGAGGTTAGATCCCAGTGCAAGGAAGTACCAACTCTGTTCTCTTGATGCACTTCCTATTTATTAATCAGCAATTGGAGCTCTGGTCCTTTGGTGAAAGTTTATTTTACCTTTAAGTCTGGTTTTGTTTTCTGCTTGGCCTTCAATAATGTAAAAAATCAGAATGTTCATCTTTTACCCCAGGGCAAGTTTTATGCATTGAATCACTCCACTGTACCAGAATAACCTTTCTGAAATTCACAAAAGTGTCATTTGAAACCTGATGTAAGATTTGGCAAACTTTTTTTAATTATACTCTAGCTGCTATTGATGTTTATAAAAATAAGCAGCAAAAACAACACCCTTCCCTCCTCCTGCCATACACTCATTTAATGGAACATTAGGAGTTGGAAATACAAATAGCCCTGTATTTTGTTACACAGCAAGCTTGATGTTCAAAGATATTTTGGAACTCACAGCAAGCATGGCTGGCATTACAGCAGCCACTTGATTTTTGCTGTGCTTCTCCAGCTTTGCAGTATACAGCCACCAGATGCAAAGGGACAGGTTGTAATAAATCTTTAATTAGAGCCATTTTTAATATTGCAGAACTAAAAACTTCCATGGAAATGGTAGAGTTTTTACTGACATATATTTACAGCATCAAGTTATTTTCTGGAACTGGGTGAATTTCCATTCTGACACAAAATTGAAGTCTGTTGTTTAAGGTGTTCTAGTGAATTACTGAGATAAGCAGCTTCTTTAGATTTTTTTCCCCCTATTTTCCACGTTGATCAAGTCCCAAAAAAGCATATAGTTTAGCCCTTTTTCTGGAAAAACAAAAAGGCAAATTCATAAATGACAAACCAAAGTCTGGAATGGAAGAAACTACTTATTTTCATCCTGTTAAAGTCAGTCAAACATAGTGAAGGTTAGTGGTCTGGTGATGGTCCCAGGGATTTAGCAAGGGCAGAAAATTCATGTTAATCTCAATCTTAGTCTAGGGATGGAAATATAAACCCAGCCTTTGTCTTTACCTGGAGGTCAGTGGGAGTTAAGGTGCGAGTGCTCCAGAATAACTTGTTTAGCACTGCATCCAGCCAGCTGCAGAAGGACAGAAGGGAAGGCCATCAGAATTCACCTTTGGGGTCTTGACCTCCTTGCCAGACTTTCCAGAAGCACTCTTTCCTTTCCCTGCCTCAGTAGACCCCACTAAGGTGGCCATGCCTTGCTTTCCTCTTGCTGTGGGCCATGCCTTGCTTTCCTCTTGCTTTGGGCCATGCCTTGCTTTCCTCTTGCTGTGGGCCATGCCTTGCTTTCCTCTTGCTTTGGGCCATGCCTTGCTTTCCTCTGTCTGTGCCAGAGCCCATCTTGCCTCAGGTCCCCCAGGAGCACAGGAAGGAAATGCAGAACTTGGCACTAAGTGAAGGCAGTCCTGTGTTTTTCTGTTCTCACTTAATTGCCGCTACAGTGGTTCTTCCTCTCCTGCAGTACCCTAGGTCTTGACCAGCAGAGTCATTCCCAGTCTGCTCCAGTGCAAAGCAGTCATTCTTTGTGCATCAAAATCTTCTTTTTCCCTGTACCCTCCTGCAGTGCTGGTGTACATCAGGACTAGGCTGAGTCAGAGACCTGTCACACCCATTGATTGAGGTGCCCACTGAGGGGCTGTGTGATGGGAGAGGTCAGGATGTGGCAAAGACAGCACAAACCTCCCTGAACTCTGCAGTTACTTATACAAGGCACACAATCTTGAAATATGCAATAAGGTCAGTGAGATAATGGAAGGATTTTGCTACCTGAGCACCAGAGGCTGTGCTTTATTATGAAGGAAGTAGGGAGGGATGGGTGTGCAACTTGCCTTGGCTACCTTCCAGACTTGGAGCACGTGTGAAATAGAGGAGAGAGCAATGCTAGCAACTGGGAGAGCAGTGACTGGGGATGTGAGACTGGCAGCAGAACAGCTGTGAAGGAGCTAGCTGGGAATGTTAACATAGTGGATATTGGACATAGCTGAAAGATGAGGTTGAGTCAGCACACTCAAGAGAGATGCAGAGTAATGGCAGTAATATAAATGAACATCAGATTCTTCTTAATAGTTGTTAGAGTAGCTCACTGCCACATATCCCATTCCTTGTAAAGTATGGCCACTTCCTTTCTTGCCCAAGTGGGAACTGAGCCCTTTTTGAAATTTTGGTCCCAATGATGAGTTGAATACTTTTGAAGTAATGGATGGGATCAAAATGTTGTTATTTATTCAGAGTCTGAATTCTTTTCTTGGCAGCAGCCATCCTTTGGGGCATGGCTGACTTGTTTTATTCCCCCTATCCTGTTGGTCCCCTGCCTTTCTGTATTAATGCTCTTGTGGTTTGTTAGTTATTTTAACTTTTCTTTTTCCTTGGCCATTCCTCCTTGTTTTGTTTGATTTTTTTCCTCTGTGTGAAGAATCCAAGAGATGTGATCACACTGATCCCCCACAGCAACCTTCTGTTTCTAGAGCAGGAGAGGGGTGATGGAAGACAAAACCCAAATAAGCCAAAGCAAGAACAAATCCTCTGGCCCTAGACCTTGCAGATTTTCAGAGCTGTATGTCTCAGGACCACGTAGATAAGAGAGGAAGGGCACTTGTTATTAAAGGAAGGAAATCAGCTCTTTGGATGACTAAAATAATGCCAAAGAAAGCAGATGAAAAGGCAAACAGAAGAAAGAATAGGTGCCATTGACGTGGAAGAGTAACAAATCCTGGGAATAGGAGGCTTGAGGAAACAAACACAGAATGTGAGGAAAATGGAGAAAAGATAATTCTCCCTTGAGCTTGATGAACCTTCCAGTCTGTCAGCTGCCCTTCAGAAAATCCAGAAGGATTTTGTATCCAAGTTTAAGGCTGGATTTTCAGCATTACTTCCCTGGCATCCCAGGTTTGCCCCCATGGCAGCTTCCCTGGATGGCTCAGCAGCAGTGGCTGGACATGAGGCATCTTCAGACCAAGATCTGTCATCATCTACAGCTCCCCCCAGCCCCAGGCTCCTGTGCATGTCAGATAAGGCAAGAGAAAGTAGGATTTAGAAGCTGTAGCTCTTAGTGGGCCACACCAGCAACAAAATCAACATTTTCAGAGGACCTTGATTGGCTAATGGGGGACATACCTTATGAAAATTGTCTTAACATTAGACCTGACCTGTTTGAAAGTAGCTGGTCAGGATCTTGTTGAATTTGTGTATTTGAAGACTGGTCTGAGCAGGTTAGTTTCATGGGCATATTTTCACAGATATTCAGTGATGTTTATTGAAACCAGGGTTCTTTATAGGCTCAGTGTTCTGAGCTGTGTGCATTTATTTACCAAGCTTTTGTCTGTAGCTCCTTAGACACATTTTGACATTGTTCTGTGCCACTGACAATGTGGAGACCTGTGTTTGCTTTGTTCTCAGTTGGTGCTTCCTGGTCAACAGAAATAAAAAGCTGGTTGTGTTAACAGCTGTCAAGGTAAGCTGTGGTACAGGGCCAGCAACTTGGGTGTTCTTTCCTCAAAGGCGGGTTCCATCAAATGGTGGCTTCAGTTTACTCAGTTCAATCCCTTCCTCTTCTTTTTTCAGGGAGAAGAAGTTGTTGCCTTGCACTTAGAAGTTTAGTTAATTGCCTTTGACAGAGTTGTAGCTCTCGTTTCTTCCCAAGCTGGCTTTTTGCCTGTGCTTTACAAACTGAAAGATGGAGATGCAGCGAATTCCTCAGGAGTGTCTGTGTCACAGGAGGGGAGGCTTGAGGCAGAGCCCAGCCAAAGCCTGATCTTCCTGCTGGCAGTGCTTTGGAGGGGGTGCAGAAAGGTGTGGGAGGAACAAAAGAGCAAACAGGTGTCTGGCTTAGAGGTGAGACTGAAAGGAGCAGGAAGATTCACTGCTGCAGTTGGTGGCCACAATCCACTTCTTTAAGGGGCAGGTTCATCTTCCCTGTACTTCAATCCAAAGCAGAGAAGAGAGAACACAGTGTACAACAGAACCCTGTTCTTCCTGCACTGGAAACAATTCCCTTTAATGGGATAAACAGCAAATACAAGTCACTTCTTTGACGCACGCTTAATGATCTGCCTTCCAGAGAGCCTTTCCATACTTCATGGTAGCAGGTATAACTTATTCTTAGCCATGGAAACCCAGAATTGGGAGGCTGATGTCACCATCTCTGCTCTTCTTTCTGTATTCAGCTTGCTGCTTTCTCAGATCTGTTTCCAACCTGTCTGTCTCCAAATACTTCTTCCTAAAATAATTCTTTGTGAAGTGACAGGCACACAGGGACCTGAAAAAGAAAGTAAGCTGAGGATGACTGAAGGTGCTGATGAAAGGCAATCAGCTGGAGAGAGCAAAGCATCAGATGTGATCTGTCTGGCATGTGCCTAATTATGCTGTGCCTTCAGGCATGCAGCCGGGCAAGAGCCAGGAAGTTCACTGAGCATGTTCACTTCATTTCCCTGCGCTGCTTTTCACACATAAGAAAAAAGTGAAAAAATACAGTTCCTTAGGATAAGCAGCAGGACCATAAGAGGCAATGTAAAAAGGAAAAAGGCTTGACTGGTGTAGTGAAGCATATAATGAGGTAATTAGAACTGTGAAAAGTTGACAAAGCACTAGAGCAAGATGAATTGCATCCCCCAAGTGCTCAGGAGATGGAACTAGAGCAGCCTCCCTGAAAGAACTTCCTCAAGTAACCCTCAGTACTGTTTTTGTCCTTTTCAAGTGTGGAGCTTCCATAGGGCTGGAGGGGGGTTGGCATCGTGCACAGAGTTTACAAGGAAAACAGGGAGGAGTAAAAACAATATAGAAGGCTTTGCTAACAGTGAGGAAACTAAGGAGAGAGGACACTGCTTCAAGTTGGTGGTGAGATTTATTTAGTGCTGTTGAAGTAGCTATAAAGTCAACATTTAAGTAAAAAAATACTTCCATTCCCAGTCTATATCGAGTTGGCAGCAATTAAATGAGCGTCCCTCTGAGAAGGGGTTTGTGCTGGACCCAGCCAAAGACAGCACTGATCCAAATAAAAACAATCCTGTCCATCCTTGCAGCTTTTCATGACGTGCTTTTGGTCGGATGCAGCCCTCCCTTCCTCCCATCATCTGGCCATTATTTAATATAAAACCAAGAAAAGCTCTAAAACAAGCTCTGGCCAAGGTTTATCTGTGGGGATGCTGCCACTTGCTGCCCTTGAGGGTAATGAGAGAACACAGAAATCTGTTGTTGTAGCCAGAATCTCAGTTTGTGTAAAATGCATCATTTGCAGAACTTGTGTGGAGTAAAAGTTGTTTCCTTTGTTTCTCTTTCTTATTAATGTGTGCTTGAAACTCATCAGGTGTTTCTGCTTGGAAAAAGAGTTTCTTTTGCTTTTCTTTTTGTATACTGTATTTTAGTTCCTTTACATTGATAAAATGAGCAGGGCTTTCTGTGACACTGGAAGGCTGCACTGCCCTGGGTTCTCTGCACATGTCCCATGCAGGCACATGAGTTCTGTCAGTACCTGCTGAGGGTTTTTTGAATTTTACAGGATTAGTTTAGTTTGAAGATAACCCTGGAAAAAGAGTAAGGAAATAGGCAGCTATTTCCCACTGACACAAGGCATTTCAATATGAAAATGCCCTCACTGGTTGTGTATTTGTTTCTTCTAAGATGATTTGGCTGATTTTTGGTGTGCTAAGTCTGTCTCAGAACTCCTAACACAGAAGATAGTTCTGCGAGGCAGAAGGAGCGGAGGATTTTGCGTTCTGACATTACAAAAGTTGATTCAGTTTCATGAAGATGAATGGAAAGCCTGCCATTGATTTCAGTGGAGTTGAATCAGGCTCATATCCTCAATCTAATGAAAACCATTATCCACATGACTCTCATTAACTGTGTTTGCAAAACAGACAGTGAGATAGGACTCCGGATTTCTTCTGAGACGCACAGCGATGATGATGATGATGTTGATTATCCTGTAGAACAGACAGAACCTTGTGTTTAGAAGAGAATCACTGCCTGGAGTTTGCCTCAATTTGTCCCTGCTTTGTGCTCAGGCTTTTTTTTTTGTGTTGCAAAAATGATCTCTGGGCTGGCTGCTCTGGAATATCTGTGAAAATACAGATGTTGGAGCATGGCTTTGGGGAGTCAGCACATCTCCCTGGCTGTGCTGGGGTTGTGGTAAAAGGCCAACGAATCACTTGTCAGACTTTATTTTTTCAGGTTTTCTTATCAAAAGAGTGACCAGTGTGTGCACTTGTGGCAAAGCTGTTGCAATACTTCATTGTGATGTTTGGTTGGCAGTAGGAAATCTCATTTCCTTGCACTTTTTTTAACCTTGAAAACTAATTTACAAATTGTGGCTCACAACAGGAGGGCAAAATGCCAAAGCATAATCCATTGACACAAAAGAAATTAGGTTTGGGCAGCATAAGCACTGTTGAAATCAGTGGTGTAATTCTTCTTATTTTTTACCTTTGGTTTCATGGATTCCTTCAGATGTTCATAGATCCTCTGAAGCTTAAACCTTCTCATATTTGGTGTTTTGTTAGAAGCTCCAGTTTCTGCTGTCCCATCATGATATAGATGTTTTCACTTGTTTTGAGAGAGGAATTTTCTTGTTCTTGTAGGTGAAAATTTTAAAGAAGTGTAAAACATGGATCAACATGTAAAAAAAGCTTAAATGCACGATTTAAACCATCTTATAACATGCAAGTTTGTTTACATTTTTGTTGTCCTTTTGGATGACTAAACACAACTCTAAAAGGTGTCATCTACATGCACATGCCCTGAATGTGTATTTTTTGGTGATGTGGAAAATACCCAAACCAGCATTATTTTCATTCAGTTAATCTAAATGATATTCTGGAAAATTTAGGCATGACTTGCCAACTTTAAATACCAAACTGCAATTCAAACAATATTTCATCTCTTTTGAAGATGGCAGAATTTGTCAACACTGTAGGTCTGCAGAGACACACACATGCAAAAACCTCACTGTTTTTTTTGTTGCTGTTGTTGATGGATCTCTTAAGTATCACAGCAACTCTCAATTTTTTTCTGTAAAGGGAGGAGATATATTGGCTGCATGTCCCCATTTATTTTGAAGTGGTTGCCAAATGTTCTCTTTAAAGGTGGGATATCTTAAGGAATTTTATGCTTGTTTGCTTTTTAAAATGTTTATTTCCTCTGGGGTTATTGTTTGTTTGACTTTGGGCCTTCTGGTGTGTGTGTGTGAGGAGGAGTCAGTTTGGAGGAGTGGAGGGGGGTTGTTTATTTTTCTTTTTTACTGCAAAAAGAAATAATTTCCTCTTCTCCCTTGTGGCTAAACAATCCATCAAAGTCTAGGAGGAGTTGAAGCTAATGGTTCTTAACATGCACCATTGGTTTAAACAAACCAAAAGTATGTTTCCATATGTATTTTTAAATGCATGTGAGATTTAAAATTAGCCCTCAAATAATTTTGGCTTGCCTGGTGTGGGAGGACAAACATAGTTTTCTTTTTTTTTTACATTCTGAGTACAGACACGTTCCATTGCTTGCTGTAGGTTACTAAAGACAAATTTTGTGAGTCAACATTATTTTTGCAAGATAGCAACTGGAAGGAAAGGAGCTGCTTTAGAGAGAAATAAAGGAGAAGTCAGGGCTAATTTTCTTCTTGCAGAAAGCATTCAGTCACCATTAAAAGTGAATGTCTCAGTATCTTTATTTTTAAATAATATCGCTTTTGCCTTGCCTTACCTGTTTTCCAAGTGAATATTCTGAAATCAGCTGCATTTTGTTCTTGTTCCAAACTCCCCCCAAAGTAGAAAGTGGGAGAAATCAGGTTTGGTCTTCCAAAATGTGTCGTCTTTCTATCTTCTCCCATGTGCTGGTCAGTGAAAAGCTGTACTTTGCTGTGCCTTATTGTGTAGTGACATGTTAATAAACCCCAGGCACTTCATGGGCAACCATCCTGAGCCTGAAATGACACCATTTTTGGGATTGCACGAGGAAGGAGATGTTACTCGCAGGAAGGGTTGTTTGTGAAATCCTGCCTCGCACAGGTGACTCTAGCCCAGGCTCCACACAGCTGAAATTGCTAGCAGAGGACTTTACTGTGATGTATGGAGTGATGATGTGAGGGCTGCCAGCAAATGTTTGGCTGCTATGTCTTCCCCTGCACTTGGATGGCCAAGCTTCCAGTCCTGTGAAGTGTGTGAGTTATGCACAACCTTTGCTGAAACCCTGCAGATTGCAGCAACCAGTGCTGTGTGGGGCCAGAGGACCTGAGTGAGCAGGAGTAGCTCAGGGAAGAAGAGTTCCTGTGCTGGCAGGTGAGGCTGATGCCACAGGCAGCACTGGCAAGTGTGTGTTTGTCTCTTGGCTATCCCTTTGTGTTATCAAGGTGACTTTTACAAGAGGTCACTTTTATAAATGCATAAAAAACTTGGATTAGACAAGTGGTGGGTTGGCAGGGCTAGGAGATGGCAAGACTGAGGAGTCTTTAGGGGAATAAGAGGAAAGGATGGAGGAGAGCAAATCAAATATGAGCAGTTGTGGCAGTATAGGCACCATGTCAGGGATGCTGTCCGGAGGCAGAGCTGTCAGGGCTGCTGGGGCTGGATGGAGAATTTAGTTCATTTGACCCTCAGAATTTTCTCACTATTCGGCCTTTCTGCAGCAAGTCTAGAAGTACAGTAATTTCACGCGTATAAGGGGCACCCTTTTGACTAAAATTTTGGTCCAAACCCAGAAGTGTGTCTTATACTCCAGAGTGCCTTATTATATGGACAAAGTTTGTAAATTTGCCAACCCGGAAGAGCAAGTTGTGAGCCAAACTGCACACGGCCGCAGGGCTTGGTGGGGAGGGGGGGTGGGGCACAACTTGCATGGGGCCACAGGGCTCAGCGGGGCTCAGCACGTGTCCTGGTTTGGAGGACAGGTGTCTGCTGAGAAAGGCAGAGGAGCTTCTCTTTGAAATGGAGAATGTAAACCCCCTCTCTCTATATTGTTATAATTTTGAAATTAAGGACCTCTCAGGCAAAGATATGGGAATTAGGAATAACAGTTCTTTACTAGGGAAATTAAAATAGAAACACAGTACTACAAAGAAACAAACCC
>PYHW01010704.1:665211-694967 GCA_013186435.1 Turdus rufiventris
GATGGTGATAGAATAGATACTTTGATCACATCCTGTATTGTAACCCAAGACAGCATGGCTGGTGCGATTGTTGCTAATTGGTTACTTTGAGCCGGGATGCTTGCTGCAAAAAAAAAAAAAAAGTGCGCCTTATAGTCTGGTGTGCCTTATACTCGTGAGATTACTGTACATTGCTGAAGCTTTTTTTTGCCTGCTGTTGTTGATTTACACTAATTTGGTTGGCTTAGAAAGATGTTGGAAGTGCAGCTTTGGCACAGCTCCTCCTGTATCCTGACAGAATAGGTAATTCAGACAAGCGCGTGTCTCGGAGGAATCCTCCATTAGCTAATCCTCCACTAGCACTGCTAGTGCTTATACCATTGATTCCAGGGGGAATTCAGCAACTCCCACACAGTGCATTTGCAAATTCCAACCTGCAGCTTCTTTTTATCACTTCACTAGAAGATGCTCACATAAAGGAGTGAAAGCAAGGGAAGGGGCATCAAGATGTGGTTACTTGCAAAGAGCCCTGAAAGCAAGTACATACTGAGTGTATTTTATGTCATATATTTCAAACTCCTGTGGCTCCCCCCTGTCTCTCACTTCTCCCTTTCCATAGAAAATATTTTGGCTGTCCCAGGAGCAGAAGAGAGAAGTGTGGATGTAGCTTGGATACTAAACTGGTACCTGTCTGATCTGCCCTCACCTATTCAGAGGGAAAGCTCAGGACCTCTGGCCATTAGATGATTTTGTCACAGGACAAATTTAATCATATTACAGTAAGTGTATTGCCCTCTTGAAATATCACATCAAAAATTAGTCGGCTGAAAGAAACTCCATAATCTGCTCAGTTGAACTGAATTAAGCTGAGTTTAACTTTTGAACCAGGTCTGTCTCTCAGCCCCGTCGCTTTGGTGTGGAATGTGGGATTTTTGTTTCGAGCATGGGTCTAGAGGACTCCAGTTATGTTGTGGGTTTTGGCCCTGACAGGATCTGTGTTGTGGGGTGGTAGAAGTGGGATTTTGCAGTGCAGGTCTAGGAAGCTGCTGCTTACTACAGATGAGAAGAACAAAGGATGTTGGATTACTGAAGGAAACATGAACAAAGGGGTTTTGGTAGAGGGTTTTTAGTGCTGGCTTACCATATACTTTCTGTTTAGAGAGATGCATTGCAAAGTGCTCTTAGGAATGTAATTTCATACTGGTATTTTCCTCCTGTATCTTCCATCTGCATCACTTACTAAATGCATTTTGAATAATTATATGGCAAAGTCCTATCTGGACTTGACAATTAGGCAGAGACACTGCAGTGGAAACACACACACAAAAGCCTAATTGTAAATAATGGATATTGACTGGATCTGCCAAAAGTTGCAATAAAAAAGCCTTGCCTTAGGTCAATTGTTCCTGGCATATGATGGAAAAAGGAATCCAGCGGTGTTGTTATAACATGAGCTGCTGTACATCAACATTTGCCAGCCTTTTTTTTCTTGGTCTTTTGATTTCTTATGGAGCTCATATCTGTCACAAAGGTAGATACAAGCTTTTGGAAACATTCAGTACTTTCACACTGCTTGCTTGTATTGGATTGTTTTGGTTTTTTTGTTTTTAAATAATGAAGAGTGAGGTAATAGATAACCAAGCTGACACTTGCTGGTCATCCTCCTGAAAAATCAGAGCTTTGTTGTGACTATTGTTGATCAGGACTTGTGCGTCACCCAGAAGGTTACACCTGAATAGGAGGGAGCCCTCCACCATGGATCTGTGGAGTTCTGCAGGGCATTTTTGATAACTCTCTGATTCTATAGCTAGTCCTTTTCCATGACAGCTGCATCCCAAAGACCTGACTGCTCTTAGCTGCTTGCTTGGGCTGAATTACTCTGTGGAATCAGAAATTGTCTAATGTGAGGAGCTATCCTGTAATTTCAGCTGGGAATTGGCCTTTGGCTTCTGCTCAGACTTCTGACGTAGTCGAAGGATAACAAAACTTGCAGGAGTCTTGCTGACTGTGCAGCCTGAGCTGTGGATTAAAGCTATCATGAACTACAGGAGGCTTTGCAATTGTTTATGCCTTTCCTTAGAGAATAATGTGAAATTAAGATCGTGGTCTGATTTGTATTTATAATTTCTGTGATGTGCTTCTGTGATGCTGCAGAGCCATTTATAGATAACTATAAATATGCCATTGGGAATCTTTTAAACATTTATTTTAGTGCTTTTGAGGAAGCCAGTACTAAGTTTAATAGGCTGTGGTGAATTATTGACTGCACAAATTGTAACCATGGACTGGAGTATGGTATTGACATTAGAGGTTGTACAGTTGTCTTTAGGAGTCATTACAGGATGTAATTTGGAGCATGCTGAACTTTGAGATTTATACTGGTGGCATATTGACTCCATAATGTGAGAGACATATGTTCACCTGCATGCATAGCAGGCCATTATTAACGTGTCTAATATAAAAGCCATAGAGATGATGTAATAAAACCAAATCAGATTTTTTTCCTATCTCTTTATGCTGAAGGAGCTGTACATGCAGATGTAGAAAGGTCTGTGGTTACAGGCCTGGCTGTAGTTACTGCTGTAGAAATCCACCCATTTTCCTATCGGGTATCAGAAGCAAGTTTTGGGTTGTTTCTTTCCTCCTTCTTAAATAACCTAAAGCATTCTGGAAACTAATTTTAGGCTCAAAAGAGAAGAGAAATAGGGACTTGATCCATGCACATCTGAAGGGAGAAGTGATGATTCTACACAGGGCACATTTTGTTACCAAGTCGGGGCTGGTTCCTGGACTTGTAAAGCAGCTAAAGGTGTGGGATGTGTTTGTTTCCCTGCGCTCTGAGCCTTCCCAAAGGCTTGTAGCACTGCGGGGAGTCCCAGCAGGAATGAACCACGGAGCCAAGTGCAGGCACTCGGCGTGTGCGGCCAACAGCATCCGCACTTCCCTTCCCAGCCAGCGGGGTTCTGTACGGGACAGCTCCAGAGAAATCCCTGCGTCCGGTGCTGGAGGGAAACCTGCTCTGCAGCAGCTGCCAGAGACACAAACATGCTGAGGCAGTCCTGAGCAGCATTTCTGTATACCAGGGAAACTTCAGGAGGGTTTATGTGGCCAAAGTAAATGTGAACTCTCTGGTTATTTCCAAAGTTTCCTGTATAAATCCATTTTGGAAATGTTTTTTTCTGTTTCATCATAGTGTCTGGTGTTTAGTTTGCCTTGCGTTCTGATGGAGCATGAAACCCCTTCAGAAACCAAATCACAAAATAGTGGATATTGAGATCTATTCCCTACATTGCTGATGTTTCTTGGGATTTATTGCTTGGGGAAAAGACAACGTGCAGATTGCTGTCCCTCTGTGGCAAGTGCAGAAGAAACAAATGTCTCCAATATTTCTGAAGTGAACAGAGTCAATATGCCCAGCCTGCTTCTGTAATTATGAATTTTGGAGGGGAGAGCCCATGTGCTGTCAATGGAATAGTAATAGTACGTTATTTAGGCTTCTGCCTGATAATGGACCATTCAAACTCTTCTGAGAATCAGAGGTGAGCAATTATTTATGGGATGATCAAATGTAGATTCTATATTCAGGGCGATTAAAGTCGAGATTGGTTGGTTTATTTGGCAGAGGTTGGACGTGCTGCTCAAATATTGATAGGATCTTCTTGAAGCACAATTGAGTGTTAAACTCATAACACAAGTGATACAAAATAGTGCAGTAATTATTATAATACCATTGCTACTGGTGCTTTCCCAATACTTGAATGATCTGTGTTCCTCCTTCAGGACTGTAAGGACAGGGACACACATAGTTGTGCCTGCTGAGTTCTCCCATCTTGGGCACGTACTTGTTCAAGAAATTAATCTTGTGTTTAATCTGGTTTGAGAATGTATCTTAATTTGTTTTGCAGCTGCAATAATTGGCTAAGGTTTATTTATCCATAAGGGTAATTTCAAGTTTTATATTAAACCCCATCTCCCTCATCTTTTTAATTGGTCATGTTATTCTGTGCTCTTTTAATTCAAGTGGTAAACAATCCTTTTGAAAGGTTGAAGCTACTGAGAGAGACTAAGCCTCTACCAGCCTAAATAAAAACTCATTTTAAAAAACAGATTTACATTGTTAGTATTTAAGAGACTTTTCTGTACAGAAAAAGGTAAATTTAGATCTGGACTGTCAGTAAAGCCAGATTTTCAGAGAAAGTAAAGCTGTTTCTGCAATTTTTTAAATGAATTGAAATTTGTGTTTGCTGTGGGAAAGAAGAGAGAATGCCATTACATTGTCACATACCCACACTTCCAAAACTGTTAATACACAGATGAGTGTTTTGAATCAGGTTTAGAAGATCTTGGAGATAATCCAGACTAAAAAAGTAGGGGGATTTTCTTTGTTACAGAAGAGGCAAGTTTTGTAATAGGAATATATGTAAAGGTGTGGAAGAAGGTGTCACAAATCCATGTGTTTATTTGCTTGTTTTTGAGAGAATTAGTTTTTGCCAGTTTTTTGTTTGCCCATTATTAAGGAGAGGATTTGTTGTGGTCACTTTTAACCCCTCTATGAGATGCTTTGTGGATTTTCATATAAAACATCCTGCAAAAAATAGGGGAACGTTGTGAGTTGTGACTTAGAATTAGAGCTTGCTTATCCTGGGGAAGGATGATGAGAATCTGGGAGTCTGGTTTAACTGAATAAAGTAATTTTGTGTACGCAGACCAGGAGGATAGGTGCCTAAAAAGTTATGTCCCTCAACACGTCCCAGTCTATGTTTAATCCTGTAATTCTCATACAGGACCCTGGACTCACAAACAGTAGTAGGGAAAAAAAATCTGTAAATAAAACCTTACTTATCATCTTTATGAGGCTGCAAGGGTTGACCACAAAACACACAGACATGACCTTCTGGCATGTTCCTGTTTATTTACTCTCCCACCACATTTCTTTTACAGGGCTTAGCTGTCAGCCAGGTTGTCATTTTGAGTATCTTGTGTCATCACCCCTCCTGTCCTGACTTAGCCCAGCTGTGTGTTGTGGGAGGGGTTTTTGAGGGTGACAAGCTGCAGTTCAATTCCTCTCAGCAATATCAGTTGGTGATGCTATGGACCCCAGCCTCTACCCAAGTGCTGTTCTCCTTGTTCTCCTAAATAGATTTGTTTTCTTATTGTTGGTTCCCAAACCATATTTTTTCTGGGAGAAAGAGAAGTTTGTCTAATTTTCCTGTTTACTTTCCATAACTTGAAAAGTCTCTTTGAAGATGTTGACAAAAATAGCTGTTTCTCAATTTACGTAATTATGGAAAAAATCGCTGCTTTTTCTAAGCATGTGAGCCTTTTTTCCCCAACTCTCATGCTTTTTACTCAATAATAGCACTTCTTGATGTTATTCTGGAGGCAACCTAGCCTGCTTTAAAAGACATGCTAAATCATACCCTTGATTCCTAACAATTTCATTACATATGAAATTGTATTTAGAAAGTAGCGAGACACTTGTTAAGACATTACTTGAGCTGCAAACGTAACCACTTAGGTATTGTGAAATGCTAGATTAAACACTTAATTTCCCTTATGCATTTTGAGAATAAAAGCATGCATATATATTCTGGGTTTTTAAGTTCATTTTGTGCCAAAGGAAATGTTTCAGTAGCTTGTCCTAACTTGGTTGCATTTTCCCAGATGTGGCAGTGACAACCTTACTGACTGTTGAAATCCAGAGGTATTTTTCCAAGCAGCAAGGCATTAGATCTTCCCACATATAAGACACAGTTGGTATTTTAGAGCATGCATGAAACATTTCCCGAATCATTTTTGACTCCCATTCATCTCTTTTACTAGGATGGGCCTTATTTCAGGAATTGCAGCTTCATTGGAGGAAACTGGTGAAATCACCTTGGCTGCTACATTAAGAATAATAACCAACCCCCCCCAGCCCAGGCAATCATCAGCAGGATTATTTCATGCTGAGTGGTTCAAGGGTGGAAAAGAAATGCAGAGCTGACATCCAGGTTGTGGCAGAGATAATGCTGGAAAAGCGAGATGGTTTTTCTGACAGTATGAGATATAAATGGATTCAAGTCAGTGCATTTGGATATTAAATGCCCTTCAGGCTTGCAGCTTGGTTGTGCCATGAAAAATGCCCTTGAGGTTTTTAAAAATTGTACATCATTGGAGGCTTGAGGGACCTGCAAAGTATTTGGGTCCTCTCCTTTTGCATTTCCCTGCCAGGATTGAGCCCTTCAGTACTTCATTCAAGTTGTGTTTCAGTCACCTTCAAGAACATGAACTTTCTTTTACCAAGTCAAGAAGTCTTGGCATGCTGCTGCTGGGGGAAAGGTACTTGGAATAATTATGCTCTAGAGAACAGAACTGAGAACATTTCTGGGGGGGAAAAACAGCAACTGCAGTCAAATGAGCTGCTAAATAAAGAAACATCATTAGACAACAGGGCTAACCTTCGGTTTGCTGCCTTGCTTTTAGTTTCACATAGTAAGAGAAAATATAAACAGGAAAGAGCCAGAGAGTGCCCTGATAGGAGAGAAAAAGATCTTGTGTCAGTGCTGCCAACAAGACAAAGTTAGCAAAAAATCCCCATCTTGTAACAGTCCCAAAAAGTGCTGGATTCAGGCAAGGAATCAAATGCAGAGTTTGGAGCGTGCAGTGTAATGCTGAACGCAGCCAATATTGGCATACTTCAGGTGTAGGCTGAAGTGAGTCCCTGTTAAGAAAAATGTGTTCTTCAGTTTGATGAAAGATAAGAAGAGCTAATCATCCATCTCTACATCTTTTTGCTGAATAACAACTTGGTTGTGTTTTGAGTATGTGCCTTTGATGCTTAGAGCAGCTGGCTCCTGCAGGAGAGAGTAGCTGGTAATTGAGGCTTGAGTGTGGTATAGGGCAAAATATTTTGGGAAACGTGGCTTGGCAAGAATTCAAGGTCTTCCAACAAGTTGCCATTGACTTCATCTCTGTTTTCTTTGCAGAATGACCTGTATTTCCTCATTCAGTGTAAATTCCAATTTCAGGCACAGCTGCCAAGACAAAAAGAATCTGAGGCATGCGCATGCAAATACTTCAATAAAAATAATTTCCCAGATCTATCTAGAGATTTATAAAATAATGGTGATGAATATCATGCATTTAGATTAATAGCAGATGGATGAGCAGAATCTGTAGAGATTCACCCACTGATTCTGATCTGGGGATTCTTTTTTTTTTCTCTTTGATTTTTTTTTTTTAAGATGCACTTATCCATAAACCCTGAGAGCATTCAAAAATAATAATGATTACAGCTTGTGAAGAATAAATTAGCAAGAAATTCTTACTCCCCTCTAATTAATTCCCTAATAAACACCGAACAAATAACTGTTTTAAGCTCACTTATATTGACAAGGTAAGCAGCAAATGGAGGTAATAAAGGAAATTCAAGTGTGGCAGCAGGCAGCGAAGTGAAAGGGGCTGTGGGAGGATGGAGTGAGTTTGTGCCTCAGCACAGGGAGAACATGCAAAATTGCTGCCCAGCTTCTGCACTAGGGACTGTGCATTTTGAAGAAGCAAAATCATTTCCCTCAGAACAAACCAGTGCTTCCTTACAGATCTGTTGTACCCTCACCTGCACATTTCTCATCTCTTTGGAGTGTATGGACACCTTCAGCTGATGCTGTTTGTATGCTTCATCCTCCCTGGGAGCAGCAAAAAGTCGAGGATCTGGCTGGGAAAAGCTTTTCCCTCTGCATGTGCAGCTTCTGCTTTTCTGATGTTCCTATAAAGAGCTTGGAAGTATGAATCTCTGAAGTTGTTGGAGTATCAACACCTGCTAGATAGGCCACTTAGAAATTAGTATTTAATTAATTACTCTCTGAACTACCCAGTGGTAACTTTGTAGCTACAGCTGCCTGATGGTTCAAGTGATGAGAACACAAAGATTTAGCTGTAAATAAATACAGTTCCTTTAGAGTGCTACTGTAGAAAAACATTTGCTGTGCTCTATGGATATTGTGTAAGTGCATGTATTAGTATTCAGAAACATATCTCAACCCCCTTTTTAAAAGGGATTTTTGCTTTCAATATCTGAAGAAAAATAGTCCTAATTTTGCCCACACTTACCAGAATCCATATAACTCAGTTCTTATTGCTTTCTAGATTGAATAGCTCCTCTTCCTCTCAGCTGATTACACAATGCATGTATTTATAGTTAATAATCATCCCTCCTCTTAGCTTTTTGGTGGAAGCCAAGCTCTGAGTCTCCTCTAACAAGAACCTGCTCTATGTTCTGTGATCACTTCTGGAACCTTCTCTTTGTAGCTCCTTGAGGTTAAATTCACCTCAGAGTACTGGTGACCAGAGTTTGGGATGATGACTATTCTGGCTCATGTCATTAATCAAAATTCAGATAGAGAAGATTTCAAAGCTTCCTGTGCCAAGAGAAAAGAAAAATTAGCAGCTTAGGTATGATCTGGCCAGCAAGTTCATGCTCTTTTTTCTGTTGTTGTTTTACCTTCATGTGATTAATACGCCTTTCATCATCTCATCCAAAGCTTTGCCTATCAGACTAATGTGCATGCAGCTGCTGGGGTTATTTCTCCTCCCTCTTCTGAAATTCTAGATGTTCTAGGTTTTTTCCAGTCTCCAGGTTTTTCAGGTTTTCAGCTGTTGTTGTTAGTGCTCAAGCAGCATGTTATAGCTGGAGTCTCCAGTTGGAATTGTGCCTGGACTGTGGATTTTCCAGTTAAGTAACACACGCCAGGGCTGTAGCTAGAGGAGTTGGCAGGGATGTACATTTTGCTTCCATACAGTTTTTAGTTGATTCTCTTTATCTATCCGTGCAAGTGGCAGGCTTGTTAAATAGGGCATGAATTGCTGTGTTTGTGCCTTAACATTAAAACTCTCTGTTATGTGGGGAGCAGAGCAACTCCAAGGTCCTAATCTCCCCATCCTGTTAAATTTAGATATGTAAAAAAGCATTTATTGTTTTAATATAGGCAAGCCAGAAGCTCTGTGCTGTTGACATGAATGTGCCTCTCCACAAAACCCAACTAGTGAGAAGAACTACTCCACAGCACTGGAGTTCTGCCAAAAACACCCTCACCTGCTGAGGTAGCTTCTAAAATCAAACAGCCAGAGCCATTAATTTGTTGCTATTTGTTTAGATGCCTCTAACTTATGCTGCATGCCTTTAAAAAGGGCTTTTAGAAAAGTTCAGAGGCCTTGAATCTCATTCAGTTTTAGAAAAACCTTTTGTTGATGCGCAGATTTTCCTGAGGAGGAGCTGCACTGTCAGGTGTGGTAGGGCAGGAGTTGTACAGTGGTTATCCATGTGGGATGACAATTTCTGCTCTTGCTGTTCAGTGTTTGGGGCAGTCTGTTGAAAAGAATGCATTTTACTTGCTTCAAAGGAAAAAACACAATCTCTGTGTAGTCTGTGATCCCGTCAGTGGGAAATAATGGCATGAGAACATCACCCTCCAAATATGATAGATCCTTTCCCGGGAAGGCATTTAATCATCATAATCATACATATTTGAATTGGGATTTGAAAGGAAAAGTTTCTTAATAGAAATATTGGAGTTTTTTGGTTGTTTTTAATATAGTGCTTGAACTTGAATTCCCTGTACTCTTCTTTGTGACTCAAGTTACAGATTGCCAGGTTACTCTGTTACGTGAATAAAAATCAGTCAAGTACCATTATGAGGGCTGCCTACAAGTTGCTGTTGTGTTTTCTTCTGGAGCAGGTCCTCCCCCAGCTCTTTCTGTTTTTTAATATGGCTGCACTTGATGAATTCTCCTTTAGCTCCTGTTCTTCCCTGCTTGTGTGAGTGGGACGAGCAGAGGTGCAAGAGCAATTTTAGCAAATCCAAATCAGTTCCAACCAGGTATATTCAAGGTATTCCTGTCCATACAATTCCCACTGCCAGCTGCAACAAATCCAAGTTGTTTGGATGAGAAACTTCTGCGTTTGAGTTTTCTTGTGGTGGAGCCTTTCCTGGAAAGGGAGAGCACTGGCAAAGGCAGCAGTGGGATAAGGAGAAGCTATGCTAATGGGTGTGGGGTTAGGATAGGGAGGTATTTGTCCAGCTTTGCCCTTGTTTTCTTCTGTCCTGCTGGGAGATCACAAACCCACTGCTCCTTTCCTTCACTGATTGTCTCATGTATTTAGGTGTAAGATTAAGGATCATGGATTGTTTTTTGGAGTATGTACTGACTGAGTAGGGAAGTGTTTTTATATACCAAGCTGAGCTTATACCCCCTCAACACTGGTGATTTTGGACTTGAACTGAAGCATCGGTTGGCTGAGACTGATAAATGGCTGAAGTCTTATGTGGTATAGAAATTTTCTCTTTTTCCAGTGCACTACTTCTAGCACCTGGGATGATGGCTGGTCATAGCATGTTGAGTCTTCCCTATGTCCCTTGCCTATTGGCGATGGTCAGTTTGCTGAGATGAAGGCAGGCAGCAAGTCTTTACTTCTTGTAAATCTTCCTGTTTCTTTGCACTAAGATTCATACTTTGAAATCTCTGTGCCCATTTCTAGACTGCTCAGCCACAGCATCTGTAAATCCAAGTAAATGAAATTTTCCTTTAATGAAGCAGCAAAGAACTCTCTGCATAGCTGCAGAAGAATTGTTTCACTTTCATTATTAAAAGGGCACTTAGCATGAAAATTCCCTCTCATTTTTGTCCTAATAGCTCAATGTTTTATGCTTTGTATAAATGGCAGATAATTTTCCCTGTACTAGGAAATATTGCTCTTCTTACAACTGCAGGGATGCAATGAGAGACTGTGGTGTTAAGATAGCCAAAACTTTTTTGTTTGGGGCTTGTTTTTCCATAGGAATGCTTCCTAAGGGCCTTGCAGGATGCATGTCATGCAACCCTGCTTGAAGGGTCTTCCTGAAATGCCAGGAAACCTTTCAAGGTGTTCAGAGCTCATTCCCAGAGCAGTTGACTCAATAAATGCTGGTTCTTGCCTTGCTGAGGTCCTCCAAGTCTTTTTGAATTAACAATTAGTGACTAGCCAGTAAAGCTTAGCATAAGTTCAAATTTACAGATAATACATTTTGGGTAGTAAGAAATCATTCTGTTCTCATTCTGCTAAAGTGTTTAAGTGTTTGTTTGGGTTTTTTTTGGTTTTGTTTTTTTGGTTTTTTTTTTTTAATTTCTCTTCTTTATGATACCAAGCCCCATGGTTCTGCCAGCTGTTCAGAAATACTAGTCCAGACCTAGAGAACCATGTGGTCAAAGCAGGGTTTAAACCCATCCCTTCTTTTTTTCCAAGCTGCTGCTCTCTGTAAGAGGAGCACATCTCTGTCCTTCCTCCTCCCTGCCTCGGGGGGCTGTCCCTTGTCACCTCAGGTAACAGAACAAATGGCAGCAGTGCCTTCCCAACTCCACGGGGAGCTGTAGTGCTGCTGCTGACAAACAGTCCTGTCTTCTGGACCCTCCTCTCAGGGGCTTTGGAAATTCCCCTGAGTGTGTGGTGAAACGTGCCCAGCCTCGTGCTCCTGCTGTGATTTTTCTGCCAGTGCTCACTGGCCAGAAAGGAAAAGCTTGAAATGAAGTGATTGTGAGTGAAGTAGTGAAGGCAGAAGAGTGTTTGCTGTGTTTCCCCTCGTGAACAGCTGTGCTTCTCACCCAAATTTTCATTTCATCTGCCAGGGTGGTGAATTTGTTTTGGCCTTTGCATTTTGTAATAGACGTTTGGAACACAGAGAATTCAGAAGCCACTTAACCCAGTTCAAGTTTTGTGTGTTTAACTGACCCTTGAGATGTCAGTGGCTACTCCAGGAGTAAGAGCCTCTGTTCCTTCATTTGAGAGCCTTGCTGCTGCTTTCTTCATCACCTGTAAGGAGCTGCTTTGGGCAGGTTGGCACCAATAGTGTAGTAGTTTATATTATAAGTTTAGCGTTAATAATACTATTTTTAATTTTTTCTTTGAGAAGAGTGGGTGGGAAGGTAGCAAATTACTTTGAGCTTGTGAAGGGCAATTGTGCAGCAAAAGACTTTGCTGATGTTGAGGAGAGTTCTCCTGTTGATCTGAGGTGTACGTGCTGCTCTGCTGCTGCCTTATTGACACAGCCCATAATTTTGATGCCTGATAATTGAATTGTGTGCTGCCAGGAGGAAGCATGGAGGCAGCTTCTTCAGGGACTGTCTCTCTCCAGTGGGATGCAGCTTATGAATTATATAATGGGTCTTTCGGGGAGGCACAGCACTACCTTAGCACAGCTCCAATTACAGTCATTGCCAACCTTGCTGTTCCTACTTGTAGCTGTCTGTGAAGGTTTCTGTTAAATCAGTCTCACCAGTCCTCCACGGTTTTCCTTTGGGATGAGGAGACAAATTGCTGTGTTTCATTCAATTTATTCTTAATGATAAGAAGGAGAAATAGGTGTGTTCTGAGCAGGGGAATGATACATGACATCCCCTAGCTCTGCAAGCACCATTTTAAAACTGGCACTAAGTATTCAATCCCACTGTGGAGAAATTAATCCTGCAGTTAATCAGTGTGGCTGATGGATCACTGTCAAAATCTCTGAAACCTGAGCGAGGTGTATTCCAGAAGTGGCTGTAAATTGATGAATTTCCATACATATTTACCTAAGGTAGCTCTTTAGCATAGCTTGCAGTGTCTTGTAACTTCTTCACAGAAGGGGTGATTAGACATTGCAATGGGCTGCCCAGGAGGTGGTGGAGTCACCATCCCTGCAGGTGCTTAAGGAAAGCCTGGACATAGAACTTGGTGGTATTTGGTTGGTCTCAGAGGTCTTTTCCAACCAAAATGATTCTGTGATTCTGTCATTGTTCCTCAACAGTTTTAATTGTTGGTCTTAATATTTTCTTTCTGACATGTTATTAGGACAATAGTCACATGGCTTTATTCAAAATAACACTTAAAAATGCTGAGTAAAAATAAATACAGCACAGAACTGCATACCTTTTTTCCAGAGATATTCAGTGCTTAGGTGTTCAGAGAGTGATAAAAGACTTTCAGTATTAAAGTACCATTTCATTTTGATTAGCTATTCCCAATAGAAAGTGTTGTTTGAGTCTGTTTGAAGTTTGTTTCAGCAAATTGGCTTTACCCCTTTGAAAACTTTCACCAGATGTTGCCATCCAGTAGCACTAAATGGTGCTTGTTTAAAAAACTGGGTTAGTTTTCCAAAGTTTATGTTGCTAGCAGTACACCAAGCAAACTTTGAAGGTAGTCTTGTGTCTTCTAAGTAGACTGACTGGTAATATTTAGAAGAATTAGATAAGCTTTCAGGCACACAATTTCTTCTTCAGGTTTGAAACTGTGAAGCCACAGGTTTTCCAGATAAGTGAAAAATGAGCTTACAGATTTTAACTGGTTAGACCTTCTCCTTAAATGACACTGGCTGAGAGCTGTGCCATAGATTGGGAAAAAACATCCAGCCAGAAGGGACACGAAAACAGAGGTTGAACAGTTGAGGTTAGAGACTCTCAGCCACAACGAGTGCTTGCAGAGGAGTGAAATTACTTTTTAGGTTTGTCTATGATGCAGTTGGCTCTCTGGACTAACCTGTGCAGCTGTTGCAATGCACACCTGCTCCTGCTGGCTCTCCTTGACCCAGTTTTGGGAGGTTCTGTAGTTGATCCTGCTCTCAGCCTGCCCTGCTGGTGGCTCTCCAGGAGAGCTCTCCAATGGTACCCAGGAGGATTCCTGCTTTGTAGCTGGGGTTATGTCACAAGCACGTTCCCAAGGCACCATGACTCAGCTGGCATCATTTTGGGCAGTTTAAAATAGAAGTGAGCCAGATCCTCAGCTGGTATAAATTGGTGTTATTATATTAAATTCAGATGGGCCTAATTACAAGTGCTCAAGCAGACACCGAGGGTTGCATAATCCATTGCTTTTGAGTGTGTGCTCACCCATAAAAGTGAGATTGCACAATGCAGCTCTCTCTGAATGCATCTGTCTCGGCTGCTAATTGAAAACAAACGTGGTAGGATTAATAATTCACTGCTCCAGAGTTTTTGTATTATGAATGATTAGATGGATCTACCACTTGCATTAAGAGGTGCTACTCTATTGCAGGATAAAGTCCCAACAGCAATGACTGGAGGTCTCTAAACAGGGAAAAATTGGATTTGCAGAGGATTTGGTTTTTTTCCTTCCACCCCTGGTGCTATGGCTTCCTTGCCCCCTGCAACACAGAGTGCGTTTTTCAAGCCTGGATGGAGGAAGTCATTAACAAAACTCCTGATTCTTTAGGAGGAGGAAGGCTTGAGCTTTTTGCTACACAGGAAATTGGGCATTTCTTTGGCTACTGCTCAAGTGTGTTTTCCCTTTACAGAGATTCCCCCACAGTAGGGAAGTAGGCAATTGTATTTCCTCTGACTTGCCAGAAAGTTGATCTCTGCCCTCTTAATTAGTTCTTTAAAAGATGAAAGCAAGTGCCTGGGGCAAGGCAATTCCAGGAGGGTTTTTTTGAACCAAAGCACTAAGAAATGGCCCATTATGAATTTTGATTTATCCAAGCTCCACAGAACACTGCCTGCAGAGGCCCTTCCATGGATGCAGGTCCTGCTCTCACCTACTTAGATTAAACGATGCTGTCAAATAGGGATAGAATGGATTCTGGTGATAGGATTACAAACCCTGTGTTCTCTGCCAGAGAGGTAACAGGGCATATGAGGTGCATATTTGGGGATCAGTTTTCCTACAGCACTGGAAGCCGGACTGAGCCAAGCAGCCCCACGAAACTCCACTTTTCCCTTACTCTTAGACTGCCCTTGCCAGTTCATGCATCCTCAGGTGGTCATATTTTCTGCACATAGCCTGGTGGCATGAAAGCAGTAGCCAAAACCCCAAACCAACCTTATACCTGCTCATCCTCCTGTGTCTGGGAGGATGCAGACCCGGACAGGGTTGGTCAGGTCCTTGGGAGTGCTGGTCATTGCCTTTTCCCTTTTTTTGGTCTCTTTTTAATGTGTGTTATTCCACTTAAAAGGGTCTTCTTGTGTCTTTTTGTGTTTGTGTTACAGAAGGTCTAGTTGTACTTCTGTAAGTGATGAAATTACTAATTCTATTATTGTTATTCTCTTTTTTAAAAAAAAAACCAAAAACCAGACAAATAAGAAAAGCTTTTGAGATTCACTCTGTGTGGCTCAGAATCCCTGTGTAAGATCCATTTTTCTTCAGCATATTTAATTTCCCTCATGTGCTTGCTGTTAAAGCCTTTAATTTTAGTGCTTGTTGGCCCTTTCAGTAGAGGAAATCTGATTTTTATTACATGATCTGCGTGTGCCTGGAGTTTCTGTGGAACATTTCACCATGAGCTTGAGACCACTTCGGGGTGTGGGAGTTCTTTGGTGGTGTAAATAAAACTCCTGTTTCCTACCTGAGTTCTTGCTCTGAGTGTGATAAACTCATATATAGCTCTGCCATATTCATTATTTTCTTTCCTGCCAGGATCTTAATGGCCACATGGATTGATTCAAAGTTAAAAGGACTCAAAGCCCTCCAATGCACTCAATTGTAAACTGTTTTTATTTAAAGTTTTACCTGCACTGTCAGAAGAGTGCTTCTGTCCATTTGCCCTGAGTATTAGTGGAGTTTGGGTTATTCTCATCTTTTATCACCCTGACAATGCTTCTTTCTTGGCAAGTTTTGATTCTCTTGTCCTCTTTCAGGCAAGTGAGAGCAAAAAATAACCATCTTGAAAGTGCAAGTTTCCTCTAAACAGGCTCCATGAAAAGGGGGGAATGTGCTCATGGAGTTCAGCAAGTGCTAGAACAGAAGGGAATTGGGATCACTAGGGGGGCCAGAAGGAAATGCGATAAATGCACAGTTAGGAAAATGTGTTGGTAGAGTTTGTCTTAGTAGAAAACAAAGATCTGCATGAATGCATAGGGATTGGTTCCTTAAAATGAAAAATAAATTAGAATCCCAAGTGACCTTTGGCAAAATAACATGTCCATCAATTTATTTTTTGCTTTCTCCTTGGAATTGAGAAGAAAAGAAGTAGTGGCTTTGTCCAGCACAGAGAGTTCAAGTTCCCTCCACAGTATTTGCAGTTACTACTCTGGAAGGCTGAAGTGTTTGAAGTGGTGTGGCTCTCCCTGCAGTGTGGTCCCACTCCTGCTGTTGTATTTCAGATTGCTGCTGGCAGCAGGGAATCACACTGCTCCAGCATCCATCCTCCTGCCAAATGCTCAAATCAGGCAAAGGGGATTCTTCATATTACTTGTGTGCAGGGGAGGGCAAGAATTTGCCTAACAGAAGCTGTCAGGATGTGCCAGCTTTGTTGTGTAACTCAGGAGTAGCACACAAACTATGAAATGCCTGTCAGAAAGTGCATGTGTTTTACTAAGCAGCAGTCACTGAAATTGCTGAACCTTGTTATCATTACAGAGATAACACTTCTTGGGTTTATGGGCACTTTCCAGAGTGTTCTGGCAATAATAAAACAGGTTTTCTATTGCAGAGGCAGGGTTTTCTGTTTGTGACAATGCCTTTTGTCGCACTGTGACAAGCATCAAAATGCTGAAATTGTATTAAAACGATTAACCCAAAAGCACAGCAGCTGCTATCTAGCAATTCAGGAAATCGGTTTGACTCTTATGGCTTCTATAAAATCTATAGGAGATGTGCACAATATTGCTGTTGGAATTGCCTGGGTGCACCTGAACTCTCCTAGATCTTGGTTTGGACAAACAGATGTGGCAAGTGGGATACTGATAACACAACAAGGCTTCTTGAATAATGTAATAATTACTTGTGTTGCAATTTTTCCTTCTAGGAGACTGAGCTGCTGGATATCAGCCTTGTCAAAGATGCCAGATGTGGAAAACATGCCAGAGCTCCCAAGGTAGGAATTGCTGTGTGCTTCCTTCTTACATTGATGACCTAGATAAAAAAGAATGGGAATTATATGCAAGAATTGAAAAGGAAAAAAAGTTCCCTCAGCTCAAGAGAAGTATTTTGCCTTTTCTTTAACGCTGTTTTTGTTGAGGAGTGTTGGGATTCTTGAGCTATTGTCTTTGGATTCTGTGTGTAAAATCCTGCTGGAAGTTCTGCTGGCAGTGCAGGAGCAAAAATCCTGGTTTGTCAAGGTACACTTACACAAATTCTTGGCTTCCCTGATGGTAGGGAGCTGATATTTGTGTTGAGTCCATGTTGTATTTTGTGCTAGTGATTCCCCTCTTTCAGTGCCTCCTGAGGCCAAGAAATGAGGATTAGGGGCTTTTTAAAAACTGCTGTCGGATTTTGGGATATCAGTTCCCTTTGGGTTTGCCCTGATGTATTGTGCACTCATTTACAGTCTCTACAGACATTAGGCTGTAGATGTAAGTTCTCTGTGGTGTTTTTGTTTGGGCAGACACAGCACTTCAGAGGAAAAACCCAAGCACTCAGCTCTGTAAGCGAGGGAGTGCCTCAGGGAATCCCTGGAGTGACAGGAAAAAATGAAATCTCCCTAGGGGCTGCAAAGTTTGGCCTTGCTGCTGCTTAGCCCTGCTTGAACAGACCAAAAGAATGTTTCTCCTACTCTCATCTTGGGGGAGGAATATTCCTGGGTCTACATGACCTCTCTTCCTTGCAGCCCTGGGCCCAGGCACAGCCCCAGGGGCTCCTCACCCCCTGAGGGCAATTAGGAACGGAAAAGGTTGTTTTTCTGTGCTAGAAAGCAGCTGCAGTTATCTCTGAACAGACTATTCATATTTGGTTTTCAAAGCTCTCCATGTAGTGCTGGCAGCATTTTAAAGGCTGAGTTATAATTGAAATGCAACAGAAGTATTTTATGACATCCACATTAATACCAAATGAGTTCACCATGATTAATGGTTCTATGATGAATAGCAATAAAGTATTAACAATGTCTAGAACATTATTTTAAAATGCTACCCACTTTACAGAGGACATTCATGTTCTTCTAACAAAATGTTTTTAGCTAAAATTTATGCACAGCTATTGCCTTGGTGACTTTTATTTATTGGGTTACATAAAGGCTGGTTTTGTTAGAGCATGTTACAGGTTTGACAGCAGTGGCATTAAACGAAGGGTAGGAGAAAATCCCAGCTCTCAGGGTGGTGAAATGCACCACCTGTGTGAATGAGCTTGCTTTTTGTCATTGATCTGTGTGTGGGCAGCAGCTAAACAGCACCTGGGCTGGCTGTTGATGGCATCTCGCAAATGGTGTGAAATAAAAGGCTGCTTTTGGGGCCATTTGTGCCGGTTTTGCTCTGATCTGTGCTGTGGGGCTGAGCTGAGGAGCATTGGCTGCAGGTGAGCAGTGTTACAAAGCCCTGTGTGTGTCACTGCCACAGAGCATCTAAAGCTCAGCTTTAGAAGGCTTGGCTCCAAGTCAGGCACTAGCAGCTGGGATTGCACAGAGGTTTCCAGTAAAACTCATGGGATTTTGGCTGGAGAGAGAGCACTGGGAGTGGAGGATAAATCACCAAAGCTTTTCAGGGGCTGTTTTCCACAGCTCTGCTTCCAGCTGGGAGCACCCCCTGCTTTTACTATAAACCAAGAGACTGAGGTGATTTTCTCTACATGACCCCACCACCTCTCCTTCTGCCCATGGTTTTGTACAGTTTTTATATTAGGGGCCTTCTGCCAGTTTATGCAAATTTTTTAAATCTATTTTCAGTGTTCTAAGAGTAGATTTCACCCATGGGTTGTCATTACAAACTTAATGGGAATCTTTAAACCTAATTTCTTGGATTTCTGATCTAGTGCTGCTTTTTGATAGAAATAATTATCTTTTTAAACAAGCCTTGACTTCCCCATTAAATATAAAAGAGTAATTCCTTTTTATATTTATAGTAAGCTAAGTTTCAGTGTCATTAGCTTCACCCACAGTAAGCTACCAGAATGTGTGAGGTGTGCTGCTACACAAAGCCAGCAGCAAGAACTGATTTTAGAGGACTGTAGGCAGTTCTGGTTCCCAAAACTCAGTCTGTTCTCATGCTGTATTCAGTGCACTGCCATGAGTATTCTTTATTTCTGAAAATGGACAGAGAAGCACAAAGGGTTTTACTGTTTCTTTTTCTGGTTGATATTCAGTTTTCATAGTATTCTTCCACAAGTCCAGTCCCATATATTTTGTGAGTTTTCTTGCATGGTTTTTGCATCTTGCTGGGTTTCTTATCCAGCTGGTCTGGTTGCTTTCTCCATTCCCTCAAATGTTTAGCCTCAAAAATTCCCTTGAAGGTGCAGAAATGCAGTTCTTACCCTGCAGTCCTCAAGTAACGAGCTGAGAACACATTTTTGGGCACTAATGAATCTGTGGTTGCCCCTGAGCAGGGCTGCTGCCACGAGGGCAGGAACTTGGGTTTCTAATGATGTAGAAAGGAGTTTTTAGTGGGTACCAAGGCACTTGATGCTTGGGAGATGAAAAGCAGTCTACTCAAATGACCCTGAGATCCTGAGAAGCTCCAGAATCGCCTTCTTTTTGCATGTTGTCAAGGATGGCTCCTTCTGTCTTCAGCCGCTATTTTCAGAAATGGTAGCAGAGTTTTCCATCTCAATGCAATATACATGCAAAGGATGGTTCCTTGGTAGAAGGGCAAAAATCTCAGGCAGCACAGAGCACTGCAGCAGTGCTCCACATGAGGAAAAAAATTGAAAGTCGTGTTCTGATGGGAACAAGAAAAGACACATTGTTTATGTTAGAAAAATGAAAGTTTTAAAGAAGTGAGGGAGTTATAAAATTATTATTATGAATTTGCTTTTTCTGTTTTATTAGAATCAGCTAGCAAAGGGAGTGAGATGAATTTTGGGAACAGGAGAAAACCATTAGTTGTGATGAAGCAATGTTCTATTTCCCTTTTTTCTCACATTACCTGGTAAAACTCTGTCAAGCTTTGGTTTGATGTGCAGACTGAGACATCTTTTTCCTTGTAAAGTTCAGTGGCAAGGTCTGCAAAATAAAATAACACAAAATGTGCTTTTGTACAAGGAGGCATAGGAATAGCTATGAATATTCACATGCCTTCTGGAAGTGCCTCTTTCAAGTGTTGGTGCTCTTTAAAGCAGCTGTAGTTAAAAATGTCAGGCAGCAGTAAATACTGAGAAAGGAATGGTGGTGAAAATTTGGCAGCTGCCAGCATGCTCACAGGACTAGTGAAGTCACACTTTTTACCATCTTGTATTTATTTTAGCCAATAACAGTTTCTATGGAAACTAAAATCTTAAGCAACTATTTGTGTTTTTACTAGTGAGAAGAAATAGCAGGATGACTTGACATGGAGAAGGAAATAACCCCATGGTAAATGCTCATATCGAAAACTTCTGATGCATTTGATCAGTCTGTTTTCTCTCAGCATCCTGTTTTCCCTCATAAATCATTCAGCAGGAAATGAATTTCTTAAAATAACATCTGCTGTGAAACCTGTAGGAGATGAAATTATGAATGATAGAATCACTCTCATGCCAAGATGTATTTAGAGAGTAATCCCCAATTTTAAACAATCTCGTGGCTCCCCCGCCCCAAGTTTTCTCACTTTAACAAGCAAGCCCTACAGAGAAAAATAATTCAGATGTTTGAATGTCAGAAATTTGCTACGATCTCAGCTACTATTTTAATATTAGCACCAGCCTCTCTGTATTTGGTGGCTTTGCTTGAAATGCTCGAGTGAGGTGATTTTGGACCTATCTCAGTTGAAATCCAGAAGCTGCTGTGGCACATCTATAGAGGAAAAGCAGCATTTCCTGAACTAGGTGGGCTCAGGAACTGAAAGGAAAACTAGCAAGGAAAGTCTAAATAATGATTTAACTGGAAATCGGGTGCTTTTGGAGGAAATGAGGATGTGCAAGTCTATTAGAATTGTCAGAGGTCTCAGTGTTTCTCTCAGCTGCTGCGTACTCCATGGCACTGAGAGTCAGTAGGACTGACAGCCTGTGCAGGGACATTTATGTTGAGTTTAGTAACACCCTGATTAGACTGCCTGTGGGGAATGGCATATCTATTGGGATTTTTCCTTTTTGTGTCCTCAGTCCTTTCCCTGGAAAAGCCAGCAGTGTCCATGGAAGGCAGAGGACAGTAACGCACCTTCTACCCTTTGCACCTCTGGCTTCTGCAGCTCTGCCGGTCTCAAACGCTGCTGTTGCTGTTACTTTTGTCTGCTGGTAGAAATGCACCCTGCTTTCCCTTCAACAACCTTGATGCTAAATTAGAAAATGTAAATTATGCCCAAGTAGTGTTCTATTTCTGCCAAAAGGAAATAAAAATGGAATGTGCACGCAGCTCACCTTCTTCCCACTCACCTTGGAGATAACAGCGACAGCCACAAACATCCGCCCCAAATGTGTTTGTTCTTTTACATAACTGCTTTTTTTTCCATGATAGTGATTGAGTTGCATAAGCATTTTGTGTAGATTGGGTTTTACTTTTTTATGGAAGGTTAAGATTAATTTTTTTGGATGGTATTTGGCCAGTGCTCATGCTGTTAATGGAGGTGGTTCAGATGCCACCAGGAGTGTGGGAGCTGTGGACCCTGAGAGGGAGGGGTTTTTTCCTTGAACCCTCCAATGGCCCAAACTGGTGTTTTTATTTACAACCCCTAGTATTTGGAGAACTAGGACCTGTTCAGCAGTGTGTCATCCACTGTGTAACTTAGCCCTGTCTGGGTAGCTCACTGAAATCACTATTTACTAACATTCAGGACATGGCAGAAATCATAGGGCTTTTTCCAAGGATTTCACTATGAATCATTGCCAGTACTTAATTTTTTTCCCCCTGCTTGCTGACTTTGTCAGTTAGCTTTCTGAGCTGGTTGGTTTTATACTTTGCTTTGTTACATTTATAAAGCCTTCATTTTCTTGTTGTTTGCCAAAGTTCACAGTGCAAAGCCTGTAATAAGAAATTCCATTTTTTAAGAAGCACAGAGGAATCTTACAACTGTGATTTTAAAAGCTGGCATTTAAATTTGAAAAGGTAGGCACCGCTCAATTAAATACGTGATATTTAAGTTCCTGAAAACACCAGAAACTGTCAGTAAAGCTGTGCTTTAAATACTGCTGCTGCTTTTGAATAAACCTTTGTATGTGCACACTTTATTTTTTCCCCGCCTTTGCCCCTTTTGGTATGACCAGTGTTGCTGCCCAGTAATCCAGGACAGGGATGTCTCATTCCTGCTTTCACAACTAATGATGTTCATGAGCTGAGGGTGCAGCCACGGCTGTCACAAACCCCCATACCCTGTCACTCATGATAAACCTCACCTGAATCTGACAAATGGCATTTTTGCAGTGGCTGGCATAAAATTTTAAAATTGGTGGAATGGTGAAGTTATTTTGGAGGAATTTTTAACAATGATAAGATGTTGACACTGCCTATCACTTTCCAATATTACCTGTTTGTTACCTTTTGACTTGCAGCAAGATCACAAAGTCTTAGGAAAGCACAGCCCTAGTGTAGTACAAAAAAACTAATAAATGAAATTGCCATCTATAAAAATGAGTGCTCCATTTAGCCTCCTGTGAACACGCAGTCTAGAAAGAATTTAAGAATTTTTTACTGGACAATGTAAAGGTACTCAATAGCTGAAACATGCTAGTTTTTCCTTTGGAGCCATAATCTCCACCCAGAAACATTCCATAAATATTAAAGTACATATTTCAGCAGTGGTGTGGAGAGATCTCATGGTAGTGCAATACCTTTGAGCTTCAAACGTAGATCAAGATGCTCAGGTGAAAATGTCACAGTTGATGCATCTTTCTGCAACTGTTTAGAACAAATGATTAAAATTTTCCTGGTTTATTGGAATCCAGCTTGGTGATTTGTCATTACATCCCTTAGCTTGTAAACAGCTGTTTGGAGAAAGCTGTTAGATTTTAATTAGCTGCAAAGGTTTGATATGCTTGTTATCATCTGCATATAAATGGGGTTTTTGGAATCTCCTGGTGGAGCTGAGGCTTTTTGGTCTGTGCATGTGCCAAGGTGTGGCTGTGCCACTGGGATGCCCTAGCTGCACTAGAGACCTTGTAGGGACACAGCTGTAGGGCAGAGAGACCTCAACCACTATTACTGGGAAACATTTTATTAGGAATATGAGAGCAGGACCTAAAATTCAGCTACAGGTAAGGTCGAGAATGGATCAAATGAAAATAGCCAGGAGCCCATGTGAACCATAAAGCAGCAGAAAACTCTGCATTTCCAGGGCAGTGATATCAGTATATTCCTGTGAAATCCATGTTAGCATTTTTCCAAAGCATCAAGCAGAAAGAAGACTTGTTTCTTTTGCTTTGTCTGCTGTGGATGTGCAAGAAAGTGGGCATGTGCATCCAAATACCTGTCTGGGGTTTTTAAATTCAGTAACTTACTTCTGAAACCAAGCAAAGCTCCCTTCCTATTTAATTATAAATAGGATTATGCTACCAAGTAAGACTTACAAATTCTTCATTTTTAAATAAGTCCTGAGCAGTATTTGTGTGGTGATTAAAAAAAAAAAAAAATCTTACAGCTGTATTGAGTGTGAGTTTCCTGTCTGTGACTTTCTCAGCTCTGTCACTTCCCAACTAATCCTAGTTAAATAAACAAAATTATCAGCTATTGCCACTGGGGAGTTCAGACACTGCCACTCCTGGGCTGTTAATGAGCCTTCCACAGAATGCATGGCACAGAGAAGTAAATGGTTCTCTGTAGGCCAGAGCTGCAAGAACACTTTCTGAGGGCCAGAAGTTGGCTTAATGCATTTTCCAACCCTTTGTGGTTCACAAAAACAAACTGCAGTGAATTCCAGGTGAAAACTGCTGTGTGTTAAGACTGATACACAACTATGCATGATCTAGGAAGGTTTTTCTCTCTGTGGATGGTATTGTGGAATGAGTCTTTGCAAAGAGAAGCATTTCTGCAGCTCCAGACTGGATGAAGTTGCATGGCTGCTCCTCAATGTGGCTGATTTGTACTAGCATTGCCCAGAGACAGAATTAGGAGCAGTTTTCTGCATCTGGGTCTTCTCTTGTGTTTAATAGCATTGGGAGTGGCCAATACCCCTTGTGATTTGGCTTTAGATGGCAAAAGGTCTTTGGTTGAGAAGGTTGATCTGCAGAGAAATTTTGTTTATGAATGTATGTATGTGTGATTTTTTTTTTTTGTGAGCAGAAGGTACTTTGGGCTGGGTAAGAAAGCAGGTGGATTAAATGTTTTCCCAAACTTAGCCACTCTTGAGTATGAGCTTGCCTTCCTGCCCCTCAAGTGTAGGTTGAATTATTAACCATCCTGAGAAGTGAACAATCTTAGAGAAATACAGACAGAAATGTATCAGAACTCTGGGATTGTGCCGTGTCCCAGGTGCAGAAAAGGACAATTCCATGCTGATCTTACACTAAGTTCAGGTAACTCTCAATTTAGTTGGTACCATGGCCCTGAATTGCCAGACAATACAGAAAAAACCCGAGTTTGTATGTGTAACATGCAGCAATCAGTTAAAATGCAGGTTTTCCCTTTTGAAGACATATTCCATATGATTCAGGTTGGTGAGTTCTGAGTTACACTGTTTATCTGGAGGAATTTGGATAAAGCACAATTGCCTTACTTTGGAGAAGAAATCCCTTTGGCTGGAAGTTTCTTAGGAAGTTCCTGGCTGTGATATTTGGCAGTATCCAGTTTTTGTCTTTTGGAATCAGAGTGAACTTAGAGGTGTGATTTAAATTAGGGAGATGGAAACTGGTGTTTTCCCACCCTGTTGTTTACTGTTTCCATGTCTGGGGCTCATTCCCATCAAGGGAGACTGATTCCCACATACCAGACTTCCAGTGGTGGTTAATTACCCTAACACCTGTTAAAAGAACATCTCTTTTCCATATTAGTTCCAGGAGGAATCCTAAAACAAGTGTCAGTATAACTTGCAAATATCAATGCATCATGATCTTGTTTGAATTCATGAAAGTTATGTCGAATCCAGGTGCAAGGTCAATGTTAAACATAGTTGACTGCAACTGGTAAATAATTGGATTAAAAAAAAATAGTAATTTTTCTGTGTTTCAACACAACAGAAATAACCCCTTTCCGCTGAACTATCAACTCAGTCATTTTTATAAGAAATTACTGGCTGGAAGGTTCTGGTACTTCAGGGGAACTGTGCTGATAGGTCTGACTTGCTATGCATCCCATGCTTATTTTCCCTTTTCTGAAACACATCCAATATTGATAATGCCATAACTGAAATTACACAAAAGTTTTTTTGTTCTTGTTGCTGCTTGGAGTTAACCTCCTTCCTCTTGAGATTAATGAAATGCATTGAAAATAATTTATATGAGAAATTGTGTGCTGTAGTTGGGAATGTTTAGTGTAAATGGCTTCAAAATGGTGTTTGCTAATGAAGTGGCAGAAGCAGATTAATTTGCATGCTGTTAAAATGCTTTAAAAAAGGACAAAACTGAATTCAGCTAAAGTGTCTGTGTTGAGACAAATTGAAGCCAAGGTGTGCAGGGTAGTTGATAGAGCTGTGGGAGCAGATCCCAGCCCTCCCAGGGCAGGGGGACTCTTCTCTGGCTGCTGCACAGAGCCACACTCCCTTCAGAGGGTTAAAGATCAAAGCCAACACAGGAAGGGTTTCTGCAGCAAATTTTTGGTAAAAAGAGTCTAAACCTCCGAATGGTGATTTGGCAGTTTGGGAGGGAAGGCTGATTTAGCTATCTCAGTTAGCCCAGTTTTGCTGAGTTTTGCCTTGATAAGGACAAAGATCCCTTTCTTGTTCTGGCTCTGGGCATCTGCCCATGCTGCTGCTTCCATGCCCAGAAGCCTTAGGCTGCAGCCCAGCAGTTCCTCCCTTCCTGCTGTGTTTACACACCCTCAGACCACACTACTTTTGTAGGAGAGAATGTCACCTCCTCCAGGAATGTTTCTGTGTTTGTCTACAGCCATGGACTGTTGCTACCAGGGTAGCATGCAAGGTGCTGGACAGAGGCAGGAGGAAGGGAAGGACAGGAGCTTGTTTAGCTCTCACTGTGTATATTTTTCAGGTCAGTACATGAACATTTTCCAAACTGCTGCAGGGCTTTGGGTTTGTTTGGTTTTGGCTGAAAGAAGAGAAGTTCTTCTGGAGTTGCTTCCATGCTGTCCTGCAGAGTTTCTGTGCAGTGGCCCAGGGCACTGGGGTGCTTTGGGAGCTGAGGCTGCTGATGCTCAAGAGTAGGAATCTGATGAAAGTGTGTTCAAGGCCAGTTTGGATGGACCTCTGAGCAATGAGGTACAGTGGAAGGATGTCCCTGCCCATGCCATGGGGGCTAGAACAATATGGTCTTAAAGGCTTCTTCCAACCCAAATAATTCTAGAATTCTCTGTCCTCGGTTGCAATTTCTCATAACTGATGGGTTAATCATTGCACCATGTTTGTCTCCGTACTGAAAAGTGGCAGCACTTCTGCATATTTCGTAGGGACTATTGCTGCTGTGAATTCTTGTAGGTAGCACTGGATATGATCTAGCTGGTTTTTAAAACACTTCTAAGTTTATGACAGTATTTCAGTTGTGGGAAGTGATATTTTTTCAAGACTTTTTTTTTTTTTTTCCATCCTGCTGGAGTCAGGAGAGTTTCAAATGGTGGGAGGAGAAGTGGAATTATTTAACTGTTGCTTACATAATAAAAAAGGAGAATTTGAAAGCTGTGCTTAGGTCTCATCATCTTTTGATGATGCTTGGCTTTTCATTTTGGTTTATATTTAAAGTTCTCTGAAAGCATAATCACTTGATATTGCTAATTTAAATGTTTGTGTGTGACACTTGCAAATTATGTCATTAAAAGGAATCCTTTACTGGTGTTTTTAGGAATCAGATACCAGCTTGATTGAGAACATTTAAATGTCCACATGTTTGAAAGGGAGCTACCGTGTTTTCTACTTCAACTGAAAACTTCTTTGGGCAAATTGAGTGCCAAGGTAAAACTTACCAGGCTGTAAACAAATGTTAAACAATCTCTGTTAGCTTTCTGCCATCTGGCAAAACCCAACGATTCTCAGACAGTCTTGTGCTCTTCACAGCAGTACTGTGCTTGGCAACCTGGGAAGAGCTGCCCATAGCTGGCAGTGCTGCCAGGGGAGGAGAAGGTGTAGTGGAGGAGCCACAGGCTCTTGTCCTCTGTCTGTGTGCACCAAAGCAAACCCATCCCATAGGGCTCCCTCCCCTGCTGCTGGCATTGTGGGTACCTCCCCCTGGCTTTAGGAAATTTCAAATTCGAGCTGTTTGAATATGTGGAACTATCTTCAGATTATAAATTCAATATCTTTAAGCAAACGGAAGAGCTTGTGAGACCCCACAGCAGGGAGGACTAACGTGAACACCCCTAGCGCTCCTATACAGGTTTGCTCAATCCTATTTAAAGTTCCTGTAATAATCGGGATCCTCTGTGAGCTCCCTTCCTGCTGGGAGCATGGACAGGGCTGAGCTGGGATTGCACATCCCATGAAAGGAAATGGATTCCTGCCCTGCCTGCAGAGCCTGATTCATCAAGGCACTTGGCATAGGCTCCAGAAGCCTTGGAGGAAGAAACTCTGCAGTGACCAAGTATTTGTTTAGCACATCCAGGAAAGGTGTGATCCCAGGATAAGAGAACTGGGAGACAAAGTATCATTTAAAGAAAATTCTATATTAAGTAGCCCATAATTAAGATGAGTGATGAGAAGGTAGAAGTGTTGTCAGCAGCTTTCCCCTGAGTAGGAATTGTTCCTGTTAGTCATGCAGTTTATCCTGATGATAAATTCAGAACTATTTGCAAGATTATTTAGAGTGTGAGAAAAAAATCTGTTTTCCTATACTCTGAGCTATGTCAAATGTGATATAAAACTATTTGACCTACAGTTATTTCAATTGCAGTTGAATATTAGAGACATACTTAGAATTCTAATGTGCTTATAAACTAGAGAAAAAGAAGAGAGATGTTTTTATTTGCATGAAAATAGTGAGCCCCTGACGTAGATGCAGATGGATATTTTTCTTTGGGTGCACATTGTTTATTGCCCCTGGGAGTACAGAATTGAATTGCATGAATGTATAGTTCAGTCTGGTCAGATGAGTGTTGCTCTACCTGCTGCAAATAAGAAAACTGGAGATTAAAAAAAAAAGTTAAATACTTGTTTTTCTCTGCTTTTCTGCATGGGCTTATGCTTGAGAATTGCAAGGAACACCTTACAAGTGTTCATAGAGGCTCTGTGGTCTCAGCAGCATGGACACAATAAAAACCTAATGGCACACAGCAAAATCCCTCCTTGAAAGCCATGTGCCCAGTTTTGCAGGGAGAGGAGTGGATTTCATCCTCCCTTACACCATGGAGACAGCTGTTTACACAACCAAGCCATTTTAGAGTAGTGTTTGTCACAGGCTTTAAACCCAGAGCTTATTTACATCAATTGCTGCAAATCGGAGCGCTTGGGCCAAGCCAAATCTATTTATAGGCCACTTATCAGTGTGTCACGTGTTTTCCAGTTCTCTTGATGGTAGAGTGAGCCCACCCCCAGTGAAATAAAGAAATGCTTTTCTAGCTGGACCTGTGAGCAGAAGAAGCAGAAACACAAGGCTCTGTGTGCTGCCTCCAGTTCTTTGCTCTTCCATCGGTTTATGATCGCAGTTTGTGGAATGGATTGGTTTTGTTTGGGTTTTGGGATGTAGAAGGCTTAGAAATGTCTCCAGGAAATGAAAAGGCGATCAACAGGCACATCAGGAAAGGGGGGAGCAGGGAGGAAAGCTGTATTTCAGTTATTTATTCTTGAGATGTGTAGCAGGGGTCTTTAAAATTGCCATCACCCAGAGGGAACTGATTGGCTTCCTTTTACTTTTGTTTCAACTATAAAATCTTATCTTAAAAAGCCAACTTGAGTGGGCTCTGCTCATCCAGCGTCTTTTTCCCAAGTTGCTCCCGATACTGATTAGTGGATATAACAAAGAAAAATCTCATCACATTGCAAAAATTGGGTTTGCTGGTCAATGTCCTGTGTGTGTAAGAGAAAATAATGTGCAGGCTCGGAACAAAAGCACTAATGTTTGAAATCATGGCTGGGGAAGAAATATGATGGCTTATTGTGTTTGAAGAGCTTTCTTGAAATGCAGGGATAAGTGATGTGGGCAGCAGCTGGCTCTGGGTTTAAATTCTTCTGCAAACCCTGGGCTGGGAGGGCACAGTTTAGTCTGGGCACACAGAGCAGAACCAGGCTGCTTCATTCATGGGTTGGTTTTCAGCATAATTCAATGTGTGTGTTCAGATTTCTTTGTATTTCTGCACTGGGAGTTTCATTAGAAGTTGCATTTTAACAAATGTAGAGTAAATTTTATTTTTGAAGCATGAGAATGTAATGACACAAAACAATTCTGATGAGCTTTGTTAGCAAACAGCATCGCAAGGGAGACTTGGTGGAAAAATTCAGTGTAAATTCATATTTAGTCTAAAATTCTATTTTTTAAAAGCAGATATTAATTTCAATATTTTGCAAATATTTCTGTTGGTTTTCTCATTTTAAGTACTTAATATCAGTGGAAATCATCTACATTTTGCTAGACCACAGACTAATTTTTTTTTTTTAACAAATACATGTCTTTTAAATTTAAAAAAACACAGAATGGGTATGGTTGGAAGGGACTACAGCGGGTCATCTGAGCCAAGCACAATCTTTTCTATTTCTAACTGGAAATGTGTTTCTATTCTTTGTTTATTATATTACAGATAGGAGTGCTGTTACAAAGCATGAACTGTGCTGTCTAAAACAGACTTCTTTAGAAATGTGGGAAATGGTTTTGTCTATTTTTTAATGTGCCTGTCATCTGTTAAAAGTGACTTCTCCTCCTGAAGGAGAAGAGCTGGGTGGTGCTCACATGCCTTGTGTGGTAGGAATTA
>PYHW01010704.1:695528-750481 GCA_013186435.1 Turdus rufiventris
GTGGGGGCAAAGAGGTCCTTGTGCAATCTTAGCTGCTGCTGGGTTTTTCTTGGGAAACAGCTAAGCCAGGAAAAAGTCCAATAAGCAGCAATTAGTGATGCTGGTGCAGTTTCAGTGCGTTGATATACTTATTTTTCTACTTTTTCTACATCTGTATTTGCTTAACTCCTAGCTGGAATCCAAGCAGTTATTCCTTTGAAGGGGTTTGAAGTGCCGTGTGAAGCATCTTTGTTTAAGGAGTTCAGCTGATGTTGGATTATTCAGAATCACAGAACCATTAAGGTTGGAAAAGCACTCTGAGGTCATTGAGCGCAAACTGTGGCTGAGCTTTCACCATGTCAACCAGAGCAGAGCACTGTGTGCCAAGTCCAGTCATTCCTTGACCGAGGATGGTGACTCCATCCCCTCCCCTGGCAGTCCAAACCAATGTTTAACAACCTTTTCCATTAGGAAATTCATTGATGTCCAGCCTGGACCTGGTGTAGCTACAACCAACCCAGCAAGGCATTTTTACTTAGTGACCATTTCATTTTTAATGCGTTTCTCCCTTTCCTTTCAGAAAGTTTCTTGGTAGTTAGTCGTCTTGAAAATTGCATGTGAAGTCACCCTGCACCACGAGCTGAGTTCAGTGATGTGCAGCCTGCACCACTGCATGTCTTTGATCTGGATCCTGCATTAGCCTGTAATCAGTTTAAATATGGTTTATAATCTATTTCCAATTTCATTCCTTTATCTAGGACATGTTTCTTTGAAGAAGAAATTGCGTTTGACAGTGCACTTCATGTTTGAGAGCTGCAATTTAATTTGTCTGATCCTGGAAAGCTGCTCCCATGTTTCTGTTAATGAAAACCCTCATGTCATCCTGCTGTCCAAACCAGCAGGAATGACCACAAACCATCCATTACCGCTGCTCAGCCTGTCCCAGCCCGATCAGCAGGCAGGTGGGAAGATGGATAGAAACAAATCCCTGACCTCCTTCCAGTCTGAGCTTCCCCTTCAGAGCATCGCAATCTAATTCCATAAATATTTTCATGGTTTTTTCTGTGTATTTAAAGTCCAGACCGTGTTAGCTTCTGTAGCTGATGGCTATTTATTGACATGATTTCAGGGATGAAAGAGCTGATTGAAAGTGAAGGATCAAGATATGTTATCTGCAGTACCATCAGTGTAGCCTTTTTGCTATGCTTTATAATGAGCTGCAGACTGGCAGCAAATGTGTGTGTTTTGTTTAAAAGCTGAGGAGCAGAATAGTTATTATTTTGGGATCTGTGCCTAATGCAATTTTCCAGTAGTAACTAAATCAGACAGTGCCCTCAGTATTTGTTTGCTTTTTATGCAGTGAAGGAGGAATAGTGTGGATATTGTAAAATGGGAGTCAAACACTAAGCAGGAGCAGTATTTACAAAGGCATTTGTATTTGTGTTACTCAAGTATTTCTTCTCCATTACACGTTGCTAATGACCTTTCAAGTCCTTTCCAAGTTTACATTTCTTCAATTTTATGAATCTGATTTATAAAAAATAAGCTTTAATTCATTCTTTCCTCCAACAACCTTTAAACTATGGAAGAGAGTACTTGTAATTCTAAGTAAATCTTTCATATTGGAATAGTAAATTGTTCTAAATTGATGTGCTGTAGAGCTTAACCTTGGTGATCAGTGAAGAGTTTATGTAACATCTCATCTGCTTCTCCTAAATCTGGGAGGAAAATCCTGACAGCCTTGTCACATTTGCTTTCCCTAACCTGGAATATCTCAATCTAATTGTGCGTCTCTGAATCATCCCCTATATTTTTTTTGGAGATACAAAGATTGTTCTTAACTGTCAACACCCAGGGAAATGAAACTGCAAGACCAAAGGTTTCTAAAGCTTTGCAGGAGGCATAAGAAAGGTTGTCTGAATAAACTTTTGTGCTATGTTCATGTGTGATAATTGAAGGAAGACACATCTGCTGCTCTTGATTTGTGTGATTGCTTGGCTTTCTGTTCTGAGTTGTTTTACATCAAATACAGACCTCTTGGATGGAGGGACCTGCAGGAAGGCAACTTCCTGAAGGCATTGCCTGACATGGAAACACTGGAGTTAGTGCTGTTCCAGTTCCAGCCTCCTGCTCAGAGTATCTGCAGCAGCTGGTCATAAGTAAATGGTGCAGTGGCTCATGTTATGGCACTGAGAAAATGAACTTTGTCAAGTTTGTGTTAATTTATCAAGCATGTAAAATGTCCTGGTAGCAGAGTTTCCTAATTGAGCTTTGCCTGTTACTTCCTGACTCAGAGATGGTACTGACACTGACTGGGATGCTGGATTTTCTGCTTGGAAAAAAAAGGTTGAAAAGATCCAGAGCTGAAATACACTTTTTGGGAAAGTGAAGTGGACTGAAGCTCAGTTGCCAACAGAACAGAAAGCTCTTGAAATCATCAGCCTGAGAAGGTGCTGGGTGTGGCACTGTTTAAATTAATTTTCCTGTCCACCTTTAGCTTATTTGGTCCTGTCTCAAACTTCCTTTCCTTGGCGGAGGTTTCTGCACAAGTGGAGAGGAAATTTCTTCTTCGAGCAGCTCGGCTGGAGCGTTTGTGGGAACGCTACCCCTCCTTGTCAGCCAAGGCCATGTTCCTTTTTGATGAAAGATCAGTGTCTCTTTAATAAGCCACCTCAGCTGAGCTGTGATAATTAAAACAAGGTGATGACTGTACCTGGCAGCAAATTATAAAGAGTTATTTCAAAATCTCTTGAGTGAAACAGTGGCTAAATAAACTGCCCTGGGCATAGAGTTAAGGGCAGTGGAGAGAGTCCTTCCTGCAAGTGGTGTTCTCTCTTCCAGGGTCCATGGAGCCAGTTCCCATTTCTATCCCTGGGTGATCTCTGATGGAAGGTGCTAGTAATTAAACAGGGACGCTCTGTTCATGGAAGGATGTGCAACCAAATGCTAATTGTACAGAAATCAGCAGCAGTGGAGAGGCCATGTGGGGAGCATGTCATACATAAGGTTACACTGCCTGGCAGGAATGCGAATTACCTGCTGCTGAAATCTGACAACCTGAGCAAATTGAGGAGCAGGTGGGCTCTGAAGAACTACATGTGGGGATTTGATTACAGAGAGAGGCCAGAACAGGAGTTTCTTCTGGGTGTGACAGAAGCTCTCTGCTTTTGAGGAGCCATTCCAGAGCATGGGAGAGGCAGCTGCTTGGTCCCCCTCTCCCATGCACTGTAGTGACTCCGTGTGTTTTAATGTCAGCACTTCTAACACAGCTCTGATTGCATCCTTGCATTTTGGTCTGCACCTGCGTGTTCTCCTTGGAATGCAGTTCTGGAGCTTTGGAGTTTAATTGCTTTTAATTGTATCTAGAAATCAAGTTCTTTGAGTACTAATAGGTTGAATAAGAGCTTCTTTTTCTTAAAATTTAATTTCAAAGCACTTGTTTTTCCTTACTGAATTTTCACGTTAATGGCTGGTGGTTTAATGAAAAGATCTTTGCTAAGATTTACAAGCAAGCCAAAGTTTATAATGGAAGTTTAGATAAGCAGCTGAGCCACAAAATTTGGATAAAATAAATGCTTACAAATCAGCTTCATTTTGTTCCTGAGCCACTGTGCCAACTACAAGAATTCTCATCTAAACTATTTTAACAGAACTCGGAGCATGACTAATAATTGGTGGGAAAGATTTGTGCAAACAAAAATGGCCCAAGGAGTTCAGATCAGCAACAAAATATTTAACAGAATAAAATCCAAAACTTCTCATGCACCAAATGGCCTTTTCCCCTAAAGAAAGAGTATTGTGGCTTCAGGGTAGAAAGTGCAGCACAGCCTTTTTGAACATCAGTGACCAAAGTTTTCTACGTATTGGAGACATCTACAGGGAATGTATTTTTTAAATTTAATTATCTTACTCATGCAAACTGCTTCTTCCAGATAAACAAAACCAGACAGGCTCTAAGCAGATTATTAAAATATTGGACAATTAAAGCAAACTCTTGGAAATGCAAACCATTTTGTGTGTTCTCAGTTAAACCTAAAGGTTGCTACCACAAGTACATGTAAACCAGGCCTTGTAAACCTCTGAGCTGCACAAGTTCTAGTACCCAGCATCAATTATTCAGGACTTAACCTCACATTAGAATCAAGTTTCCATCTAAACTAAATTGCAGTTTGGGGGTTGAAGTCGTTCTGTACCTAGACAGGAGCACTCAGCATCATGGAAGATCAGTGCTCACAAGCAGCAGAGATTAATCACAGAGGTGTTTGCTCTAGTCTATGCATTGTAAGGAAGCCAGAAGGAGAGGAATTAATGGTTCCACAAGTTATCCAGTGTCAGGCTCTGTATCCAGCCCTGTGACTTCTTTTGAAGTGGAGATGGCAGATAATGACAAAGAAACAGTCTGTCCAAAGCACCTTTTTAGCCATGTCCTCATGAGCTCAGGGAATGAGGAAAGTTCCCCTGTGGGAATTTATTACATAGAGGTGTGTCTACAACTCTGTGGGATTTGTCCAATTATATTTTATAAAATCATCCTCAATTCTGTGTAGCAAGGCCATTTCTTGGGGTTTATCTGTCTGTATGAAATACAGGATGGTATAAAACTGTGCCAATACAGTTGGTTTTGTTGCTTGATTTTGGTTTTAATAGAGACAACTTAGGCTTTGCTCTTGCTGTCATTTTGGCTGAATGTATGTGTGCTTAGGCTGTCATTCCCTCTGAAAGAATTGGTTTAATCTGTTTGCCATGTTTCCAGGGCTTAGCTGGAGCTATAGCACTGCTTCTCCTGGTGCCATTATTCCCCACCTGCTGGGAACTGCAGGATGCATGACTCCACAAGTGGCTGAACCTCAGAAACAGGCACATGAGTGTGCTCAGTCCTTCATGTACCACTCCTCCAAAAAGGAGTTAATGCTTCTCTTTGGGCATGACAAAGGAGCTGTGGAGTTATGTTTGCTGAGAGCTCTGGCCTTGTAAAAATTCCCCTCTTGGGCCTCCCTAGCTCTCAGCCCCATAACTCCCCTGGAAGCACAGCTCCTCAGAAACTCAAGGGGAAATTCAGCTCTTGAGGAGCCTGATGTACTTCTAGAGGTTTTGCTACAAAAACGTGGCTAGTAAAAGTTCTGTTACAAACACAACTGTAGAAGCAGATCAGTTTCTTTTACTGCGTGGAGTGTGTTTTCTTTGGTGAAATGGTTTTATTGGCAAAATAACTTAATGTGAGCATGAAACTGCCTTCACTGAGATGTTCCTTCCAGCAAGGCTCAAAGATTGGCAGACCCTGAGTTTTGGGTAGGGAAGAGCCACTTGAGACTGCTGAGAGACAGGAACTGAGAATTGATGCTCCCAATATACAAAATAGGAGGTTGGGATTGATTGCTGCTGTCAGTTAAACAAGGAGGAAGATTCAGCAATCCACACTAATGGACCTGAGATACTGAAATTAAATTTAGTAGTGAAAAATGCCCTGGCTCATGCACTCAGTTGTAATTGTATACTTGCAATTCCTTCATCTGGACTGGACCTAAAATACGTACTTTGGTGATCAGATTAAATGAAGTTTTAATGATCAGCTGGGGTTATACAAAATGCTAATTAAACCCAGGGAAGTCTATTAATATAATTAGCCTTGGGACAAAACAATTTAAGAACTGGAAACATTATTTGTAGAGTCCTGTCATTTCCTAAATGCAATGTTTGAGTCTGGAGACAAGAGACAAAAAGTGGATTTCTTTGTGTAGAACTGAGAAGGGCTGAGTGTATTTTTAGTATGTTTTATATCTTGTGGGTGTCTTTAGCTCACTCCTGACTTCTGGCACCAACATGAGGTAACCCTGCACATTTTAAGCAGCACAAAAAGGAACCCCTATGACTTGGTTTGAAGAAGTACCCTGTTCACCAACAAAGGTGCCTGGAAGTTCAGGACTCAAAAAAAGGACTCAAATACCATTTGGATTTATGTTAGTCTTCTCCTGTCAGTTTATATGCTTGAAAATGAGCTTTGTAAAGCATGGGGAAAACTGACTGTGCTTTTTCTGGGCCTCTGTTTTTAATCTTGGTTGGATTTCCTTTCCTTTGAGGACTCGTCAAAAATAAATTTGTATTTACTTCATCCTGTTTTTTTTTATTTTATGTTTTAGAAAATGTTTAACTTCCACATTTCTAATGACATAAAGAGAAGAAACATATATGTTTAATATTACTTTGGAGGCCTGGTAGAGGATGAATAGTTTGTCTTTTTGGCTTCCAGGAGTCTAACACAGGCTTTTTGGCATTTAAAAGAAAATCCATAATAATAATAAAAGAATCATTAAAAAGACAGTAAGACCTAATAATCTTCAGGTGTCCCAGACAGCACTTGCAAACAGGTTCCAAAGCTGGAGTTGAAACCTGTAAATAGTTCTTTTTTCTTCTGTTGCTGACAAGATTTAAGGTCACCCATCTTGTGAGGTGGCAGGTATTTCTTTGTCAGATCAATACCACTATGAAAGTGTTCATGTAGCATCTTTAAACCCCTTTGGCATCTTCTTCTGGTCTTTGATGCAAAGGGCAAATGCATAAGGAATCTTATCTGAGCTCCTGCAGATCATTATAAAATGTTTTATTTTAGCACTAGGAAATGTGTCCTTAAATATATGTGTGAATTGTACCAAGGCAGTTCCAGTCTCCTTTTTAAGCTGAGATGATTCTAATTGGAAAATTTCATTTTAGAAACTTCAGATAAAGTTTGAAAAGCATCAGAGTTACTTGTCTGGAATTCGTGTTTCAAAATTGAGCAGAATGTAAAGATTAGGATTAATGTTAGGAATTCAGAACAGAATCAGTGAGAACTGGGGAGTTTCCCCAGAATTTTTCATATTTAATGCCTCCATTAGATCTCAAGGCTAATTTAAGAATACTATCTTCATACAACAGCTCAAGAATGTGTTTTTATAAGGGTATACAAGGGGAAAACATTCACAGCTGTGTCGGTTCCACATAAAAATTGACAGTTTTTTACACAGCTGAAATATTTCCTGACTTCTGTCCATCTGCTGCTTTTGGGTTGATGTACAGGTTTACATTCTGCACTCTTAAGTGCTAATGAAAGAATGAGAAAGTGAATTTTGGTTTCTATTACAGCCTGACTTCAAACCCTGTGATCCATATAAGCGCTTTCTTTGTCATTAGCTGATGTAGGATGGAGCTGCTGCAGCAGAGGAGCTCCGCGTTCCTCTGGGAAATAACGTTGGCCAGGCAGCCCTCATTTTTGGGGCTTTGTAAACACAGGAGAACTTTAATAGAGATGCTGGTCTCTGGCTAGCTCACCATTAATCATTTAAAAGTAACTAAAGCTGAACCTCAGAGACAAGCAGCCACAGAATCAAAAATTCACCAGAGTTTTCACAGCAGGATGAATAAACTCCTCTTGTAAAGGAGTTTTGTGCTCTTACTGCTCTCCCCCACCAGGAGATACTTAACACTGCTGAACTGCAAGTAAAGAAGTGTATGAAGAAATTAAAAGAGTTTGAAACCAAACAGAAAAGTAATGAAAAGGGATCTTCTGAACCAGATGTGTTTATGTTGCAACTGCTGAATGAAGTTTTGTGTCTTAATATAGGTTCTGTTCTTAATCTAGTAATTGATTACTAAATTTGCCCTTGGTGGAAGCCATTCTTAAGGGAGAAGGAAAAAAATAAATCAATCCCATGCTCATCCTCTTTGAATAGCAACGCAAGCATGTTTGAGCTGTCAGGGTATCTGTGCCTGATATTAGTGACCCACTCTAAATAGATATAATTATAAATCTCTATACAGTATTCTAAAATGTGCTTTTGGTGTGTATAAACAAGAAATCACTTGCACAAAAAGACTGAAGTGCTTGTTGTGCAAGAACTGTGCTGCTTATTGTGATGCTTTGGATTTATTTTATGAAGTGTGAAGCTTGGGAAGGTTTGTTATCATTTCTCCTGGTCTCCCAGGAGCTAGAAGCTGCAGCTGTCACCAAGGCAAGAATAATGGTACAAGATAGATGAAGGTGGTACCAAGCAGGAGATTTTTCATGCTTTACCTTGAAAGCAATTATTGGTATTTGCCAAGAGTTACACGAAGGCTTGTTTTGCAGACATTAAACATAAATACTTAAAAATGGAGGAAAGCCACCAATTTACCATGTAGGTATAAGTTTAGGTGCTGGTCAGCATGAAATATTAGTTGTACTAGGATGAGTTCAAGTGTGTCTCTGAAATGAAAATTGTAGGTTTTTCCTTCGTGTTAGTAGCCATGACTAAATGTTGAAATTCGTTGTTTGAAAAGGATGTCAGAGTAGTCATTCTGAGAAAAATCTGGAGGCTACAGGCACAATGTTACAAATTTATGTAAGTATATATTTATGTAGGTAGTGTTAATGGACACATACACACTATATATGGCAAATTAAAAGGAATTTGGTGACGTACAATACAAATTATTACAATTGTAAACACTGCTTTATGCAGAAAGCAGGAACTATTTGTTTTTCCCTCCTCTGAATAATGGCCAAGAGCTGTGACAGAGCAGAGTTTATAAACCAAGGAGAAGAAAAACAATATCCTCTGCAGCCAGAAGAACCCATCTCCTTATCTTCCCTGCCATGTTCTGGGGCACAACAAGTGGCAGCAGCCCTCAAAGCAGGCAGCACTGGCTGCGGACAGGATGTGGGTGACAAGGAGATAATTAAATCCCTTTCTCTGCCTGCCTGAGCCTGCTTTCAGCTCCACAGCGCACATAAAATGTCTTGCCTTAGCAGGAGCTCAGCCTGGTCTCTGCTGTAAATGCCCAGAACTTGTAGGTGTGGAAGCTTTCCCGGACAATTCTCAGAGTTGTTATGGTTTCTTTGTCTCCCAGCTGAGGACGCATCTCACTGGTGCTTTCCTGACTTGCACAGGGAGGTTTCAAGGAAGTCAGCAACATTGACTTTTTATCTTCAGGAAAGTGCCCAATGACCTGCAAGTCCTTACCCAAATGAGCTCCTCCCTAAGTAGCTCCTTTGGACCTGTGTGCTCCTCTGGACTGCATAAAGCATGGCAAGGTAATATTTGGTTATACTGAAATGCAGTAAATCTCTAGGTTTTTTGTATCTGTCATGGTTTTATTTAAGGGGCACTGCTCTAATCATCAATTAATTGCCTGAAATTTGGATGGTACTTCATTGACTCAGGGCAGCCTGGTGCTGGTTTTTTTAGTGTTACAAATGTAATTGAAGTTTTATCATGCAGAACTTGGTTCTCTCAGTAGGGGAGCATCAGGCTCTGTGCTGAGTTTTCTCCTGACATGAGTCCCAAGAGACTTTCCCTAGACTGGCTGTCCTAAGTCACTGCCATGTGTTGAGAATTCTCTCAGGCCCAGATCCAGGAAAGCACTCAGGCATGTATAGGACTTGTGATCGTAGAAATTGGTCATTGACATCAGTGGGAATACTGACGTAATAAAAATTATGCACATGATTAAGTGCTTGGTTGGGCAAAGGCTTGAGCTAATTCTCTTTTGTAAGCAGATTTGGACACAAATTGACACTACATTTCTGTTTTCTTTAATTTATTATAGGAATTTTGGGTGAGGGTAATTTAATCTCCCATCAAAGACTTCAGCAAATACAAGCATTAGAACAAATAATTTTAAAGTAATTATAGTAGAGCTTGTCAAAATCACTTAGCATCACATAGCTAAGCTCTTACTGGGCCCAAACTCTCTTAGTTTAAGCATTTTGAAGGGGTACTTGGAAGTAGATGATTAAATATGAAATAGTAACAAAAGAATGCTATTGTATTTCTGTTTATTAAATGTAGGGAATAATGTGTCTGCATGAAGAAGCAGAACTGTATTCAAGTCATCCATGTACATGACAGATCTGTGTACCTTTGTGATCGAATCACCTTTGCTGGGCTAGGGTCAGGTGTGAAACACCACAGCTCAGGAGCCAGCTGAGGCTGAGCTGTGTGCTCTTTATCTCTCTCTACAACCGCTGTGCTGGGTGGAGTTTTTGGCATCTGAGTGAAACGCGGGTGCGTGGATTTCAATGTCAGTGCCCATTTCTGAGCTGCCTCCCTTTTGTTCTGTCTGTATTCCTGCTGGTGGAGGGAAGGGGAGAAGCTGGATGTCTGCAAATCCGATTCAGTGCTTTGTAAAATGGCCACGTTCCTGTGGCTGGCTCTGTGCGGGGTTATGATTGCGTCTGAGACACTTTCATTTATTAAATGGGTGTGAGAGCTGCTGTTTATAAAAAATACCTGCCTGACAGGCTCAATTTTCAAGGCATACAGGCAATAATTCTGTACTAAACAAAAGGCTGGGATGATTGTCTTGGGTAAATGCTTATTACTAGAAAATACTAAGTGAACTGGTTGGCTTTCTTTCAAAACTTAAAAGCAGTGGTGCTTTCTATTAGAGCCGAACACTAAATGAGTTTTCCTCAGTTTCACTGATAGCGAGAGAGACAAGCTGTGTTCTATCTTCACATAATTTCTGTGAAGCTTGTGGTATTATTTCAAATAGGATGCTTTCTGAAAACAGTGAAGTTGAGGCTTTATTTATTTTTTTTTTCTGTAAATCTATACTTAAGTCGCCTTTGTTCATGGTATCGTTTTTTATTTGACATGCTTCCCAGTAGTAAGCTGTCTTTGTGCAATACAGGAAGTTTTCTGGCTGGAGGTGGCTGGAGCTGGTGTCATGAGCACCAAGTCTGTGCCTCATTTATCTCTTATTCTTTTGGTAGTGTCATTTCATCATACACTGAATCACAAAATTGTTTAGGTTTGAAGGGACCTTGAAGACCACCTGGTCCAACCCCCCCACTATGGGCAGGGACATCTCTTACTCTCCCAGGTTGCTCCAAGCTCCATCCAAGCTGGCCTTGGACATTTCCAGCAATGGGGAAGCTACAGCTTCTACCTGTGCCAGGGCTTCACCACTCTCCTAGGAAAGAATTTCACCATTGGTTTTGTGAGGGGGACATTTTAAAATGTAAAAAAAAGAGATCTGTTTCTGTTTCCCATTAGTTTTGTAAACAGAAGCATAGTATAAAAGGACAAAGTAGTGATAATTTCTGCCTTCTAAAATACCTTATTGAGCATTTACACCCCAGGAGCTCCATCTAGTCACATGTAAAGTCTGCTCTGCTGCCTCAGAGTTTGTCCAGAGTGCTCTGGAACTCAGCAGTTCTGGTTATCTGTGTCAGCACCTTGGTGGTGGGAACTCTGCTGGTCATCCCAGGAGGAGCTGTGGAAATCCAGCCCATAATTCCCCAGCTGAATTTAGAGTTATGGTGGATTAGGTGTTGGGAAATTAGTCACAAGCTGAGTTAACTCAATAGCAAAGTTGTCTATCAGTATTAAACTGAGGAAGTTATTTGGGATTTTTGCTTGAAGAATAGATTGAATCCCTGAGTATGTCTCTCTGATGGTTAATTGCCTGCAGAAATAAAAGGATGTGACCTTTTCCAGCTCTCAGTTCAGCTTTGCTTTACAGGCAGTAGCTCTTGTGCAGGCTTCTGTTTGGACAGCTCTTGCATTTTCTCCCAATTAAATCCCATCCGGGTTGCTGGAAGTAATAAATCAAGCTTTTGGAAAACTAAACAATGTTAGTCTTTTGAGGAGGAATGAGTAAGTGAGGTGGTTACTGGCTTCACAATACAATTGCTATCTATCCCATGCTCTGGCACATGTGAGAGAACCACATTTTTCCATGTAGCCTTGAAGGGCACACTCAGCCTGAGCACATTAACTTTTCCCAAAGTTTTGGAAAAAGAAAGCTGTCAGTTCTCTTGCAGACTGGCAGTTTCTATTAGTGAGAATATAACCAGCTCCAGAGCCTGGGTCAGCACAACAGGTTTTCATCTCATTTCATGGAGCAAAAGCCATGTGCACACATTCCCATTAGAGCTTTTGAGTTTTTGGAAAATGTTCTGGGTTTAGTGCTGTGCACTCACTGTTGCTTTTTTGAAAAACTGCAAATAGCAAATGTGTTTTAAAAAATAGCAGAGAGCCACATTCAGTCTGTGAAATCTTTCTGCTTCTCTGCTTGCAGCAATTTTGTAATTATGTCACTTCCTAAAGATTTAGTTGTTATTGACAGTCAGCAGGACACAGCCTTAGTGTTACTTGGGTGATTTGGAAGACGAGGTACTTATTTTTTTAAAAACAAAACACTTTTCTAACCAAACTCAGCAGCAAACACAGATTTTTATTTGCCACTTTGGAACAGAAACAGTTGTGTTTGCTGGAGGACAAGATACATCTCGGAGATGACACTTGCTGATTGTGAATTAGGAGGACTTTTTTTTTAAATTCAATTAGAGAATGGTTTTTTTGCTGATGGAAATATTATACACTGCTGTCAGTGGGAGGGAAGAGATTGTGTGAGAGAAGGAATGTTCAGTAATAACTTGAATCCCCTTGGGGTCAACTGAATATTTTACAGTACAGAGGTTCCAACCCTATCATGAGAGCTTCAGGTTATACTGACCTTTGCTCATATTTCTCAGCAGTAGTACACAGAGGTCAAAATATCAGATTCTGACCTAATTATTGAAGAATAATATAATTTTTCCCTGAGGTCAGCTGTGTAGCTTTTATGAGCAAATATTTCAAAGAGATGCTAAGTTACAAGCTTACTTCTCCTTTATAATAAAAAAAATAAAGTTTTCACACTGTCCCTACATTGGGGCTTTCAAGTGCCTAAAATTTCTCTTTAACTGGTGTAGTGGCAAAAGCCTGTGGTGCAAGGGAATGTGCTGCTGGATTGTGGGGCTGCAGCTGAAGTTCATGGAGAATTTGAGTTTGTTTCTTTGTGCCATCTCCTTGCTTGGGTTCCATGTAATCAGCTCTTTGCCTGTCCAGAAGTGTGGTTGTGGTACACTTATTTTAGAACTTTAAAGTTTATGAAAAATGAACTTATGAGCTATGTCATCCTGGATTCAGCTTAAATAATCAAAATTGTGCCATTTAATACAAGATTATTGCAATAAATTGCCATCACTCTTTTGGAGTAAAAACTCTCAATAATTTCTGAAACAGAGTTGAAAAGAAAATGGAATGTGCTTTTTAGGCAAGTAAAAAAACCCAGAAAAAAACCTGTTGAATGTTTTCTGTGTGCTCCTGGTCACGAGGTGTGGTGGGCACATCTCACTTTACAAACTTGTCACTGTAATGGGTCCATCCAGCCTTTCTACAAACATGGACACAGAGTCCCTTCTGGATGGAGCAACAATGTCATCAGATTCTGTACAAACAGCCTTAATGAATGTGAGTCACTTTATTCTTGGAATCCATTTCTGTGCTGCAAATGGACATAATTATGTGGCCAAAATGAGAGGAGCCGTAAACAAAACAGAATTGTCAACCAAGTCCTGCAGAAGCAACAGGCTGAGAGCCTCACCATTGCTGGCTTGTGGAAAAAGGGCTGCCAGGAGAGTCGTGGGAAGCAAAGATGGGATGGGGAAAAGACCATCTTGGGCTCTGTGAGCAGGATTAGCAAGGAGGGGCTGGGTGAACAGCAGCTGCCATCCATGCAGGAATGGGTCACAAATTTCTGCTACTCTCCTTGTGATGGGATTCCACACTGCCTACTGTGCAGGAATGGGATGGCCCTTGCCTTCACTCCACAAGTTCTGCCAGGAGACTCTCCAGTGATGGGATTCCACACTGCCTTCCACATCACAGGGCTTAGCCAGGCGTGTCATCCTAAATGGGAAACTTTGGAAGTGGCTGAGGCATTTAGAAACCGCAGTGCTGTTTGTCAGTTCCTGTGCTTTACCTGAGCACAAAGGCTGCTTTTTGATTGCATCCTTGAAGATAGGTTATTCATTAAACACAGGACTTGGATGGATGTGTCCCTCCTTTCCTGCACAGCTCTGGTGTTGCAGGGTGGCTTCAGCCTTTTCATGGGCTTTCAGGGTGGCTTCCAGGCGCTCAGTGTTAGTTATGGGAGACCTTTAAACCCACCCCCATTCTTGTCTGATAAATGCAGGAGGGCAGAGGACAGGAAGGTGTCATAAAAAGAGGAAAAAAAAAAACAGGGGCAGCTGAAATAAGGATCCTGTTTTATCCTGTATGATTGTAAGGAAAAGGAGATTTGTGACGTATGGGCAGCAGAGCAGGCAGTGCTGCTGAGATGCCTGTGCAGTCCATCCCAAACTCGCTCTGCCCAGCTCCTCCAGCAGCTCAGAGGAGGCAGGGCAGAGCGTGGCATCTTTCCATGCATTTATCTTTGCACGGCTCCTTCCCTCATTCCCTCGGATCAACACATTGGCAGCGTCTCATCCTGCCCCGAGCTGGCGCTGGCAGCGCCGGGAGGGCAAAGGGGCTCTGCTGCTCCTCCTTCCCACCAGCTCCTCTGCCAGGCTCCATTCAGAGCACTACAATGGGGTATTGAGCCGCCGGGATTGCGTGCTGCTGTTTGCATGGGGTGGGCAAGGGGTCATTTTTTTAATGTTGTACAGTGGGAGCCAGCAATCTGGAACAAACTGCTTTAGAAAGCGCCCAACGTGCCTGTCGTTATTGCCGAAGTAAGAAATGCATTATGTGGCGAAAAGACTCCATGCTGCTTATGTTGTGGAGGGGTTTCTTTCTTCCACCCTTTTGGGATATTTTTACCAAGCAAAAAAGGCTCAGGAAACCCTTTAAATAATGTTAGCGCTCAACCTTCTGTGAGGGGAGGACATGCTACTAATGGTTGGTAATTATCCCTTTCTTTTCTCCAAGGAAATTCACAAATCTTTTCTTTGGGAAGGCAGCAGTCCCTTTGTGGTTAAATGGCTGGTTTGCTTTGGAACAAGCCGGCAGAAGCATTGTTTGGAACCAGAAAGAAGTGAAAGGTGGCAGCCTAATTACTGAGCTGAGGTGCCTCTAGAGACAAGTAAGGTGCCAAACAGCTTTCTGAGGGAATCAGCCCATTCAGCTCCAGGAGCACTTGGGAACATTCAGTAAAAACAGATATTCTAGTCTGAGCAAGCAGAAGAGGAAAATCAATGCTGTGTATTAGGGACACTGTCATAATTAGCAGTGAATAGATGTTAGATCCTGCTGTGAGGTGTTCCCCTGTCAGCCAGGCTTTGGCTGGGATGCCAGGAATATCCACACTGGGGTTTCCACCTCCAAGATTTCTCTTTAGAAGTGTTCAGAGGTGTTGGTGCAATTTACCCTCATCCTCCCCTCCCATCCCTTCATAATCTCCACATGCAATTGCTTCAAGTTTCCTCTGGTGAACTCAAAGAGGAAGCAATAAAACAATTCCAGCACACCTTGAGTTTCAATGGTCACACAGATTTAGTGTTGGGGTTTTGTTTTAGTAATTGGCCTGAAGTTTTGCAATAGCTGTTGTAATACAGTGGACTTGGTGTTGCTCTGTTTCAGACATGTAAATTAACAATCTATTTTTTGTCCCCCTTAATTTTGGGATATTTGTGCATTTGCATAGTTTTGAATGATCTCCCAGTGGCCATGATGTCTGGCCATGGAGATTTGAGAGAAATTCTTCATTGTAAGCAACAATTCAGATAGTTGGTTGTGCTGTGTCATTTTAGGAATGCTGTAGTGTCATTTCACCAATCTTTTATGTGTGTTAACAAAACACAAGTTTTGTAAATATCCAGAACTGTGGCATGCTAATGGTTTGGGAAATTTTTTTAAATGTTTGGGATTTTTTTTCCTTTTAACATTACAGACAGGTGTCCAAACCCCTTTAAGCTTTTAGGAGTTAGATTATGCTCTACAGAACAACTGTGTGTTGAAGCTGCTCTGTTCTCTGTGCTACCCATCACACAAGAAGCCAGGAAAGGACAGAGCTCAAGGGAGACTCTTCTCCCTCCTGGTCCTGCACCTCAAGGCAAAGCATCATTATGATTTCATTTGAGACTCGAGGAAGGAAGTGGTCTTGGAACGTAAAGAAAACAGAAATAAGTGATTTTTGTCATGTTTTTGACACATTACATAAAATTACATGTTTGTGCATGAGCTGCCAGATTTGCATTTGTCTTTTGTGTATTCAGCTCTTTTTATTAAGAGCAACTAAATGTAGCTTTTGCTTTGACTGTGCACTTTTGGATTTGTTTGTCTGCACACATAACCCAGTGTGGCTGTTTCCACACCTCAGTTCCTGCTGCCCTACTCACCCTTAAACATCAGCACACATTTCTTGTCTGGGTAGGGGAACTTGTGACTCCAGGTGCCAGGTGTCACTGATCTTTGCTGAGGGGGCACCTCAGTGTTGAATAAAGCTCAGCTTTGTATCAGCACCTTGGTTCACTGCTCTCCAGCACGCTCCTGTTGTGTCCAGCTGCACTCTGCAGCCAGCAGCCCCTGGTGCACAGGATGCTTGGCCTCCTGTCATGCCAGCAGAGGATTTGTGCACTCTGGTGCTGCAGGAGTGTGCTTTTGGAGCAAACCTCCCCCGTTTCACGTTGGCAGAGCAGGTTTGGCACACACTAATGGGATGAAACTCCATTTAGAGTTGTGCTTCAGGAGCCTCCTAATGGATGCAGCGGATCCACTCCTCACCTCTGGCATGCATCAGTCAGGTTTGCAGCACCAGCAGATCTGCTCCTGCCATCCTCATTGCTGCTAAGGTACAGGAAGCCAGGGCTGTTTTAAGCTTTTCCCCTCCTGATTTAAGTTATGGCATTCTGTGCTGAACTGGTGTAATAAGTGATCTTCATCTCACTGTGTCTTTTCACTGGCAGTGTTAGACACGCTCAACTTGTAGTCACTGTTCTTTTCATTTAAAGCTGCTTCAGGATTTATTGTGCTTACCCTGTGCTTCATGGGAAGGTCAAGTTGGGAGTGATTTACCAGGTCTTTAGGTCCTGGATCTCCTGGTTTCACAAGCTTTGCCCTAAAATCCTATTCAGAGACTTCTCAAATTCTTTTGATTCCCAAGTTACTTAATCTATGAAGAGATTATAGGTTGAGCTGCCCACTTCTCCATCCCAGCCCTGACTGGCACTGAAGTTTATGGGTATGGTGTTTTGTCCAAGTGGCATCTGAGCCTTTCACACTATAGGCAGAAATAGGGGGAGAGATGGAGGTGCTTCCTGTAGAAGTGAAGTGCCAGGGGAAGTGCCCCTTGGTTTTTGAGTTCTGTTTTTCCTTGAAATGTTTGTCATTTGCTCCATAAGCATTGAGTCTTTTCAAGACACATGGTGGTGGCATACTGAGCTGGAAAATTGAGCTGGAAATGCAGGTTCTGCCAGTGGATGGGTGAGCCCTCCCCTGGACCTCTCTTACTCAGACATTCCCATTGGTCTGGGAGGATTTGTGTCAGTCTGCACAAAACTGTGTTGATTCCTGTGGAGCCTTACACTGACCAGTCTTGGAGTACTGGGAAAACCATTGCTTTTCTTCTGTCTCACTTGCTTCTCTGCTGGTATGGAGGAGGAGGGGCAGATCATAATTTTTTTTTCATTTGGTGAGAGCATTATGATTTGGCACCTATTGGAGTAATGAAGATGGCATTGTCTTTTCATAGATTTATGCTGACATGGGGTAACCCTCTAGGCTTTTTCTCTGTCAAACCCCTTGCCTTCAGAAATTCTTATCCCCAACTTCCCCCCAAGCAGTTCTGTGAGCTCACCAGCCTTGCTCATGTCCCTGTAAATATGCCATTTTCCCATGGGTTTAAAACCTCTTTTCTCCCCTCCATTTGCCAGCATGAAATAATAGGATGTTCCAGTGAGAAGGGAAATGTGTTTTGACACCATTATGTCAGAGTGCCACTTTGAGGGTGACTTGTTTAACTTGTGCTAAGTTCCTGTTGGTGTTTCTTTGCGGTTATTATCATTTTGTAAACATTACAGAGCGGGCTGCAGAGTGCCAACTGCTTTATGTTTTCTGTTAAATCAAACATACAGTGCAGCCCGTTCACATGACCTAATCCTCTGTGCCCGAGTTGTTTTGCAACTCTGGGACCAAGATCTCCAAAAAGAATCAATTTGGAATACAAAGCCACAAGGCTCTGCTCACCCCAGTGGAAGGGCAGGTCCTGACACCTGCAGTGACTCAGTTTGGCAGAGGAATGATTCCCTCTCCTTCCATGCAGATCTGCGGCTCTGAGTTGTAAAAACAATAATAATGAGGAGTTATGGAATCCTTGGGTTTGTGTTACCCTACTCACTACAAGCTCCTGTGTTCAGAAATGCAGCAAAGTAAGAAAATCCTTAATTTTTACATTTTTAAAAGTAATGTACATGAGTTTTTCTTCCCCATAAACACATCTGGTGTCTATAGCAGGTGGTAGGAATCCCTCAGCATTCCTTTTCCCAGCCTGAGCCGCAGTGCTGGGCTGGTTCTTGGTGCATTTGTGGCCCCAGGCTGTCTTGCCCGGGGAGGACCTGGAGCAGCACTGCTGGGTAGGACACTGGTCACTCCTGAAGTGCCAGGGCTCCACCTGAGACATCTGGGAAGGTCACTGTGTGTCCCTGTGCTACAAGCTGCTCCAAAGTCACATGCCACTGCAATTATGATCCCATCAGGACAGCAAATGAACCATGCCTAAATCACTGAGCATCAAAGCATTTACAAGGTGCATTTTCCACTGGAAAGCCAACGTGTCCTAAGGAATGACAACCAGGCAGAGCAGGTTATTTTAGTTCTGGGTTTTTGACAGCTGTCCCTCCCTCTCTCCTTGTGGTGGTCAGCCTTTCCAGCCAGATGGGCCATGCAGCCTTTTCCAGAGGCAGGGACACGCGATGCTCTTCTCTTGTCCCCTGTAACTTGTCACGCAAGGCTGGTGGCTTTGTTCTTGCACGTTGAATCCACTGCTTCTGGGAAGCTTTGGACTGAGATATATTACAAACTGGATAAATTCGTTCTGCCTCCCCCCTGCTTTATGTCATATAATGGTGACAGAAAAAATGGCAGTAGGAAAAGACTGCTTTTGTTAAAATAATTAATCTGGCTGATAGCCTCTTCCTAAAGGGCCCTTGGGAAAGAGGACTGCCAAAAGTAGGCTGCAGGCTGGGCAAATTTGCATAGTGCGAAAGGTGGGACATTTCATAATAAATCTGTATTTGTTATCTTGGCTTTTTAACAATGAAATGGAAGTACCGCCAGGGCTTTGACGTCCAGAGTAAATACCCTACAGTATTTACTGAGCAAGGCTGAAACAGGCTTTCCTGGGGAGGTTAAAATATAAATGAACCACACAGTATTGTGAAGTGAGTTTTGAAATGCTGAAAATGATGAGTTTCTCTGGTCTGGATTTCTGGAACTCTTGAGGAGATTAGCATAAATTTGGTTACATGAAGGATAAAGCCTGTTGTTAAAAGTGGTGGCAGTGAATCCAGCACAGCATAAATTTAATAATCTGCTTCTGCTGGTTTTCATCTTTTTCATAGTGTTTCCTTGACAGAATTATCTGCTCTCAATTGAAGTCCAAATCCACGTATTTTACGTCTGTCACTGTTTTTTGAGAGTAAGTGGCCATTTAGAAAGGCACCCAGACTTCATGTAAAGGCTCTCAGCAAAGGCTCATCTGTGATGTCGCAGGGATGTGACTAAGTGCTCCTGAGCATTCAGTATCATGTAATTTATCACCCATGAATGCAAGCTTCATCTCTGGTTAAATGCTAATTAATGATTATATCATGTAATTAGAAGTTATTCTTTACCAGTAGCTGGGCTACTCAATCTAATGGCGTTTGTATCTAACAAGTGACATACTCTGAGCAATGAAAATTTATGGTTCACTTCTGCAAAAATGCATCAGCTCCAGTCTCTTGTTTTCCTGCAAATGAAACAACAGGAAGGTGACTGCCGGCAGCACATCTGCTGTCAGCACAGGGGAAGGTGAGCTTTCAGCAGGCAAAAAGGTACTGCTGACGTGGGACACTCTGGGAAGCATTTTTTCCTCTCCTCTTGTCGTCTGAAAGTACTGAAGCATTACATGCAGTGCTGGGAAAGGTGTTTTGTTTAAATCTGAAGTTTTCCAGTGCTTGTGATGCCCTGGAAGCTGCTCTGTTGCAGTCTCTTGACTCCATATCAAGCACAGGGGTTGTGTTGGGTTATACCAACAAAGGGTGCGTGGAGAACAAGCAGAAACCCAAACTGTGGCTGAGCATGGGCACCCCCAGCAGGCAAGCCCAGGTCCTTGGGAGGATGCCCCAGCTGTTAGCAGGGATGGGCTGATGCCCAGCCCTCAGCCAGGTTGCCCAAGGCCTGGTGCCAGCGGGGAGAAGCTGCTCAAGCGTGGCACATGGAGCACGGGGACGCGCTCCAGGCAGTTTTGGATACACTCACTAGACTTGTTCAGCCACGATGCACATAAAAATTGCTGTTTTAAAGCCTTAAATGCTTTATCCTACTCTTCAGAATATCCCCTCTCTTGGTTTCAGCAGTCACCAGCTGTCCCTGACTGCTGTAGGGAGGAACAGCAGTGCTGACTCAGCCCAGGCGCTTAAGCATGGTTTATATACAGGATCTGCAGCACAGGGCTGGGGAGGAGGGCTGTAACGCAGCTCTTGGTGCAGTAATGCCAAGCCTACAGAGTTATCAGGATTGCTGTTTGCTTTCCTGCTCGTTTCGTTACTTACTGTGACTTTCCTCATCCTTTTCCTGTCTCCCTGTCCCTGCAATTGCCCAACACGTTGTAATTATCTTGTCATTCTTTAGAATCAATGCCATTCCATATATATGTCCGTGCTTCCCTGGCTGGCTTCACTGGCAGATGCTCAGGGGCAAATCTTCAGCTGGTAAAAATAGAGCTCCCTGCAGCCGTGATAATTTACACCAGCTGACAATTGGCCACTTGGATATTTTAAAATATCCATCTCTGAGAAGCAGTTTGTTACTTAATGAAGAAAATGCTCCTAGTCATCTATTTTTTATTTCCAAACACCATGAATATGGTTGGGTAGGTTTTTGGGGGTTTTTTTGTTGGGTTTTTTTTTTTTTTTTTCCTTTTTAGACTAGGCTTTGTTTTTAATAGAAGCAGCGTTGTGTAATCTGGACTATCACACATGGTCATGAAAGTGTCTTTGAAATATGCATTTTATTTCTTCTTAAAATATTTTAAGAAAAACATTCTGTATTTTGCTATGTGATGTGTAAATGCTTCATACCTCCCAAATCTTTCTCTTTGGGAAGTAGCCCTTCCACATTTTGGTAGGATAAATGTAGTTTTCCTCTGCCCTTTTCCAAAATCCTCTCAGGAGCCGACTTCTTTTTCTTACTCTAAGCATATTCTCCATTTTGAAATGTTGGCGGGTGTGATAATTTTGTATTGTAATATCTCTTCACAGAAATTAATGGATAAAGATATGACCTGCAACTCTATTTTATAAGCCTCTAGTGTCATAGTGTCAAGGAGTGGACTATAGCTGGATGATCATCTTCCTGTTAATGTGTGTGCTGTGGTTTCTCCTTTTCTCCTTGCTCATATGTGTCCAAATAAACTTATTTTTTAAATAAAGTTAAAATAACTCTTTTTTTCTCTCTTCTTTAAAGGACAAAACATTAGGTAGTGCTACTGTTTCCTTTCTTAGACTTCGTTCTAGGAGGTTGTAAGGAGTGGGAAAAGTTCATTTTTATTGTTTAAAGTAATACAGACCCCTGAGACTGGGCTTCCTTTAGGACCTTAAAATACTCAAAGTTTATGTTCCACAGGCACTGCAGTGGGGTTCCCAGGAATGCTCTGGCTCTGTGTTAATTTGTTATGTATATAAATATGAAGAGATCATGTATTTCTTGTAATATCTGGATTGCATGGTCATATCTTTAAAAGTATAAATAGAGAAGCCTATTTCAAGTAGGAAAGCTGTAGAGTGAGATAGTGGAGACATGGGTTTGGGGAGATTTGGTACTGTTCAGGATGCTGTTGCATTAGGTGAAGTGTGGCCTCCTGCCTAATTCATTAGAGCTACTTCCTTCCAAGGCATCTAAATTGTGATTCAATTGCCCCAGGAAGATAAAAAAACTTTCTGAAGTGGGGGAAAGTGCATTGGTTTCATTGCAATTTGACTAGGGGCTTTTCTGTGCAGTTTTGTTGTTCAGTTTCAGGGGGTTGGATGTTTTTGTTCTGTTTGGTTGGGGAGATTCTCCCTCCAGCAGTGAATTTGGAGTCCCTCCATCAAAAGCAAAACAAATGAAGCATCTCAATGCTGGATTTTCCATTAGGGCAGTTTAAAGGATTTCTCAGCATTAGCTCTGTGGAAGCAACTTTGTGCAACTGAAAGAAAAAGGAGAGGAAGTTGTGACTGAGTATGATCAGTGACAATGGTTGTGGTGTTACTTTTGGTCACTGTTTTTTCCAGCTCATTCAGACCTATTTGATAACTTAGTTCCTCCTAAGAGAGACTCGCCCGGCTATTCTAACCCTGGTGAGCTTACAGTGCAAACTCTTCTTAGAGCCTGCTCGTACTAATTCAGTTACTCTTCAGATTTAGTGTGCATGAGGGAATCTGTTTGAAAGCTTCCAAAGGTGATTTCTTCATTTTATATAAGTGGTTCAAACAGTAGCTAATACAAATCATTCACCAGTGAGCTACAGAACCTATGATTTACTAGAAATTATCAGAAATTCAAAACAGAAGAACTATTCCAAAGAATTGTAGCATGGGCAGCCTTCTTTTCTGTCTCTGGCACTTGTACCATAGCAGGGATGTAGCCCAAAGGACTCCATGAGCTCCACACAGATTAAACATGGAGAAAAAGGTAAAATTACAAAACCAGAATGTCTCTGAAGTGTTCACTTTCTTGTATGAGGTAAGGGCAAGGTATAAATCAGTGTATGAACAGTCTCCACTCTGAAATGAGGAGAGACCTCATGGGAAAGATTGTTTGTCCTCTCCTTTTCCTCCCTTCTCACACTGGCCAGAATTTTCATTTGCCAGGGTTTCTGCAGCAGGTTATGTAGTTTATTTCCAGTATTCATGCAAGTGGAAAGCTATTCCTAGTCTTTCCTTAAGGATAGATGGTTGCTGGTCAGATGATCTGACTGCAGCAAAGGAAACAGAACAGTCCATAAGGTCTGGGTCCTTCCCAATTGCACTTCTAGTGAACATCAACAGCCTGAATGAGAGCTTTGGGCTCAGGCAGGTGGGTTGGAAATCAGGTTGTGATGGAGGCAGTGCCTGAGCTGGATGTGACAGTCCCATCGTGGTGTTATTTTGCTGGGCATCATTAGCATGCCACAGCAGAGAGCTGGGCGGCAGCTGGGGAGCATTAATGGGCAGCACTCAGCCATCCAGCAAAGCAGCAGCAGCTTCTGAATGGCAAATGACAGTGCCTGAGCCATTTGGTGTGAATTGTCCAGCAAATGAGGATGGCTGACAGAGCAGTCAGGACATGATGGCATTTTCCCAGGACAGAGTTTGGAAAGGGCACTGCAGCTCCTGCATTCAGCATCTCTTCCTCTCCTCTGCTGAATGCTTTTGTTGCAGCAGCCTCTTAAGTAAGTTCTTTGGCAATATCATTCTAAGAACAGAGTAAATTCCAGGCATTTAAATGGAAATGGGTTTGGTTCCATTTTATTTTTGTCTCCCATGGAGAACATATGGTTTTCTCTAATTGGTGCTGAACAAATCAACATTTAGGCATTACTATACCAATAAACCTACTGCTATGTCTGTTCTTTAGTTTCAGGTGTGCATTCAGAAATTGGCTAACTAGGCTTGTTAATTCATAAATTCCGTGTGTGCTGGGCCTCACAAAGCCAGGGAAATGGGTAGTTTTGCGGTCTGTTGGAAAGACCTTGTGCATTCAAATGAATTGTCCAAGACAATTTTCCTCAGTGGGTTTTTGTTTGAGGGGCACTACAAATGATCACATTCTTAGCCTGAAAATGGCTGAGTACAAGTTCCCTGGAAATGATTGAAAATGTGAATGCTCCAAAGATTAGCAGCAGTTGAAATACTAGAAAAATTAAATTTCTTTAATGAGTTTGTTGTTTATTGGTGATATCTCCATTTCTTAACCCTTTGATTATCAGATTAACACTTGTTCCCAGGGCAGCAGCAATTATGTGTAGCAGTAAATAACTACCTAACAGTGTCATCAATGTGTAGAACTCAGTTTTTACATCAAATTCAGATGGGAACACCCCATATCAATGCTGTGTCTTCTCTTAGGGCTCTGGTGTCAAATTAATTTAAAGTGGTGTTATCAATGTGAAACTGAAAGTTGCTCCTGAAGCTAAAATACCAGGTTTGCATCTTGTGAAGTGTTGCACAGACAGGACTGTCCTGCAGGTGAGATTGTGTAACTGGGCATCTGTACCTTCTCTTGGCATTGTAAATAAACAAATAAGTTGTAAATGGTAAATAAATGAATGAAGAACAGACCCATTTAAATCCTGGCTGGCCCTGCTGCAGTAAATGTGAAATACTCAGAGTGCAGTGACTGATTCCAGGGCTCAGTCCTTAATTTCCTCCTCCCATCCAAGAGAGGAGTCAGACAGGGATGTAGGGTGAGGAATTTGCCCCATAGCTGGAAGCCCTGGGAATGCAGAATGCAGATGCAAGCCTCTCCTTGAGCCCTGTTCAAGTGATTCAGCCCAGCTCCCTGCAGCAGGACTTAAAAAACTGCACCATACAGGACCGTTTTAGGTGATTTCTCTGGTTTTTGTGGGAATAATTGTCACCTACTTGTGTTCCTGTGCTTTCTGAGATGTTCTTCACCCCTTTCCTAACATCTATTTCACTTCCAAGCTGCAGAATTCTAGACTTGGAGTTATTTGCCTACCATCTCTTCTACACGTCTCAGGATTTTTCCTTCGCATCGTAGTGGGGAGTTTTGAAATTTTAGTCTTTAATTGTTTAACATCTTAATTTTAATATGCATCATCTTTGTTTCTTGATCATTTTGTTGACAGTGATTTCAGTTTTCACTTTCAGAAAAGAAAACCATTCATTTGCCTTATGAATATCAAAAATGAGACTTACTGAAAACACAAAAAGAGAACTTACTGGAAGAAACACTGCAACTTTCTTTTAAAAGTCTTTCATTTGTATTTTAGTATTGATATTACACGGTGTCAAAAATTATACTGCAACCTCCTTTCTTTTCTTGCCCACACAGAGTGTTCAATAAAAGAAAAGAAAATGTCACTGGATCTGTGAGTGTCTGTATGTATTTGTCAGAACACCACAGCAGAGTGGCATTGTGTTGAGGACCCAGTCAGGGTGGTAATTATTCTCCCAGCAGTTTAAGGCTCTACCTGTTCTCTGTATTTTAAGTGCCTGCTGGAGAACAAGTCACCACAAATTGATTAAGTATTAATTGTGACAGTGAAAATTTTTGTCACATGGCATTGAGCCGCATTGATCTGTAACCTGCGTTTGAACACTGTGAGGCAACTGCTTGAATACAATGAAAGTGAACAAGGTGGCTTTTTATGGGAAATCCATCTACAACTGGGTGGAAAAAGACATTTTTGCCTTTAAGGGTGCCTCGGGAGCTCACTCCATGTTAGTTCAGCATGCAGAAGTAATGGTGAGGTCAAATGAATGTTTCCAGACTAAAGGGTTTATCTTGTGGGTTAGTGGGATTTTGGTAGGTGAAGCTTTGATAACCTTCACAGGAAAATTTTCTTTTGATTACAAATATGGGTCAGTGCAAGGCTTCTTCAATAAAGAGTGTGTAAGCTGCCCTAGCCCATCTGCTGTGCGCTCTGAGGTGCCTTTGGAAGCAATTTCTCTCCTTACGGAGACACAGCTCAGTCAATAAAGGATATTAACAGTGTTTGTACTCTAGTTACAGATTTCCAGGGTTTCTTACCCTGATGCTTAACAATACCACAAGTCCAGTCACACACCAAGGGAGATACTTGTTATCTCTGGTAAAGCACCACAAACTTCTTGGTCTTCTGCAGCCAAAAATGCTCCAGCTTGCTCTGTACTGCCTGTCTGCCAAGAACACACTTATCCTTTTATTTCAAGAACTTCTTTGAGTTCTTGGTTACTGCAGTGGCACAGACACGTGGGCTTCCTCTCTGCTGTGCCACGGCAGAGTGGCTTTTGGATGTCCTGGTCCCTATAGATTAGTGACCAACAACTCCTCTGTTGTGGCTGTTCCTGAGCAGGCTGCAGGTGTGTAAATCCCCACCCACCCATCACTCAGGTGCCATAGCCAGGCTCTCCGAGGGGATTTTGGATTAATTTTTGACTTGTACTTTCCCACATTTAAACCACAGCAATCATCAGTAATCAGTTTACTATGGATTTTAATGGATGTTAATACAGTTTTCCCTCCAAGTGCAATAAAAATTACTCTTAATTTGATCTTGCCATCAAAAAAGCTTTTCAATGTTTTGATTTTATTTGGTATATTTTTAATCACTTCCCATTTCAAAGCACATAATTTTTTTGCATTAATATACTGCTGGGGAACTTGCTCTGTCCTAAAAACATTGGTTGTTTTAATATTGAGGTGTTTGACTTAGTGCATTTTCACCACTGGAGATTAAGACATTTCTCCAATTTTGGCACTTTTTGAAAATCCTTACCTGTTTTGTTTTCTCCCCTGAGGCGTTCCATGTGATGAGGGGAATCTGCATTTTGTGAATTTTTAACATGCTCTGTGAAGGTTTGGTTTGGAAGCTCCGAGATGGGATAGTTCACAGACCGGTTACATGTGCCTGTGTAAATGTTTCATGCATTTCAGGTCTCCTGATCTCACATTTAATAATTACACAGTCTAAGGACACAATATAGCTGTGAAAAAGAAGTGCAGATACTCAGTGCTTACTCCCCAGTATCTGATTTGAAGTGCTGACCCTTCAGCCTTGCAATACCCAGTCTAAGATACCACCCATGGCTGTACCATGGCACATGGTTTACTTCCATCCTTTTCCCATTTGCTTTGAGCTAATTTAAATTTCACAGCTGAAGTCTTAAAGGCCTGCCCTGTTACCTGGTTTGTCATCCTCATTGCTGGAGCCTTGCTTTTATAGACCTGCCTGCTGTCTCTCTAGGTTGTGACACTCTCTGCAAAGGTAGATGAAGTTTTCAGGGGAGTTTCTGGGTTTGATTCCTTCCCCATCTTCTTCTGGATGTGCTGCAGCCTTTTGGTGTTTTAGAAGATTTCATTAGAGGCTCTGGCAGGAGGTGATGAGGTCTAGCAGCAATCAGAGAATATTCTCTGCACCCTTTCTGTATCATGTGTTCCTCCCCTCTCAGCTGCCCATTTTCCACTGTGCTCCCTCTTCCCTGAGTGTTAGTCTGTTCTCTGGAGTGGGGAATAAAGGTGTGAATTGTGTGGTGCCAGCCGAGCTCCTGAGATCAGGGAAAGTGTTTATCCAGACAGCTCCTGTGCATTCAACAGTCAGGGCACAGCACTCGCCTCTTTTACCACCTGATTTTGAATTTTCTGTGACTAAAGCTCTCTCAGCTGGCCAGCAGCTTCACCCCTTCCTTCCTGTAGATGGTTTCCAGTTTGCAGCTGCCCAGCTGGCCTTGGCACATGGTACCTGATGGTTATTTTGTCTTTACCTAAGGCTGGTGACCCTCTGAGTTGTTCTATTTGTCCATTTTGTGCAGCTCCTCAGCTGCCTCAAATAATGGGTAATACTCCTTTAGTAACTAAAATTCTACTGTCCAGGATGGGATTTTCACAGGTCAGTGGTGATACTGAAATCATCCCTAGAGCTTTGTTGCAATCTCAGCTCGTACAGATAAAATGCACCTTCTGATTAAAGAAGAAAAATAAAAATAAGCTGTTATTCCTTTTTCTTATTTCTTTTTTTATTTACTAAAACTGAATGTGTTCACCCTGCTTTTTTTTTTTTTCTCTACCAAATCCCTTATCAAATCAACGACATAAAAATTAAACCCTAGTTTTGGCAAAACAGGATAGAGCTTTTATTAATTTAGTATCCCCAGGAGCTAAGAACAAGAGAATATGAACAAATAAAATTGAGTTTGGGAACCAAATCAGATACTGAAGATGCTCCCATATTGGCTTGTCTTAATTGAACCGAATGGTTTATCAGGTTTGCTTCCCATATTGTAGAATGCAGGTGTACTTTGTATTTTGTTTGACTTTTCAAGCATGCTTGTTTGTTTGTTTCTGTTGTTCTTGAGGTGGCTGTAGGAGAAATGGTCCTCCAAAGTACTAATTTCTAGAGTTTTTTCTGGCTACAAAGCAGAAGGAATTTCTGCTCCCCTTTAAAATTGATGCAAAACTTTTGCTGTCTCATCCATAGGCTGGGCTGAAGTCAGGGATGTGGGCCCTGCTCTGTTCAGCCCCACTTGCTCATCCACAGGATCATCCCTTGTCACTGCTCTCTGGAGAAGAAGCTTCTTGCACAGATCTGCCCCAACATGCCACTAAAAGTAGGGATAAGACAAGGAGGAGACTTTGAGTAACAAGAGAGGTGTCTTTGTGTACAGCCTGAAAGGACATCCTGATAGATATGAAATACTTCCAGTGAATTTCCTGGCTGTTTTGTTGGCCTATATGGAACTGCTTAAAAATTGCAGCATAAACTGCAAATTAAAGACAGTTTAAAAAAATAAAGCTGGTTTAGAGGTGGTAGTGCATGCTATAGTAAGCCTGAATTAGCCTTACTTTCTAGACTGATATTTCTGGATTATGCTTTTGTGGCTCAATCCTCAAGCTACTGAGCAAATCTGGCTTTATCCACTTAGGGCAGGCTCTGCTTTACCCTGTGCAGCGTCTCCAGAAGTGCAGTGCTGGCTGCTGGAGGGTCCTCAGAGCAAAACTCAGCATTTTGTAATTCCTGGTATCAGCTGAGCCACTTGATTCGTTTAGGCTTCATCTTCCAAATAACCTGGAAACCCTGAGGAGAGAGCTTGCATCAGGCAAGTCTGAATGCCTTCAGCAAGGGCTGGGTTCTACCTAGGACAGCTCCAAAACTTCTCATAAGCTGCAGCACAATCTTGTCGTTTGTGTTCACTGCTTCTTGCTCTGCTCTTGTATGAGGAGAAACATTACTTCTTTCTCACCCCCTGTTTTTTCAGTTTACATTTTGTTAATCTCTCCTTCAATATCAGTACTGTCAGTCCTCACCTTCAAGTGCACCCAGCTGGGGCTCTGCAGAGATGGGTGATTTATCCCTGTTCCTGTGTGCGTGTGTGTGTCCCAGGTTGGTGTCTGTCAGCTTTGCAAACAGCACAACAACATTCAGCTCCTGATGCTTTTAACAAACAATAAAACACTGAGCTCTGCCTGGTGAGGTTTCCAGGAGATGGAAGGAGCAGGAGAGGGCCTGCAAGACTCACAATGAAGCTGAGTGTAGTAGGAAAGCTGTTTCACGTGCTAATCCTTGATCTCTCACCTCTGGAGATGCTAAATACCCTCACCTCAGCAGGACACTCAATAAAAGCATTCACTGGAGAACAAATAAAATATCAACTTAAGTCAGTATGGGCTGGTCAGACTCTTTATGCCCCCATTTGTAGTTAGTAAACCCCCTGTATTTAGAAGAAACGAAAAAATTACTTTGAACCAAAACTCTGCCTTTTTTCCTTGCACCTTTTTTCTTGAGCCCGTCCTGAAAGCCCCTAAATCCTCCCCATTCTGCCAGGCAGGTATTGAGCACAGCCCACACAAGCCTCCCCCAGCAAGTGTGGCATCCTGGGACCACACAAAAAATTCCTCCCCTGCACAACCCGCTGCTTTATTTTGGCACAAGAATCCCAAAGTGGCAACCCAGGGGGAAGAGGAATTCAAATTCCAGCTTCCCACGTGGCAGTATGGAGACTTACCACTGAGTCACCAAAGCTGCTTAAGAATATCATTATGATATTTTCAGAAAACAACATTCCTACCTGGTAAGCTGTAAAGTATTCAGGCTTTATAAAATTCGATTCCCTGCTTAGAGTGTCCATTTGCAGCTGTATTTTTTTTTCCTGAGTTTAAGAGACATTGTAAAGTGGTTTTCAACCAGAAGGGGTAACTGAGGTGAAAGTTCATTTTATGGATGAGCTTATATTGAAGCTTCAGGTGCTTGAGAAGAACAAGCTGCAAAGAAAAAAAGACTCTGTTTAATCAGAAGACATTTAGTCTTTGCAGGACAAACAATGCTAAAGAGAGTGGTTTGTTTGTGTCTAGGATGGAGAAGTCATAGCATACATTGTGTCTCATCCTGCTATCTCTGAATGCATTCCAATTCAAAGGAAACATTTAAATGCTTAATTTCATTGTCTCAGAAGTTCTTTCTCAGGGCTTGATTTGTGTAATGCATTTGTTTTGTGTTGTGCTGTACAAGACAAAATACAAAACCAGAGCAGCATCAAGCGTTTGCTGTTTTCAGCAGTTTAATTGTGTTGTGCTGTGAGATCTGGGGTGGTAATGACTGGATGTTTTGGGAATGAGCCTGTAGACAAATGCCCTCTGCTGCTCTGAGCTAGGTCTGTCTATAATGAAATAAACAAAATGCTCCAATACATTGTTGAAATACACTCAAAATGAATATCCTAACTACCCCTGCAGAAATCAAAGACTGTGCTTAAATGTTCACAGGACTGATACTTTAGCTCTTAGGAAAAGTTCATCAATATGCCTATTTTTAAGGTATGGATCTCTGAGTATTTGAATGCATAAAACAGGAATCCAGGATCCTAATATTAAATCCTGATGCAGAAAATTGTGGTTTGCAGCTTCAGGCATGTGCATTGTTTGTTCAGATCTGTGCCACCATACAGAGAAAATTAAGAAAGAAAAGGGTAGGGGAAAGGGAAACATCAAGGAATATTTTGACTAAATCGTTAATTGTCAGGATTTCAGGATTTGCGTATCTGTGGGGTTTTTTTTAATGTAGTTTCTTGCTGGAAAAGCCTTTATGTGTTCTCAGAATCACAGAATCCGTGAGACTTGAAAAGACCTCTGAGATCATCGAGTCCAGCTGTTCCCCCAGCACTGCTAAGGCCACCACTAAACCATGTCCCCAAGTGCCACATCAATTAAATACCTCCAAGGAGGGTGGCTCTGCCATGTCCCTGGGCAGTCTGTGCTGCCTTGACAAGCCTTTCTGCTGTTAATTTCTCACTGAAGTTAATTTTGACTTGCATGACTGACCTTTATTTCTGAGGACAAAGACATCGAGAATTTCCATCCCACTTAGAACTGGATTCATTGAATTAGACCTAGACCTAATTGCACCATGAATTGCAAAACACAGCTCTGTCTATGAGATGCTTTCATATTGTGGCCTCATTATAATAAGGTGTTAATGGCACAGTGCATTGAATTGATCTTGGTAATTATATTTCTACTGCTCCACAGAATCTCGCTGATATTTTAGGAGATGCAAGGTGAGCTAATAATGAATAAATTTAAACTGTGTAGTAATAATTACGTTGCTCTTGTCTGCATGTGATATTTGTACTTTATGTTGGGAAAAGTGAAGATTTGTAATATTTTGTTCCTATTTTTTACCCCATGTTTTCATATCTTCCACTGCAATTACATAACTCCCTCCAGATCCCTACCCATGATCCCTACCTTTCCCAGGTGCCATGTTTTCACAAAGATGAAAAGAATGTGTTATTAAAGCTGGAGTTCACATAGCTGAATTTATTTCTAAAAAGAAGTTGGATGCACGTATCCTTGGATGTCTTGATTATGGGAATCATTCTCAGTTTGACGGAAGCAAGCACAGCTGCAAGTGTGCAGAGTGGGTTTGAGTTTTTTCTTTTCCCCAGAAGTGTAAAAGAAATTCTTTCCTCTTCCATGTCTTGGTAGCTGACCCACAAAGGACAGCCCTGGGAAGTGTCAGGTTTTGGGTATGGAGATGATTTGTCTAAAGATTAAAACCTGAAATTTTCAGAAGAGGATTTTGTGTGCTGAATTCCACTGGAATTGTGGTGGAAGTTGGCTTCCCAAGTCATTAATTCTTAATTTTTTATCATCTATGTATTTTGTTACTAAATACAAAAGCTAGAGGTTATGTAAGCGGCAAAACAAGTTGGAAAAGTAGAAGTGTCAGTTTTATGTTGCTTGTTTAGCCATGTTACTGGCAGTCTCCTAAAAAGTAAAATGATGATTATTTTAGCACTTCATAACTTAAATGAATCTCACTGAAATTCCAACGAAAATGCATGGAACATTTTTGAGGCTTAAGGAGTATTTCCCTACTTTCTAAGGGAAGTTTTATGCAAGTAATGGAGAGCATCAGTACCTGGAATAAATTCCTGGAACTGGCAAAATCGGCTCCTCCTCGATCTGGAGAGATTTTGGGCTGCTCCCTCATGGTTTGGCAGTATCTGTAATTCTGCAAGAGCTGGTTATTGCAGCAGCTAAATGCAGGGAAAACTGGCTATATTTTACGTGATGAAACTTTTAAGTTGCTCTCAAAATTTGGATTTAAAAACTAAAATCAGCTGGACTGTGAAGAAGCAAAGACAGGTCCTTTGTGGGATGAAGTTAATAATGCCCCTGTGATTTCAGGGGTTGTACTGTCACTTATATCTGAGGGATTCTAGCCTGCAAAGGTAGCAAACTCAGAATTTTCCTCATATTTGGCTGCTCAAAGGGTATAATCTTAATCAGGCTGTACATCAGTGAGAATGGGAGTAGGGTGATGCTAAAGCAGGGAGTGGTGGTAGCTGAATTTAGGGTACCAGTGCTCCTGTCCTTGAGGAACTGGATGCTTGTGAATGTCAAATCTCTAAGTAATCGTCCTCCAAACTCTAAAATAATGATTTTTCTTTTTGAAGTGCCTTATTTGCATAGCTCTTCTGTGGTCGCTTGGTGTGACAGAGATCTTTCTCTCTTGCCTGTTTCGGGGAGAAAAGTCCGTCTGCTCTTCTTTAGGGATTTAGTATGTTAACTATGATTTTGTTTTCTGTAGGAAACGATGCTTTCATGCTCTCCTGTGCAAAATAAATGAGTGAACAGACCAAAAATTGCCTAGGGGCTGAGTCTTTTTATTTTTTATAAGTGTACCTTTAAACAAGTCCTGTCTGCTGGCTGAGAGACTTCTCTGGCATCCCTAAGGAACTGCTGGGATGTGTCTGCTTGCACAGGGCAGGGAAAGTTATGTAGCAATAGCACCTTTATTATCATTATCTGTAGGAGTGTGGGACCTGGATCAAATTGTCCTAAACCGTGGCTAAAATGACCAACCTATGATTTGGAAACAAACAAAATACCTGGAAGTTTTAAAGCTGGCAAACAGGTTTCTCTCTTTTCCCAGGAAGTTTTCTGGCAGGGGAGTTAGATGAAATTAGTGCATATTTAGGTAGCTTGCTTTAGATCTATTTTATCCCATTCAAACTGCAATAGGGTGTGCTCTTGGTAAGATATTGCCCTGCAACTCCCTGTATCCCCCACGAATGTCCAACAAACTCCAGACATTCCCATGGCATTGTGCAGCAGGTGACATTAACATGTCTTTATCAAACATCAGAGCCATCAGTGGCTTTTAGATAATGCAGGGAATCAGCTACTGAGTAACTCATGACTTAGTGGGATTTTGGCTGTCTTATATTTGTACTAGGGAAAAAGTTATTTAAATGTTCTCAATTTGTTTGGCTTTGTCTTGGCTCTAAGGGTTGTTTATGCTGTTCTGTATCATCTGTAAAGATGGTCATAAATGTGCAGAATGTTGTCTGTGGCCCTGTTGAAGCTCTCCAGGTTTTCCAGTTTCCTGCTGGATGTAGCTCCTGGATACAGAGTGGGCAGGTATCTATAGAGATGAACTGTAATACACAGTTTTTGCTTAAGCTGTCATTTTTTTAAGGAAAAATACTTGGTCAGCATTAAAAAGATCCTATTTGTAGAGATGCAAAAATAAAATGCATCAACAGAAAGGTGACAGTGCTTCGAGGCAGAATGGGAGTTACAGAGCCAGAAGTTTATCTTGATAGCAAAGTGCCACTCCTGACCCAGGCTAAAAATAATAAATGTGTTTTGTAGAAAAGGATCTAGAATTCACATTTGTTGAGCTAATGCCATGAAACATATGGTCCTGATTTTGATTTTGCCTCCTGCCTTTATTTTCTTCTGAGACACGTTTCTTCACTAAGGCCAGTTAAAGATTGAACCTCACACCTGGACCCCTGTTTTTCAATTATACCAAACAAAATAGATTTGTGCAAGAGGATGAGAAGGTAGAGAAGGCAAGAAGTCATGTAATTGCATGGGTTTCTTCTGCTTTTATCATGTGATTTAAATATTAAATTTGCCGTTCTGAGTCCCCTTGAATATCAAAACAGTGTCAGATGCAGTTTTTTTTCTTTTTGCCAGAACACAGGGTTAGAGCAGAGAGCAAATATAAGTTCTTCTCTGTTTAGAACCTTAATTAAGATTTTTTGAGAGGAAAGAATGATCAATACTTTTAAAAATTCAGAAATTTATCCATCACTTGCTTTTAACGTAAAAATTGTGTGTATTATAACAAAATTAAAATTGGAAAGGAGTTAATGATTTTTTTAAGGAAAATGGTGAACCTTCCCATGGTGGTTTGGAGACCATCAGTATATTTTATAAAAACTTCGCATAGCTAATTTGGAGTCTTTTATTTGCTCATTTCAAATTGTTGTGGTGCCACTAAATTCTGAAACTGCTTTGTTGTAGATCTTCCAGGAGGTTTTATTGGTCGTGGGTATTTTTTTTATCTCACCACATGCTCCTGCTTTGTCCTTGCTGATTCAGCTGTGCTTTGAACTGTACATGCATCTGTTGTTCAGAATGGTCTTCAACATAGAACTTTTATTTAAATAAATAATTTTGCAGCTGACAGACTTGAAAGACAGCAGTTTTCATCTGGGGTGTGCACAACAGGAAAATAAGGATTTAACTTGGTTCTCATGCTCAGTTGTGTTGCACTTCAAGCTGCCTTATCTTTCTGCCTTATTAAAAACTGCCTGGTCCTTCAAATAATCTATAATTAATCTTTTCTGAAAGCTTTGTGTCTCTGCAGTCACTCCTTTAAGATATTTTCACGCCCATTTTGACACATGGTCACAATTGGAACCCTTAAAGAATTAAATTAGTCTTGGTTAGGCAGATTTCCCGCATCGTTTATAGGGAATGCAGATTTTGCTATCAAATGTGATAGTTTGGATTGGGTTTGGCAGGAATTTCTTGCAGCCACGCTGCTAAACTGAAGATCTGAAGTAAGGAAAATGGGATTATCTCTTGTAGGACGTATTTTAGGGTTGTGTAAGCAATGGGAAGTTGGGTGAAGCATCTGGCAGATGGGTGGGTTTTTTTGCCACCTTCAAATTTTATTATCTGAATTTTAGACTCTTCCACCTTTTTATTTCTGCTAATAGGGCTCAGTAAGTTTGTACTTCAGGCTGCTTTTTCCACTCAAAGCAGTTTACTTTTGTTCTTAAAATTAATGCAGAGGCTGTCAAGGAGCTGGGAAGATGGATAATTTATTTTTTGAAATGTAGAGCCACTGACAGCAGAAGATACAAGAAAACTTTACTTTCAGGGTCGTGTGTGTGCTTCCTTATTAAAAATGCCACCCATTTCCGGGTACTTTTTGTTACTAACCAGGAGAGTTTGTAATTTCTTCTCATCTTTTCCAAACATCGGCCATGGGCAGGGGTTATGTGCTTGGAATTGGTGAGAGTTGTCAGCTTGGTCAAGTGAGTTATGTGAGAATGAATTCTGCTTTTCTAATCCCTGTGTGTGCTGAAGTGTTGGAGCACTTGAAACTTGTGGAAAGCAAAATGACCCAATGCTCCTGAGGAAACAATTTGCAGGTCTTTGCATGAGCTTTACCAGATACATGAGCAGCTCTAGAATCACTGGAGCTGTGCTGAGTTATCCTGGCTTAAAGGTCTGGCCCTCATGGTTTTGAATTGAATATGAACTTTTGAATTTAATATGAACTTTTGAATTTAATATGAAAGTGAATACTTTCAGTGTGAAGCTCTCTTAAAGTCCTGGCAGTCTAGAAAGAATTCTGAGGATAATGTTATTTATAGAAATGTGTGGCAACAGTAATGAAGAATTTGTGGAGAAAAATCTGAAAAATATTTTTCTACTCATCTCAGTTGAGCTTTGCCACAGTTTAAGAAGATATTTCCAGTTTTTGCAGGGCTGCTAAAGAACAATTAAAGAGCCTGTTGACTGAAATGGTTCAAAGGTTCAGTTTTGCATGGAATCATTAAATGAATTAAGTTCTGATGGCTGAATAATTTGAGAGCTTCAAATAATCCAATTTCCAACAGATATATATGTAATTGAGAGGGAATCTTCACTTGTAGTGCAGAAAGAAATGAAGCTCATTTCTTATGAATTTGGGAGAACATTTGAAAGAGAGAATAACTCCTGGGAACTAGGAAGGAGCATTGATGCATTATTAAAATGAACATATGTGGATTGTTCTATATTTTAGAGCCAAATAACCAAAGAAGTTGAGCTGAATTTGGATCTTTCTTATATTTTATCCTTCTGGGGAGAAGGCTGGTGCTCAAAGCCATTCTCACAACATATTTCTTATCAAGGATCCTGATGCTGAGGGTTGTGGGAAAAGGAATAAAGCAGCAAAGTGCTCCCTGTGCCAGGAGAAAGGGTTTCAGGTCTCCCTGAAATTTTTTATTCATACAAAGTGTTCCAGAAACTACAGGCTGGCTGTAAAGCAAGTTTTCCAGTTGTTTTTCCAACTTCAGGCTGGGATTCAACAGGATTTGGCCCCCTGATGCACACAGAGGTTTAGGCATGGTCTTTTTTTTTTTTTTTTTTTTTTACAGCTGTTTGTGATTGCTTTGAAATGTTCAAGGTTTTTATCTGACTCTGCAAAGGAAGCTTGACTTGAAAATCCTTTAGCTGAAATCTAGCATCTTCTCTTTTTCCTTCACCACCCCNACTTTCATGATTTCCCACATTTGACAATGCTGTGTCTACTATCACTTTGAATATTTTACTGCTAATGAGGCAATTTCTGCCTTGTTGGAAAGCTGTAATCACCCAGACACATTTTGAAAGGAATACATAGATGGCATGAAGTAAAATGTGCTCTATTAGAAATTTATATCCTTTCCAACTGCATCAATTATTCTAATAAACAATATTATTTTCCCTGCAGACCTTGCATCTCTCATATCTATTGTGGCTATAATTATATTAAATTTTCACATAATCATAGAATCACTGAGTGCTTTGGCTTGGGAGGGATCTCAAAGCCCATCTTGTTCCAACCTGCTGCCATGGGCAGGGACACCTCTCACTATCCCAGGTTGCTCCAAGCACCATCCATACTGGTTTTGAACATTCTCAGTATGGGGCAGCCACAGCTTCCCTGGGCTACCTGTACCAGCGCCTCAAACCCTCAGAGTAATTTTTTTAACCTTATATTCCATCTAAAACTACTCTCTGGCAGTTAAATCCATTCCTCTTGTCCTGTCACTCCATGCCCTTGTAGAAAGTCCCTCTCCAGCCCCCTTTGGGCTCCCTTTAGGCACTGGAAGAGGCTCTAAGGTCTTCCTGGAGCCTCCTCTGCTCTAGGCTGCACAGTCCCAATTCTGTCTAGGAAGGGTGCTGCAGCCTTCCCATCAACTCTGTGGCATCCTCTGGATTCAGAGATTTCATTCAACCTGCTTAAAATTCTTCCTGGAATTCCATCACACTGTGCTGTCTTCCTCCTGTCCAAACAGCATCATGGCCTGCTGCTCCTCTGTGTGCAGCACCATCAATTGTTTCCTGCACTGTAAGAGCTGGATGGAGGGATGGACACTTGAGATGGTTTTCAAGATGCTGTTTATTGCATGGACAAGGTTACAGTACTTGTGGGTGAGCCTGTAGTTGATGGCTATAGGCAAGCTGTGTGTCCTGCAGCTTTGTTCTATTTTTATTACAAAACATTATATTTCTTTTTTTGCTGTGCATTTTATTACATGACAACATAATTACATAATTTCATGACTATAAGGCGCACCCTTTTGACCAACATTTTGGTCCGAAGCCGGAAGTGCGCCTTATAGTCCGGTGCGCCTTATATAATGTACAAAGTTGCGAAATTTGCCAACCCAGAAGTGCAAGCCGCAAGGAGGGGCAGTGCTGCGGAAGCGCTGAGTAGTGAAGGGGTGGTGGCCGTGGGTGGCCCCAGGCGCAGCGCTGGCAGGGAGGCGGGGGGCAGGGGTGGCCCCAGGTGCCAGGTGCAGCGTGGGCAGGGAGGCGTTACTACTTTGTTACTTTGTTGCGCGTGGCACGGATCCTCACTGGGGAAAAAAGTGCGCCTTATAGTCCGGTGCGCCTTATATAATGTAAAAAGTTGTGAAATTTGCCGACTCCTGGAGGTGCGCCTTATAATCCGTTGCACCTTATAGTCATGAAATTACTGTTATTCTTTTACTACTGCTTATAGCTTATTCTAACTACTAACGTTGCCATATTCATGTTACTATTTTCCAATCACAAAAGGTTAGTATGTTGCAGTTTAAGCTAAAAGTTGGTTTTTAGTTTTCTTGCAGTGGAAAGTTCTCAGATCTTTCCTTTATTTGCAACATTAGTTTTCTTGTTTGCTTGTGAAAATCTTTTTGCTTGGTAAAAACATCTTTTGTTTGAGGTGGATTTATTCTTTGCTCAGAGTAATAAAAGCCCCTTCCAACTCACTTGCTCTTTGCTTTCTTAGTTACCCAGTAAGACTGGCTCAGCAATTCTTTTCTTCTATATCAAAACTTGCTATCATTTCTATCCCTTCTTCACATTCTACATTCAAAGATCTTTCTGTTATACATCTATATCTGTGAGACCTTCCTGTCAAATCCTTATCACAATTGTGATTTTCCTCAGCCTGGCCCCCTGGCACAGCACAGACCTGTTGAGTGCTTGGCAGAGCTAGAGCACAAACTAGGAGGGGTTTTGATATGATTAATAAAAGATGCTGCTTGCTCTTAGTGAAGCACCCCAAATGGACAAGAGAAGCTGAACCACTTGAAAGCAACAGGCAGCTTTTCGGCTTGACCGTGATTTCCATAAATTTGTTCATGGATGCCTGACTCTTTCAGAGGAGCAGCATCCCCTTTGCAAAGTGCTCACCCTGAGCTGGGATTTGGCGTGTGCTGCTCTCAAGCCCCCATTTGCAGACATTTTGGAGACTGCTGTTAGTGCTGGCTGAGTCACACAAACATCAGGAAGAAAGAAAACAAATCTTCCAGAGACTGGCTCTTTTATTTTGTCATTCACAGCTCTGGAGAAGGGAAATACCGTCTGGTGCTGTTATTGTTTCAAACAGAACATTCTTTTTTTGCCTGAATAAACTAGTTGGATTTTTTTCCTATCACTGAGTCATAGAAAACATAGAGGAAAAGTTACTTAAAATTATACAAATACTGATGGGGTTTCACTATTTTCATAGTCTAACTTTAGATTTTGAAATATTATTTTCCTTACCTGGATAAAGGTCTTTTAAATTTACTGAGATTTTGCAATCACTGCAAGTTTTTCCTGTTCCTCCTTTATTTCTGGTATTGGTTTGATAGCAGACCTGTAGTGCAGGTGGTGAAAGGACTAGAAATTGTTTCCATTTGAGCATGGTCAGCTCCTATTAAAACAAGTCCTGCTTAGTCCATGGCTGACTGTCTTCTTAAGAGCTTTATCAACGTGGACCTGTCACTTGAAGTCCATTTTAGTCAACTGGTATGAGGCAAGTCCACAAATTTCACTGACTTTAATAATAAAACTCTTGATTTCCCATTTTTTTCCTTCAGTGCAGTCACTGTTTGAAGCATGAGGCACAGTTCTGCTGTGAAGTTATTTAATGTTTATTCCACCTGATTACCTATTTATTTCCTGGATTTCCAAGCACTTTTTGGAGACTAGTACTTTAGTCCTCAGGAATAAAGAAAATGACATCATTAGCAGGCACATAAAGAAAACTAATCAAGTTTTTTCTTTGGATTAGTGGCAGAATTATTGTTCTTTTCAAAGTGCTTCTTAGTAGAATGCTTTCAATCCCACTTTTGATATCTTATTTACAAACTAAAAAGACAAATCCAGAAATGCAAAGTATGATCTTCATACTAAATTATAGTCTTTAGAGAACAAAACAAAACAAATTAAAACAAACAAACAAAACCCCAAACAAACAAACAAATAACAAAACAAAACCCCAAAACCTACAAAAAACCCAAAATAATTACTTTACTTGTTGGTTTGTTAATGACCTTGTAATGTATCCACTCCAAGGAATATTAATGAAATGTCGTGTTAAAGCTTAAAGCTCCATAGCTCTTTTTTTCCAAAACCTAACAAGTTATTTTATTTTCTCTGAGTTTTAAAAGTGGCAATAATATCCTGGTAAGGAATTTGTCTGGAAACCCTCACAACTTTAATTTGAGTTATGACAACCTCACTGAGAACTCTGAACTTCCACAGTCTCCACAATAAAAACACAATGTAAATTTAAGCAGAGCAGTAGTACTTTCATGAGTAAAAATGGTAGGAAAATAAAGCTGGTTTGCCAGGTGGCAGAAGATTTACAAGTAACAGGGAAATGTGCATTTTATATCCAAGCTCCTTAAAAGCTTAATGAGCAAACCCACCATGGATGGGGCAGGATTTGGCTCCAGGTGTGGTTTTAGGAGTTCTCAGGGGAAAGGAACTTCTGCTTTAAGGGACTCACAGCCCCTTAATTAAAAATGTCATATCCTGGTTATTCCCTTTGCACTGCCATTCCGTTCCAGCTGGGTAATAAAGGGAAAGGGAGAATTGGTGCTCTCTCTCTGTCCCCTGCCTGCTTAAATCCCTCCACACACTGCTCTTTGGAACAGAGGTGAGTTTTGAGCTGAATGCCAAATTCTTCTTGGTGCTTTGTGGGTGTTCAAATCTTCCTGCTGCCTGTTTTCCCAGTTCCTGACAGTGCAATAGAATGAGCTCCAAGTTTATTGCCTGTCAGCAAAACCTCTGTTTTCACTTGGATTTCTATTGTTCTAGCTGGGTAAACAGGACACAAGTACCTTACAGGATTTAAAGCTTGCTTTATATCTACCTTGAGAAAAGAACTTTATTGTTGAAATAGTTGAGGCAGCCTCAAAGCAACTGTCCTAACTGGAGTCTGGGCTTGAGGCTCTGGAATGCTTGTTTTTGCCATCCTCACTGGAAAGGGCTTCAGGAGCTCTGTGTTTCCAGAACCCCCAGGTATTCACACACTGTCCTTAGGTCATGATGCATCCTGAAAGGTTTGATTCAGAGTGCCTGATTCTGGAAGGCTAAATTCTCCATGTGTCAAAGAATACACATGACCTAAAGGCAACTTGGGCCATGTCCCTAAAATGAAGGCAGGATGAATTATTCCACCCCAACAGCTAAAAACTGCCTTCATTACTCATTGGTTATTTAGCTGCTTGGAGGGTTCACAGGACATGACACACATGTTATAAAAATACTTCCCAAAGAGTTTGGGGTTTTTAAAACAAACTTGTGTTCAGTTGTTTTGGTTTCATAAGCTTTTAAAGATAATTTTCGAAGATCTGTTTGGGAAGAAGATTGGGCAACACCAAAACCTCTCCAGAAATTCTCATCAGGAAAAAGCCTTCCCATCTTTATAAATAGCATTTTTGACAGAAGCAGCATTGCTCAAAGTGTGAGCAACAAATCTTCGCTGCTCTTGAAGTGATGCACAGAGAAAGCAGGAAATAAGAAGTGCAGGCAAGAGGAGAGGAAAGAAATGAAAATAAAAGCTATTTTAGGCATAGGCAAGGCCAAAGTTGTGAGCTGGGGCAGAGGTTCAGGGGCTCAGAGTAAAAACTGTTTATTACCAAATTGCACTGGCAGAGATGCACCAGGAAGGTTTTGCTGAGAGCATTTTGATTAAGAGAAGGAAGAGGGAAGAGAAAGACCTGGACGAGTGTTTGGCAGCTGGGCAAGAGCTTGCCATTGTTTTTGCTAACTGACCCGAGGGGATTTTGGAAACGATGTTGGAGGAGAGGCCAAAGGCTTTGAACAGGGCTCTGAGAATAACTATGAGGAGGACTCGGCTGCTGAAGCCAAATTCAGGGCAGGGGCTGCAGGAAGGGGATTTCTCCACATGCAGCAGCTCAAACCAAGAGCACAAGAATTGGGTTTTATTATCAGGAGAGGAAGGAGAGCCGAGTTCACCTTGCAGTGTTTGTTGGCAGAAAAATTCCCATATTGACATGGCCTAGGCACCATCAGGTGACTCCCCAGAGTGACTTTTCCCTTTGCCTTCTGGAATCCTTGCTCTTCCCACTCCAGAGCCTCTCCTGCCTCAGGGTTAGAGCCTTGACCTCTTTGCAACATAGGGATGTTCAGAGCACACCACTAATGGAAATGGTACCTGTGGAAGGCCTTTTTTTCCTGCTGATCATGATGTTTTTATACCAGCACACATTTTGTGTCTGATTCCAGTGTAAGCACTAAGACTGTTCCCAGTAGTGCTTTATTTACAAGTGTATTTAAAAATGTCTAGTTAAGTTCAATATGAAAAAACTATGGACATCATTCTGTACCAGACTCTTCTGGAATGAGCCCTAAAATATGTTTTATCCCCACAGTTGAAAAGGAATGTTCTGCAAGGCATTTAGAGCCCTCAATTCAAATGCATTTAATTGCAGTTGACATTAGTATTGCATGACTAAGTATCAGCATCTTAAATATTGTCCAGTGACCTTGAAGTTTCCCCAGCTTGGCATACATGGCACTATTAAATCTGTAGGGAAGCAAGTGCCTTATTTTCTGTTCCCACAGCCAGCAGGTTTCCAGGCTTCACATAGCCAGGATTTTAGTGTCCTTTGGGACATGAAGAGCTAGTGTGTTCCCCTACTTGGAGAATTCGGCCAAAAGTCACTGACTAACTTATTTTGTCCTTGTTCCCCATAAACCTCCTGGCACTGTGAAGGAGCCACCACTTCTCTCACCACCTCTGCACCTACTCTAGCAGCTGATTGCATGAAGGAAAAGCCAGAAGAGCTGGATATTGTCCCTTCAGGTGTGTGGGACTGGGAGGGAGAGGTGGTGAGGTGACTTAATGACACTGGCTCAGTTCAGGGACACACGTGGCACAAAGAGTTTTGGGAAAACTCACCTAGGTATCACTAGCACAGCTTTAGGAGATACCTTCAGCATCCTGCGGCTCTGCAGGGTGTTTCACTGAGCTCTGCACAGCAGAACTCTTCTCCTGGTTGCCACCAGCTGTCAGGAGTTGTTGGTGAGAAGATCAATTCAGCTTTACCCAGCCAGACCTCACCACTCTCTCCTTCTGGCATCCATTCCCTTTCCAACCTTCTCAAGGTGACAGCCAAGCAATGTGAAAAGCAAAGGGATGTATTTCGTAGAAATTTTCTGTAGAATGAAGTTGTGCAAGGCTTGCTTTATATTTTTCTTTGGGAAATCCAGATTTCTTTCCTTCTTAAAGGTCTCTGTACCAATAGTATTTATTTGTGCTTTCAGCAGCCTTACATCCTGCAGCTTCAATATTACCACTTTGTGGCACTTGCTTGGTGGTTTGTACCCTTCTAGCTGCTGGCAACCATCAAGTTTTCAATATATAATAACTGAGCAAGGTGCTTTTCTGAAAGAAAATAATCAGATGTCAAGGTTATAGTTGCTCTTGGGAGGACAAGTCCCTGGTAATAAGCACTTTGTTTCAAAAGACACTCTCAATAGTTCTGCAGGAAATTTTAGCATTCAGGCTTCAGTTGTGAGTCACAAAAGCTTTTGTTTTACCCAAGACAGGCGAGCTCAAAGCCATGTTATTTCCTGGGCATGGCTCCAGTGGGCTGGGGATTATTCAGGGGTTTCAGGCTTGGGGCAGTTGTGGGGGCTGAGGACTCCATGAGGTTGTCATTTCCAACTCCCACCATCTCCACAGTCTTTATTTGCTGCAGCGCTTTCTCTTTGCACCAAATCCTTCACTGATGTAAACTAGGGAGATTTTTGTAGGTGGAATTGTTTTGTGTAGATTTTTATATTTTTGCTGGGTTTAGTCCCTTCAGAAGGGTCCAGATGGGGGGTTGGGGCTGATACCTGGCAGGAAAGCTTTTACCTCCTCTGGATTTCAGAAGCAGGTCAGAGACCCTGAGGAGTTACCTTGGAAGAGTCTCCTTGCTGTCCCCCATTTCTTCCCACATGTTCACCCATGAGCTGCTTCCTCCCTGTCTCCTTCCCACTCCCAGCCTGTAAATCGTGTCATGCTGTGTGTGTCTCAAATCCCACACAGCCAGAGCTGCCAGCTCTGCATCCCTGCACTGCCAGCAGCAGCATCCCATCCTTCCTGTGGCTGCCAGAGTGGGATCCTTCCCTCGCAAGCAGAGAAATCTCCTTTTGGTTCCAACCCAGTGCAGCCTTCCTCCCTCCAAATGCACCAGTGCTTAAAAGTTTGTGAGGTTTTTTTATCAGCATCCATTGTTTGACTTCTTAGGAAACATTTACAGAACATTTTGATGTGTTTTAAAAACAAGCATTGACCAACTCACAGGTTATTTGGGGATTTTTAAAATTAAATGCAGAAAATTCTGTGAAAACTGTCTGTGAGAGGGTGGGAGAGAAAAAAGATATGACCTTTTCATTAAATAACTTTTGGATAAAGCATTTCAGCAAGCAAGTTTAGTGGATTTTTTTTTCCAGATTCAGATATGAAACTATGACAGGACAGGTTTTAGAAGCCTCAGCTGGATGTCATAGGGAAACTAATTTTAGGAAAGTAAACAGTGAGGTATGAACAGGTAAAGTACACACTATTTTCTAACTGATTTGGCAGTCAAGTGGAGTAGCTTTCTTTTTTTTCAGTATAGTTACTTCATAGGTGAGTGTCATCTTTAACTTCTCCACCACATTCTCACCTGTCCTGTGACAGTGTAAATCCAGGGAAAACCTGCATTTAATCAGTGTGGTGGGAAATAGCTGCATTCCTGTCAAAATATTCAAATTTGTCTCTGCCTCTTTCCCCTTCTTGTTGCTCAGAATATCCCTTACTGAAACTTAATCAAGATCCTCACTCCCATATCCTTAAAGAAACTTTCCGTGAAGATGCTATATTTCTCTGTGCACTTTGCCTATCACTCCAGACCACATTCCCACTTCCTAAGGATGGGTTTGAGCCTGAAAGATGGAAAAGCAAACAGGACGCACAGTCTGTTCATAAGAGATCACTCACTGCAGGTCTGTCATGAACCGTGTTGGTTTAGGGAAATGTTTCAAGGAATAACTCCCAAAATCTGGCCATCCATTTCTTGGCAGCAGTTTGCTGTAGGTGAACTTTAAAAAACTGGGTTAGAATTGCCTTTTAAAAGGTAATCAAATACCAAAATGGTTGTTCTGTGGGGAGTTAGTCAGATCATTTTTCCTTCTTGGCTGGAGGAAAAATATAAGAATACATATTAAATTTTCATATAGAGAGGTGAACTACATTTTCTTTGCCGTCTCAGTTTATTAGAGAGATTTTTTTCACCACTGTCTGGCCTGAGCATGGAGTTTTGGTCTGCTAAAATGAATCAAACTGTTTAAACATAATTTGTTATGAAATGATACCCTGGTAAAAAAAAAAATAAATTCTGGAGCCACAGTTTCAGTGATGTTAGAGGTTACCAGCATGCTCTCAGATAATATCATTAAATGATTCATTCTGAGTTTCCTCTGCTATTAAGGTAAAAAAATAGCCTTCTGGTAAAGCCATGTTTTCCATCCACATGGATTTATGTGTTTGGGGTTTCTTCTGAAGTCCGTGGCACAAAATAGATACCTTTTGAGTTAGCTAGTCTGAAAATAGGGACTCTGGGCCAAGATGTTGAGACTTAATGAAGTGCAGATTTCTTTGAGTATGGGTGTTGATGATGAGAAAAAGCTGGATCCAGCACTTCTTTCTCCACTTTTATTTCTCTGATTCAAACTTCCAAATAAAATCAATGAGGGAGAGAGCAGGTGAGTCACTGTCCTGGAACAGAGCTTCGTGACTCAAATTAACATCTGGTGGTTTCTTTGTCCACGGTGCCATTCATCTGAGACCCATCATCGACAGAGCCATTAACATGCGGGGAGCTGGGAAGAACTAATTACTTTGGCACTGCTAGGATTGGGAAAGGAAGTTCTGCAGGTACCTCCAGGATGCTAAAACCAGGAGTAATTGCCCATTTTCCAGCTGGGTTCCCAAATTGCTGGTGCTGCATTAGCTCTTCCAGAGAGCTGAGAAGGTGCCACGATCTGCTTTGTTTCCTGTGAACCTGCTCCCACTGCTTTCCTTTCTGCTATGTGCTGGATATCCCACACAACCCTCTAAGTAATTCTGTATTTTGCTGATTTGACAGTGTAAGAACAGGCAGGGTGGGTGCTTTCCATTAGTTATCATTTCAATTATCTTGCCAAAACTTTTTATTATGCTTGCATAGTTCATGACATTGGGTAGTGATGTTTTCACTTCTGAACTGTACTTTAGATTTCCCTCCTTCTAAGCAATCAATAAATGTATTAAATAATTTCTTCCCCGTCTTGAAACAAAACCTTATGCTCATCTACATCAAAACCACGAGGCACTGTCACCTCTCCTTGTGCACTTTGTTTTGGAGTTGGCAAAGGCACAATTTGGGATAAAGTTCCATTTGAAGTATTAGAGCTTTTCAGCTGTAATTGCAAAGCAAGCCAGTCCTGCTGACATTCTTCTGGCAGATGTAGGATGTAAAGGAGGTAAATGTTGTTGCCATTTGTGTTACCTAATTGCTGTATGTGGTGGAAAATCCACATGGTTCAGGTTTGCAAAGCTGTCAGTTGTGTGTTTAAACATAGAGAAATCTGTGAACGTTGAAGTTGTGAATATTTATCCGGGGAATGCAGTATTGCAGTCAGTGCCTTGTCTGGGCTATCCTGGGACAAAAATTTCCCTTGAATTTTCACTGCTCATAGCAGAGGGGCATATGATGCATTACCACTGTCAGGAAGCCAGATATACAAAAGAATTTGATTTTAAAACTTACCGGGGTGTGTCTTCAAGTTTGAAGTAACATTATTGATTCATTCATGCACTGAGACTAGACTAGGGACTTAAACTTATCAGCATTATCAGGTGAAGCAGAAAAGTAATCTTACTTCCCATTCCAGACAGGGATGCTGAGAGCATGAAACTGTATTTCCTAAATTTCCAAGGTTCTACAGGCATTGAATTTTTTGGGCTTTCAGTTTTCTGATTTCTTAATGGGAGCACAGGGTTTCAAACAACAGATTCATAGTCTTTTAGGTGATGTGTAGAGAGACTGCAGCTGAAAAGCTCTTTTGGGAAGAATTCCACAACTCTGTTTAACCCAGGCTTTTCACTCTTGGGAGTTTAAAATGAACCAAGAAACTGAGGTGAGATTCTGCACGTGGAGAGTACAGGGGAGCACAGTCAGTAGGAGCACAGATTGCAAGTACTTTGTGCCATTTGGAAAAGTCCCTTGGCAGGCTGGGATCTGCCACCTCCCATTGCTCTGCAGTGGAAAATAACCCTCCTGCTTCTCTTGGTTCTGATCTTCATCACAGCACTGCACACTTAGCACCAATTGATTTTTTCTTACATTCTGAGCAATCTGTGACAGTGTTCCTACGGCAGTTTGGCTTTGTGGGTATTTTGCCTCCATGTGAGGTAAATTCTTGGATGTAAGTGAGTAAAATGCAGAGATTTTGTTGAGTCAGTTCAGCCACTTGCTTATAGTCACTTCTGTGAATGATACTTAATAGGATTGATTTCCTAAAGGACTGCAATTGGAAGGGCAGAAGTCAAGTTTCTCTGACTGGTCTGTATTTAATGGAGAGGTTTGGGTCAGTTGTCTTTGTCCTGCTGCCTGAACTCTGATGTGCAGTGTGACATTTCAGCACGTGAGATTTGGGACAAAGATGCCATCAGTCTCTCCTCGGAAATCTCAAAACCAATATCAAAAACATAATGAGAAAAGATCAGCCAGTTATAGGGAGAGGCCTCTCCCCCTGGCCTCACTTGTTTGCTTCACAGGCAGAAGATCTATCCCAAGGCAGAAAAAGCAGTGCAAAATTTGTAAAAAGGGCTGGGTCTCTTGCTGTGTGGTCAGCAGAGGTTTGAGAAGCCCTGAAGGAGACCAGCCAGGTTTGCCCCTTGGTTAGGGTGGTATGCACAAAGGAGGTTTGGTGGTTCTTACAGTGGCACAGCCACCTGCAGTGGAGCTGCCACACCAGCCTCATGATTCTGTGCCTCTCCCCAGTTCCCAGGTCTTATTTCTTCCAAAAGAAGTGACAGGGCCATAATGTAACTTTAAGTAACTTCAAGGAGTATTTTCAAGACTTTTTAATAACACAATAGAACTTATTTAATGTTATAGAGGAGTTACTATAATAAGAACTCTTCAAAGGTGATTGTGCTGTGAAGTATCATCCCTCTTAAATCAGTGGTGTTATTATGGAAAAGGCTTGTTCACACACCAAGTGAATTATTGAAAATCACTTTTATAATTCAGGTTCCAAGTAAATCTACCAGGATAGAGGAAAAATACCACTAATTTCCTGATCAGAAACACCAGAAGCAGTGCATTTCAGCTCACCTGACTGGCTCTGTAGAGGTCCATGGAATTACTTTAGTATGCAAACAAAATAGGGTTTGATACCAATTCTTCAGTAATGTCTTAGAAATTACGAGCTTGGCCAGTGCTGTCATGTGGTTAATAGTGTGTCAATGCTCTTGATAGATGAAGTATTGTACAAAACCAGTTCAAATTTGTTTTTATTTCCCAGAGTCTAGAAACCAGAGCTACCATGGTACAGCTGAATGTGGGCAACTTTTCACCATCTCATGCCAAGGTGATGTTCCTGGATCCCAGAGCATTGTAAAAGTTTGGTTTAGATCAGAGTCCGCTTGGATCTACTCTTTGCTGCCTTGCTCTGCACACAAGCACACACAGCTTGCTTTGGTTCCTTTCTCACACCTTGCCATGTCCAGCATCGCAGGGCAGCCTGTGACATCCTTTCCCAGATCTGTTTTTTCAGGAAGAAGAAAAGACAAAAACAGAATGCCTTGGAGAAAATCCCTGTCAGGAATTGAAAGGGTGTAGCCTCCTCAAAGCACTTGCCACGGGAGTTCTGTTGTTCTATTGCTTTTTTCCTGCTTTGTCTCATAGAAGAGATTGTTAGATCTCTTTCTTTCAAGAAATGGAGAGGTCAGCAGACCTGCCCTGGTTTCACTGCTGACTGTGCCAAGGCTGGCTGTTGATCCAGCAGTGCTGGAAGCCTGCAGTGGCTGTGGGGATGGACCCAAAGATTCTGCAGCCCCCCAGAGCAGGTACAAAGGAGATGCTGCCAAACAGAGCCCCAGGACACTCTGGCAGAGCTTCCTTAAATGTCTTTTATCAGATGCCATCCCTGTTACATTTCCAGTTGTTTGATGAGACAGGCCAGAATGGTTTCATTTCAGAATTTTGTTTTTTGTCTGTCCTTCAGCTGCTTGTGATTTGTGGGGCTGTAGTTTCTGAGGTTAAACTTTTTAAGTATCACACTGCTGTGATCAGCACGAAGTGTTGTGATCTGTTGTTTGGGTTTATCTGGAAAATGATGCAGAAAAAGAAATATTCTGTCTTCCAGCTTCAGTGGGATAAGTGTTAATCATGAATAAATAAATGGGTTTTGATGGTGCTGTAAAGAACACATAATATTATTGGAGCAGTGATTCTAACTCAGAGGGCATTGTCATCTGTCAGTGCTGTGTAGTAGATGGGTGTTATCTATTGGGAATTTTGTCAGCCAAGATTATGCAGATCATTAAAAAGTCAGGTTTTGTCAACAGCTGCCAGACGGTAGTCTGGAGGGAAAAAAAGTAGTGATTTTATATAGTAGAGAAGCTGTGAGATTTTGTAATTTCCATTATTCACAGAATTTACCAAAAGCTGACCTCTCATTACTTTTGGAATTCTTTCCCTGTTATGTGCAGAAATGCATCACGAAACAATCTTTGTGTAAATACAGGGCCTGCTTCTCTGACTGGGAGCAGCACTGAGATGTGTTTGAGATAAGTTTCTAAATGTTTTCTCTTCATTTGCATTTGTGCAAATTCTGGCTAGTGGGGGAGTTACTTTACAGAAGAGTTAGAAATAAGGGTATGATCGTGATTGTATAAATATTATTGAAGATGGTTTAATAAGGCAAGTGCATTTCTGAAGAGTTGTATTTTGGGGATTGAAAACTGTATGTGGTGGAAGCCGTTTGGTAAAAAATTGATAAACTGGGTTTTCCAATTGGCAGAGAATATATGAAAATCACAGCATTACCAGAGTTGGAAGAGACAGGATAAACTTTTTATTAGAACAAAGTATCATTTGATTGTATATTTGGCTCCATCATTAGGATCTGTCTTATTTCCCGGGATGTATTTAAATTGTTTACTTCTCTGCTAAAATGTCTTGTCACTTGATAGCTCTCAAGGTCAACATGACCTTTCCTATCAGGCCTAATCCTTTATTCATAGCCAAGCAGTCAAAGATTGAATTATAAATGCATTAAGCTCATTGGGTGAACAATTAAGTGAACAAAGGACTATATTGAGGAGAAAAACTTCAATTATCATTGTACAAAAGAGCTCTTTGTTTATGATGCAGTGAGGTTTTGCTGTCCTCGTTTGTGTCCTCATTAAAATGGTTTTGGTCACTTACGTTCCAGGTGTTGAAATAAATGGCTCTTCAGGCTGATCAGAAAGGCCTTGATTGATTTTGTAGGACCTGAATGAGTGGCTTTGTTCCTCTTCAGCTTCTGCAGCCACCAAAGGTGTTGAGTTTGGTGTAACCTCAGCTTCCTTTGCTGCCACAGTTTTCTGTAGCCCCTGATGGATTCCATTCCCTGAAAAATGGCAAGAAGGAAAAGAAACCAGGGGGAAAGGAAAGTTCACTGGGAGGTGCCCAAAAAAGAGAACAGATTGTGTGGGCTGGGTGAAGTGTGCTGCTCTATGAAGGTGTCTGGGATCAGTAGAACAGGAAAAGAGAGCAATGAAGTGGGAGAGCTAAATCAGAGCGGAACAAGGCACTTTTGCAAAAGTCTGAGATGTTTTAGAGTGGCCCACGGCAAAACACATAAATTGTTTATTGTTATTATTATTACTTTGGGCATGGAATACCTGGAAATGGGAGAACAGCTCCGTAACACACTGTCCCTTGATGCAGCAGGTCTGTTACAGGCCTTGATGCTTTTGTAGCCCCTCTGTCCACCTTTGGCAGTGTCAGGCTGAGCAAGCAGAGCTGGGATGCACAGGGACAGAGTGGAGGGAATAAGAATGTTCCCTTTCCTTACTCAGTGCCCTCAAACATTGCGTTTTGAAAGCTGAGAAAATATTTAATAATTTTTTCTTTTCTGCACATTTCCCAAAACACTAGTTATACTCTTGCAGCTGAAATAAGGTTGATCATGTGGCAAAGGGTAAAATAGAAGTGTTTTATTATAGCTTTTTCTTTTACTAGCTCATGGAGCGAAAAACCCCACAGTGAGCAACTGAAAGGCTAACTTAAATTTATGTTTGTTCTTGGCCTGGCACTATTTACAGGAGAAGTTGTGATGTTCTCTTCTGAACATTCTGGTAACTATTACCATGAAGGATCATGGACCTCAATTAATATTTGCAAATTCCTTCTTGTAAGTAAAAATAGCCAGAAGTTATTACTGTCCTCGAAAAACAAGGTTATTGACGTCAATAAAATAAGTAATAACATTATCCAGGAGAAATATAATGTCCCACAGGCAGAATGTCAGTGGTGTGAGAAGGAACCACAAGTGAACATCTGTGTCTCTGTGTGTTAAAAGTTAAGCACATAGTAAATTAATTGTTGTAATGATTGTTATGGCTTGAAACCTTTTTGGTTTTGATGGCCAGATTTTCATGGTTAGCTGTCCGTAAATTTGCTGACTTCTCTGCAGTTTTATAGAAAACCTGGGCTGCTTTTGCACCCATTCTGCTCAAACCCAGCCTTGGCAGGAGGAGCTGCCCAGGACCTGCTGAGGGACTTGTCCAGTTCTCTACCACTGACACTGGAACTGATGGCATCAGATAATCCCTGTGTGCCAAATGCAGAGCTTTAACAGTTTTTCAAGGGAAAGCACTCCCCGAGTCCCATAAGGAATTGATAAAATATGGAGAAAGGGCTCCAAAGGTGGAAAGTGGAGAAGGGCTCAAAGATGGAATTTAGACACTGCTGTTGTGATAGCTGCAGGTGCAAGATGTTGGTTTGGACCCGTGTCTTACCTGATGGGTTGGTGCTTTTTCTTTCTTTTTGCCATTTTTATTTTCCATTTTCAGTATGACCAGCACTGCTGTGTTTTTACACAACTTGAAGCATTTATTTTAATTTTATATTTGTTAAATTGGGATGGTTTATGTACCCTGAGAGCTTAACTCCATCTTGTATATCACAAGGGTTTCTTACATTACTTATTGGATATTTCATGGCACAGACTTTTCTCCTTTATTGGCAAGTCCTCCTTTTTTTTTCTTTAGGGGAGCAACTGTAAGTCAATTGATGTTTAGTGCTAACAAGTGCATAATAGCCTTTTCCTTTGTTCTTTTCCTTATTTTATTTCCATCATTGCCTGTGTTATAACAGCCATACATCTCACAAAGTAGATTTAAGCTCTTAATTCCAGCTGTTACACATATATAGAGCTGTACATTATATTGTCAGCCTGAAAATAGTGCTGTACCTATTCAAGGTGCAGGACTATAAAGTGTCCATCACCACAGTGATAAATTACAGGGTCAGTAATGCAGCTTTTGTCAGGATATCAAGTTGAAAAATAAGGAAAAGGACAATTGAACCTCTGCTGAAATGCAAATATGCAGGCAGTGATGTGAAGTTATCCCAGGGACATACAGATTTTCTTGGCTGAACCTCAAGGGATTTTTCTCCACACAGCCCAAAACACATCACCTGTCTTGAGTGCCATCTTCATCCATTCCTAGCTGGAAGTGTCACAGCCACCTGAGTGTGACAAATCCATAGCATCAGATCCTTTAAATATTATTTGTTTTTCTGGACAAAATCCATGAAGAAAAGGAAAATCTGTCTGTGGCTATGGAGAAGGTACAGCCACTGCCAAAACATGGCAGAAAACAGAATTTGGTAATTCACTTTGGTGTCATGGGAGCATCTTTAGCCTTGTGGCTTTTGCTAGACCAGTAGCAAGAGATGCTTCAAAGAATTCTTGTTTGTCTTTCCAACACCACTTTCTCTCCTATTTAAAAACACATCACGTGCAGTGTTTTGTTGCTAGGTGCCTGCTTGGCCGAGAGCTGGTTTCTAAGCATGCTTTTATATTTAACTAACCCCTGCACAGCTTGCAAGGCATTTTGCCCCCATGAGTTCTAATTTTCCCTTCACTGTTTTCTGTATTTTTGGGTAAGGAAAATTCCTTCTTTTTCTTCATAGATTTAATCGAGATAATGTCTCCCAGCTAAATTGAAAAGATTTACATTTCCTGCTTGGAACTAGAGAAATTGGGTGCAGAAGTAGTACAGCTGGATTGGGGCTGCTATCAGAAAATGTGGTGGGGAAAAAAATCAAAGTAAGGGTTATTTAGTTTTAGCTCTGTAATTTTTACTTTTGCATCACTTAAAGAACTTTAAAAAAAAGTAGAGAATTTATTGCTATTTTTGCACAGAGATTCAAGGGAAAATAGTGGTAACAGAGAGCACAGAAGTCTGGACTTCCAAGAGCAGGGACCGTGCACCTTTCCATTGATTTAAAATGAGCAGGAGTTAGATGAAAAGTTCCTTTAAGTTGTGTAACCAACCTCCCTAAGAGGGGTCTGACTTCAGGGAGTTGTTCATTTGGGGCTGCCTCTGCCAGCACAGAGCGTTGGAGCAGAGGAGGAGATCCTGTGGGAGGGAAATGCCCCTGGTTTGTTCACAGGGATGGAGAGCTCCCTGCCAAGGACAGCCTGACTCCTTCTGGGGCACTCTGATTAGAGGAGGAATCTCAGATTTCCAGTTGTTTTGTTTCTTTGCTGCTTTGCTGCCTGTTTTGGTTTTTTTTGTTTTTGTTTTTTTTTTTTTTTTTTTAATGATCGGGGAAGCATGTTGCCTGACTCACACATAAAGACACCCCACTTACTCTGCAACAGCATCAGTTGAGAACTATAAATCCACCATCCACACCAGTTTTTTCTTACGAGGTTGAAGAAAAAGCAAAATTGAGGGCAAAATGTTGGCGTAACATTCTGAAGTTGTTCTGTCAGCTTGTGTGACGTATTAACCAAAATTCTGTGGCTTTAGGGGGTGCCCTTGGAGTGTATCAATCAATCAGATTGTATTACCAGAATATAAAGGGTGATCAAAGAAATCTCTTCATACTTGGTATTATACTAACAACAAGGCCATTTTATTGCTTTTCTATAAAGGAAAGAATATTTTAACAAGGGAGAAGAAAATTTAGGGGCTGAGCTTCCCTATTTGGAATTCTAATGAAAAGTTGGTTTCATTTTCCCCAGCCACCACCAATAAAATCAAGATGAGAAGTCAATTGCTTTTACTAAAGCAGCAGCAGTCTGAGTCAATTGTTTTGCTGAAGTTCTACTAAAATAATTTCAAACAAACCCAGATATTTAGTCTCTGGAGTTTAGGGATAAAAAGTGTTGCTAGTTCTGCAGTGTCCCCAGTTCTAAATACTGCAGGCAGCTAATTGTTGTTCATTTCTGTGATTTGTAGCTGATGCTGGAACAGAAACTGCCCTTTCCTCACTCTGGTCCAGATCAGCTCAAACTGTGGTAGCTGCATAATTAAATGTGAGCCTGTGTTTAAATGCAGTTTACCTTTGCTCCCCTCTCCCCTGCTTTTGGTACAGCATGGGAAGCTGGGCTTGATTCTCTGCTCTCATTGCAGTGCTTTCCCTGATGTTTATGGAGATACATTGATTTAAACTAGCTCAAACTGTTCTTTTGAGATCAGCTTGTTGCATTTGTCATTGAAAGTTCATACTCAGGCTCCATCTCCTATGATAATATTTTTTAAACTTTGACTCTTTCTGATGATGAAGTTACAAGATATGCTGCTGATTACTAAAGGATGGAGCTCACTGACATTTACATACTACTCTGGAAGAGAAATCAGCTGAATGGGATATATATTGAATTGCTGTGGTCCTTTTATTCTCATTTTCTCTTGTTTTCCCCTCCCCTCCTCTCCTCCTCTCC
>PYHW01010704.1:779011-799694 GCA_013186435.1 Turdus rufiventris
AAGGGGCTACCTTAGTGTCCCAAAACTTCTGTTTTTATCTTGGTAAGAAATGTTGGGCTCTTCCCCCTGGCTGGAGCAACTTCCAATGAGATGCAATAATTTTATCAGTCCCACAGTGGGACTCAATGGCCATTAGCAGAAAATGACTCACTGGAGGAAGGATGGGGGTGCAAAGATAAAGAACAATGCCCTGCCTGGTTTCAATGGATGGCCCATTAGCAGAATATCTCACTCGGAGATAAGGATCACTGCCCCCACCCTCAACAGATGGTGATAGAATAGATACCTTTTATCACACTCTGTATTGTAACCCAAGACAGTTGCCAACACCCAGACGTGCGGCTTATAATCGTGAAATTACTGTATTTTCACTCTTCTTCATAACCTGGTCGTGGTAAACTTGATATATTCATGTTGTTACTTCAAGCATGGAATTGGACGGAGCTATTTTAGGAAAAACAACCACTGTTCTGGACAAGGTGTTTCTTAGAGAAGGTTGATCAGCACTGACTGAGGTGTGATTTATGGCATCCTGTCCTCCCTGCTAAAATCCATAGGAAGAACAGCACCTGGGTTTTAGCTGCATCTGAGTATTTGGGATTGCTGCATGTACCAGATCTGTAGGAGTCTGTGGATGCCTTGCATCTCTTTCCCTAGGGACTGACTGAAGCATTTCAGACTCCTTTTACCTCATGCTGTGTTATATGTCAGAGATATTCCACTGTATTAACTGAGCAGATGGTCAAACTGAGACCAGTTGAGATGACTGAGATTATTTTTTAAAGAAACTTCCTCTTGTTTTGTGCACACTGACTTGGTTCGCACAGAAATGATGTCTGGATGACTTGGGTGTTTAAACAAGATTCTGGCTCTGTTTCTGTGCATAGGTAGCTATGGTGATATCATGCCAAATTTGGAATCCATTCTGAAGCCTTAGAAAGGAGGAGACAATTTATTTGCAAATATTTTGGCTATATCTTGATCTGATACTCTTTTGTGAAATGTGTGAAGACATTATTTGTATTAAAACCATACTGCAGTATTTCTTAGGCTAAATAGATTTCTGGTTTTATCACAACGATTTTAGTAAGGATAACTTGATACAAATAAATCCATTTAGCAATCAAACTTGCTGTGTATCCTGTGTAATGAAAGAGAGTTTGGAGAACACTGTTTTGAATATCTGTGATGTAGTAATTGGAGTCTATTCATTTCATATGACTGTCATTGAGACAGACAAAATCCTGTCATTGAATTTTGCAGATGTGATTCCCATGTATGGACATTGTCCCTAATCAGTCAGAGGGATTGTTGAAGGATAAACTATGGAGTTTCGACTTCAACAAAGGATGGGGAGAAGAAAGATTTCTCTGAAGGATGAGTGTGTTGATGCACTTGATGGGAAGTTCTTGGTGATGTGTGACACAAAGGGTGTTTGAACCAGCTGTGAAATCTGTGTGAGGATTGTTAGCAGTGCATTTCAGCCAGTTAAAAAACACGTTTTACTTCTGAGGGTCAGACAGGTGCAGACACAAAGATGAGAAACAGCTCCTAGGTATCATCATGGACCTCAAAAGTCTGGCAAGCCAGAGCTGTGTGCTTCAGGTGCCACAGGTGGTACAAAATAATTTTGAGAGCCTTAGAATGCAATTCCTACCTTTAGCTGGTGTTCTGTGCTGGGCAGCTTTCACTGAGGAGTTTGGTTGGGTCACTGCAGCAGAGCTGGGGCTTGGGAACTCAGCTGAAGTTCTTAGCTAGCCACCAGTCTGATTTTAGGAATCATTTATTATTTCCTATTTTACTTCCTTTACACCAGCAACTTACCTGGTGTTTCAAGTGTTAAGAGGTGATATTATGAAATCTGGGTTAAATATATGAGATATCTGTGCTAGTTGTACATATGTAAGTATATACATTTTTGTTGATAAACACTCTGTGATAAGGAATTCTTGAAGGCAGGACTTTGTTCTATTTGTAGAAAATCTGTAGGAGTTCTGCCTTCAATATAAAGTTTTAATTTAGCAAGGTTTTTGTTTAATTTAAGCCTCAAACTCGAGTGTTTCCTGGAAGACTCTTTGCATGTGTAGCTAGCTAATTGTGCTTCTTTCTCCCCTTATATTCCCTCTTCTGGAATAAACAAAGAGCTGTAAAAATAAAAATGCACCTTTGAAAGCTTGGGAATTTCACTTTGATGAGCAGAAAACTCAGAAGAAAGTCTGTACCCTTTTTGTTTCAAATCTCTCTTGAAGTTATCAGGACATAAATACAATTATTTGGGATCATGATGGTTACAGGTAGCAATATAAACTATGACATTTACAGTGTAGGGGATTCTGAAATACCCTATAGCTCTGTAAAATAGTTTTGAGAGTTGTTGCTCTGTATATTAATATCTTCACCTGAAATTCCCAATATATAGTTGCACACCTGTTCAAGCAACCCAAGAAGTTCTGATTCTCTTGATAATCATCCATTCTGGGTGATTGGGTTACATGATTTGTAACTATTAAAGCCCACAAAAATCTTTAGCATTGGACAGATGTTCCTGTTTAAAAGGTTCAGAAGCTGCTCTCTGAGATGGTGCTGCAGCTTTGGGAAGCATCAGGAAGCAAAGGGGGCCTGACCTGCTGCTCCCTGGCGTGTTAAAATCAGCATTTGAGTGCCACGGAACCTCGTGGCAGTCTTTTATAATTGTGTGGAAAAAAACCCCAGAATGCTTCCACAGATAGATAGATGGTGTGTTGCAGGTTTTCAGAAGGAAAAAAAAAGTTTGAAGAGCTGGTGATACTAGTAAAAGATGTTGTGGCATTTGCTGTGCTGTGCAGAGCACACACTAATTAGGATTTCAGGGTTAAGACCTCCATTTTGCTAACACAAATCACAGTGGGAAGCCGGCATTGTTATGTGGTTGAGGTGCCTCTCTAAGTTTGTTATTCTGGTGATTTCCAGTGAAAAGGAAATACAGCAGGTGAAAGTTTGGGAAGTCTGATTGAAATCTATTTTTATCCATCTCTCTACAGGACCCTGGTTTCTGACACAAAGTCATTATTTTGCATTTGCTCATGAAAATGGCAATGATTCCATAAGCTTTGTGTGTGTGTGTGTATGTGTGTTTCTGGTTAACTTTTTTCTCTATTCTCTCTTTATTTCCCATTGATTTAAGGTATATTTTCTTTGATAAGTTTCCCAAGACAGCACAACCAAATAGGGAAGATTTTTTCCAATGAGCAGGTAATCCTCTGACCAACCTTAGCCTCCGTTTGACATGACTAATTTGATTTTTGACACATTCTAAAGCTCTTTATGCTGCCAAAACCATCCTTATCACCTCCTTCTTATTTACCTGCTCACAAATTCCATCTCCCTCTGGGGATTTAAGCACTGTCACATCCTAACACTGATTTTCCTGACCTATTTCTGGGGTAGTCTTCAGGCACCTCCAGTCCCTGAGCTGAAGCTCTACCAGACTCCAGTGGAAGAGGAACACCAAGGTGTTCTTTTTCCTGGACCTTTTGACTGGAAGAAGCAAAAGGAATTATCAGACTTATAATATTGAGCTACAAAGGGAACTTGGATGAGTTCTGTGGATATTGCCAATGGCTCCTGTTTATTTGCCATCCTGTGGGTGTGTTCCCAAACTTCAGTAGCTCAGGTGTTCCAAAATGTTCCAAATATTAAATGTCTAATTCTTCTGAATGTCCATCAAAGAGATCAATATGATGCTAATTAGGCCTCAGTCTAGCAAAAGTCTATCCCAAAAACCAGTCTGTCCACTCGTGAGCCAATGATGAAACACAGCACCAGCCAGCAGCAGGATTTTCAGTGTCATTCCCTAAAACAGAATTATCAAAATCAAAACAATCCAATTTACATAAAAGAAGCTAAATTTGGTCTGGCTGCTTGGTTTGGTTTTTCCCCCTCATGTGCTTTCCTGCCATCTCCACAGGAAAACCTGCTGACATTTTCAAAAGGGCTTTGATTCATAGAGCACTGATAGTCTTCAAGATGTTGATAAAGGATATTTTGCTTTAGCACTGTTTGCAGCAAAGGATGGCACCAAGGCAGCAGGAGCTGTTCATGAGGAATGTGGGAGCTGCTGGCGGGTTTTGGTATCTGAGAACTTCAGATCCAAGCACTAATTATGACCTAGATCATCAGCTAAGGGTGAAGTTGTCACTGAGAAGTGCATCTGTCACCCCTAAAGGGCAAGTGGCAGGGGTCAGAAAGGGTGTGAATCATGTTTATTCTCTTGCACTGAACTTAAGAATATAAAATTTTAAAATGCATGTATAACAAACCAGCTATGAAAATATGTATTTTGAGTCTGTGGAGCCCACAGCAGGTTGCACTGAGACAGCCCAGGATATTCCCTTTATTTACAGCTGCTGGATGTGGCTGGACAATTCCCTGCTGGAATGGATTGTGTGCTTCAAACTTTGCTAGACAAGCCTTAAACAGACTAGTGAAATTCAACATTTTAGCCATTCAAACACACCAACCCAAAGATGATGGGCTGCCTGACTGCTTGCCTGTAAAACCTGGCAAAAATACCTTTGGTTTGGAAAATCAAATTCACACACACATTGCTTGATTTGCCACTTATTTGCACTTCAAAAAACTGTGCCAGTGCCAGATAACTTCTCTTTTGATGAATTTACTTGGGAAAAGCATCTCATTTCAAATGTGTTTCTTTTTTTATTCTGTGGTGCGTGGCTAATGCATATCTCAGTGTAACTGGAGTGTGATTCATCACTGAGACATCCCTTGGCCGAGTGTAAATACGAAAGTAAAAGGTTATCTTCTCTCTTCTTTTGTTGCTACGATTGCAGTTCATCATCCAGAGTGAAGCTTGTGAGCAGGAGCTTCAGCCAGGGAGAGGGAGAGAGGAATGACAATGATGTGCAAGGGAGTGAAAGCAGATAGAAAACCCTTCTGTCTGAGCCCACGAAGAATGATGCTGTTCCCAGACAGGCCCTTGAGCAGAGGCATTTATCTGTCTGATTTGGGGGTTGAAACGGTAGAGGGTAAAAAGGAGATGGATTCTCATCTCCCAGAGACATAAAACAAAGCTTTGAAACATTCAGCCTGTAAATAAAAGAGAAAGGAGCCCATCTAGTAATACACCCTGACTGACTTAGCAACTGCAGGGCATTTCTCCAGCTCTTCTCCCAGATCTAAATGATACCATTCCTTTGTCTTTCTCCTTTCAATCCTCGTCTCTGAAACACAACTACTATTTTTGTATCATTCTCCTGTTTTTCTCTCCCGTGAAAGGCTGTGATTAACTTGTTTACCCACGAAACCATCTTTGTCTTGGAGCACAATGATATTCACAATTTACAGAGCCCTTAAATAGGATTATTCTGTCTGTTCTCCTGTAACACTTGGCATCATACCCAGGATTTAAAGAGACTCAGCATTTATGATAGACAGTATTGTACTTTCTTTGCAGTTTCTACCTCATGTTCTAAAAATGTTTTCCTAAATCTGGTGAAGTGTTTGGTGAACACACACAGAGCTCCATTGTCTCCAAGAAGACGTGATACCAGTCGGGAGATGTTCTTTAGATTGATGTCTTGTTCGTACAGGATTTCCCGCAAGATTCATGAGAAGTGGCCCTTTTTATCATCTTAATCTTGTAATATTAAATTTAATTGGTATCAGTTGGTGGAAATTTAGATACATATTCAAAAAGTTACTAAGTATTAAGAATACCACAAACTGAACATATGCAGACAGTGCAGGGAGAGGGTTCATGGGAGAGTGAAATTTAAAGTGCAGTACATTTATTGTGTCAGTTTTGAAATAACTAGATCTCTACACAGCATCTGTCATCCCACAAGGATTCTCTTTGCTGGCCATTTTTTAGTTTTTGTAGGAGACTGATCAATCTTGCCTTCTAGGAAACCTGAGCTTTCATATTATATGAGCTCTTTCAAAGGACTGAATCCAATCATGCAGGGCAGCTTTTCATCTGTCTTTATAAACTTCACCATGAGGCCAAGGACCTGTTTTCTTAGTTTCAGACACACTGAGTGCATTTCTTGGAAATGGTGCAGCCTAATAGAAAGGAGGAGAGTCACCAAATAACCTCAGGTTTTTACTCACACACTTAGCTTGCCAATGAAGCTGAGGTTCAGGCTATTAATAGCTGATAAAAATCATTGAATGTACTTTTCCTTCACAGAAGTGCTAGGTAGTCACTCCTCTGCCGAGGCTGGAACAAGGTGCCCATGGAAGGGGTTGAGTCACCATCCCTGGAGGGGTTTAGCAGATGTGTGGATGTGGCATTTGAGGACATGGGTTAGTGGTGGCTTTGGCAGTGCAAGGGGAACAGTTAGATTTGATGCTCTTAAAGGTCTTTCCAACCTAAATGAGTCTATGATTCTGTATTAGATACAAACTGGGGGAAAAAATTGCTAAAGGCTAAATCTAAATGGATTATAGCTAATACAGTAATTTCACGTGTACAAGGTGCACCCTTTTAACTAAAATTCTGGTCCAAACCCGGAAGTGTGCCTTATACTTCAGAACGCCTTATATATGGACAAAGTTGGGAAATTTGACAACCTGGAAGTGTGAGCTTTGAGGCAGAGTCGCGGGGCTCAGCGGGAAGGAGGCGGGGGCGGCTCATGCGGGGCTCAGTGGAGTTCAGCACGTGTCCTGGTTTGGAGGACAGGTGTCTGCTAAGAAAGGCAGGAGCCTCTCTTTGAAATGAAGAATGTAAACCCCCTCCATCCAAATTATTATAAATTTGAAATTAAGGGGCTCTCAGACAAAGTTAAGAGAATTAGGAATAACAGTTTTTTACTAGGGAAATAAAAATAGAAATACAGTACTACAAAGAAACAAATCCCAAACAGTGACAAAGTGTCTTGGGTTACAGTACAGGATGTGATCAAAGTATCTATCACAATCTCCTGTGACCAGGTGGGGCAGTGATCTTTATCTCTGTGGGAGAGACTCTGCTAATGGGCCATCCATTGAAACCAGGTGGGGCATTGTTCTTTATCTTTGCACCCCCCATCCTTCTTCAGGGAGTCATTTTCTGCTAATGGCCATTGAGTCCCACTGTGTGACTGGTAAAATTACTTTGTCCCACTGGGAGTTGCTCCAACCAGGGTGGAGAGCCCAACATTTCTTACCCAGATAAAAACTCGTTACATTAGTGCAATTTAAATAATACATGACCTGTTAAACATGAAGAAGAAAGAGGAAGTTAACATTAAATCCCGTTATTCTTTTCATGGAGTTTCAGAAAGTTAATTCCAGAAGTCATCTTAATTCCTTAGGAAAAGCTAAGTTCTCATTTTCAGTTTTATCTAAAATCCATTAAAATCACAGGGAATCTCTCTGCTAAGGACAGTAGCCTTTGGACAGATTGTGTTGTTCTGACAAGCAATACGGTTTGTGTTTGCTTAGCTTCTGCGGCAAAATAACTGAAAATAGGAATGTGCATCCATCAGCTGGACAGCTCTGAGTGTGTACAGCACCAACACAGAGCTCAAAGGCTTTGAAGGATTTACAGCAGTGATTTCCTTTTTATTCTGAGTTAATAACTTTAAGTATTTTAATGAGTCATTTACCAGATCTGAACCTAGTGCCAACGTGTCTAAAATGTTCAAAATAACACATTTTTTCCAAATGGAAGTATTTGCAATTTTTGCACCTCTTTTAGTGCAATTCATTTGCAAAAGGTTTTGAATTATTTCATTATTATTTCCCCCGTAGGATCCGAAGCTGCGCGAGCTGCTGGACGCTGGGAACGCGGGAGGTCGGCTGGAAAATCGGATGATAACTGTTGTGTACGGCCCAGACCTGGTCAACATCTCCTACTTGAACCTGGTGGCATTCCAAGATGATATAGCCAAGGTAACACAGCTGATAAATGAACTTCTTTCATATCGAATGCAGCTTTTGGAAGTAGTGTTTTGAGATATGGATAAATGTTAAAAGTGAGAATTGCTAGCAAATGAAGTTCTATTTCAAGAGCTATGCCACTCAGTTCCCAAGAAGAAATGTGCAATCTTTTTTTTTTTTTTTTTTTTTTGGTTTGTTTTGTTTTTCAAGGAGTTCATTTGGCAAGATTTATTCCCCTGGTAAGTGTGCTCATGTTCCAAATGTTGCTTGTAAAGCCCAAATAATCACAGTGAAAACAGTGCTCCACAGAAATTGTAACTCAGGAATGAGATGTTACACTGTGGCTCCCCAAACACACATCAGTATTTCAGTAGTAGCATCACATTTTGCCTGCTGAGAGCCCTTGATGAGCTTGTAGTCAACATAATTGCCTTAGAAAAGTATTTTTCCAGCAGGTCCATCAGTTTACTCCGTCCAACCCACAACATAAAACTACACTTGGGTTTGGGTTTTTTCCTTCCCCTTCCAATTTCTCTCCAATTCATTTCTGTTTAATGAACTAGGAACTTTTGCTTTATCTATTTCAAACAGACATTCCAAAGCTTCTGCTCTTTCCACTTCCACTCATATGGGTATGCTGTGATCCCAGCCTCCAGACATCCATGCACAGAACACTTTCAACAGAGCATTTTTACATCCTGGAGTTCACTAGATTATGCTAAAAAGAGGTTCTCTGCTGCCTGCTGTGATTTAACAACAGCAAGGAGTTACTTTGTCACCTCACAGGCAACAAGGATTGTTAAACCAGGTGCAGAAAGGTCATGGGATGAAAGCCTTCAGTGAGTAGGGTACATTTTTGCTTGCCAAATTACCCTTTCAGCTCATCTTCTTTAGCCAATTGGAAAACACGATTTCCAACTTTTCTTTGAGTAGAAGAATAGGAACAGAAAGAGTTTGTGGTGGTCCATGAAAGCTGAGAGGGAAGTGCTGTTCTAAGACTTGAAAATGCAAAGCTCTACAAGGTGAGAAATCTTAACACTGCAGAAATGAAAGCAATTTAAATAACTCTTCAGGAAGAAAAAAAGGAGCTATGTTTATGAAGGAAAATGAAAAGGTATGCTAAAGCTTTACCAGCAGAAATTGCTGTCCCTTATCAAGGAGCAAGGAAAATCACCCAAATCAGAAGCTTATGTCCTTCTTTTTCACTTTCCTGTCTAGCCAGCAGTCAGTGAGCCATAATCTATTTGCTAAAACAGCACAAAAATGGGTATTTTAGGGCTATTTTCTGTTTGATAATGGAACCTTAAAGTACAGTGGCTGAAATCATGTTTTGTAAAAGCTTGCCTGTTCTAAATCTTGGGTAACTCCTATCATCTGAGTAACTAAGAATCTGAGTCTTCCTTTTTATTTGTGAATGCAATAGAGGAAATAAATTAATATTTGATCCATTGGGCACTATGGCCTAGGGATGCAATTTTTAAGGCATTGCAGATTAACTGTACTTGCTTTGAGGTCATGTGAAATATCCTGATTGTTAGAATCAAAACAGTTTTGATCACTGTTGAACACATCCAAAAATTCCTTCCTTTTACCAACTTTAAATGAAGTAGAACGCAGAATTTGGTGTTTATTGTCTCTGAGCCCCATGCAGTGACTCAGAGAAGCTGTAGTAAATAAGCACATCTGGCACAAGTCATGTCTCCAGGGAGCTCTGGGGAGGAATGCCAGTACAAGATGCTTTTAGTGCCACACTTGAAAATTTTGACCCTTCTGATGTTCCAGGGAAAGCAAGTGCCAACAGAAACTCTCTCACCTTTCCTTTTCAGTGCATGAATGTTTTTTGGTTAACCCTTCATTTGTAATACCTTGTTTTTCAAGTTGTGTGGCAAGTGTTGACCACACCTCACTTAAGGAGAATGGCAAAGTAAACTGTGATGTTCTTAATGAGGCAGTTAAAATGATTCCATTATAGGATTTTCTCCCTTTGCAGAAGGCTGCCTTTTCTGCTACAGTCTCTACTTGTCACATGCACTGGCCAAGTTATGGGAAAATTAGGAAAATGCAAGTCTCGGGTTATTCAGCTTGTTTCAGATGCGCTAAGCAGAAATGTCAGTGTTCTGGTTTATGTTCTTTCTCCAGGAGAGAGTAATTGATGTTTAAAGCGCATCAGTGATGAGCAGAAGGGCACCTGGTTTGTTTAAATAATGCAGCTGGAAATTCATTAGGCACTGGTCTAAAGGGCAGGCAGGAAGGTGTGTCCTGGTGGGGAAAAGAAGGGCACTCTCTTATTTTCATTTTCACTGCACTCGCCTGTCTGGGGTGGGATTTATTTGTAAGCACCCACAGAGTGCTGCAGAAGCAGCAGAGGTTTATTCTCAAACCCTGTTCTGAGCTCCTTTTCTCTGTTGCCATTTCCAACATGAAGAAGTCCAACCCATCAACCTCTGTGTGCTCTACAGCAGTTCACTCTCATCCCAAATCCAGCAGGTTCCAAAGTGAACATCTCATTTTCCCTACCTCTCCTCTCACTCTCTTTGGTGCCTCTCATGCCAGTTCTTTTTTCTGCACTGCCAATCCTGGCCATGCAGGCCCCTGTCCAGAGCCCAAGAAAATCTATTTCTCCTTGGTTTGATGAGCTTTGAATAAAATGCATCAGTAAGAGCAGATGAATTTCTCCATAAGTAAATGATGCCATCAAGGATGATTCACAAGTCACACTATAATGTTCTTTCCAGCATACATCTTTATTTTTCTAGCTTTCCCAGTGTATGTAAGAGCTTGAGCAGTAGAATAAAATGCTAAAGCAAGCCACATAAATTCACATCCATTTGATACGGGGTTTTTTGTAATGAAATTCTGACAGTGTAGCTTGCTTTGTTAACCTCCCACCAAGAAGAAATGTGTGAGGAGCACTGCCTTCGCACACAGTCAGGCCTGATTTGAAGGAAGTGTTTTCGAGTGTCTGTGCTGCCTTTTCTTATGAGAAAGGTCTCATCTCTTCTGTTGCACTAAATGTCTTACGGTATTCTGGTGCCTGCAGTGGAAAAGAGATCACTGAGCCGCACATTTCCAAATGAGCTGCTGCTCATGTGCTACCTGTCAGAGCACAGAACAGCTGAATTACGCGTCAGCGAAGTTCACAGGAATGACAGAAGGTGAACTGGTGTGACAGGACAGAGCCAGGAGGGGACCAAGTTCAGGAAGCTCTTGCCATGATGGATGTGACTTGCCTGGAGTTGAAGATCAGAAGCCGGGTCCTTCTGCTCCCAGAAGGGATCAGTGCTGGGTTTGTTGGCGCTGCTGCAACCCTTTTTCAAAAAGCCCAGATTTATATTTTCCTGTTGTATCACATCTGTGCAAAGGCTGCAGTGCCTGTGGTGATCTGGAGGCTGCTGTAACCTTCCCACAGCTGGCTGTTTTCTCTCCACACACAACAGCTTTCCATCCCTTGGAGTGCCCTCTCCTGCTGGAATCGCTGGTACAGAGCTGGAGTGTGGGTTCTGCTCTCTGCCATGCAGCAAACCCAAGGAAGTGCAGCCATTTGGTAGCTGAGACAGCAAAGCACAGCTTGGTGAGAGCCCAGCAAAGTCAGTCCCAAGCATCTATTTATTCTTTAAGCTTTGTCCTCAATGCTGTTGTTCTCCCTCCTGCCAAGGGTTGAGCTCAGTGGCTGGAAAGATGATGTGACACCTGGCAGATTCTCTGATCTTGGCGTTTTGGCTGTGGCTCTGGGATGGCTGGAGCCTAAAGTGGGAGAGACAACAAGTAAGTGCTGCTTGTGACCTGGTTAGAAATGGCTCAGCCTGCAGGTAACCCTTAGAATATTTGGCAAGAGTGATGGGATTGCTTTGGAGAGCCAGGAAAAGCCAGCAGAGGAACAAAATGGAACAAATGGCAAGACTGCTTATATAAATAATGTGTGTGACAGGCACATAATAAGTGAGTTCCCCTTACATTCCTGTCAACAAGCATTCAGACAAAGAAAAGGAAGAGCTGGGAGTGTGGAATACTCTTGAGATGCCCTACTTCTGTTTTTTACAAAATATTCCAGCTTTAAGGCCAGCAGAAGCTGCAAGATGAAAACAGTCTATCATGTTCTGTTAAAAGCCAGTGTATTTTCAATTTCCAGATAGTATTTTGTGTTGCTGTTAATCTCTGTGGCCATTAGTGTCACAGGGAGAAGTTTGAGCAGCTATTATTAGTGCCTAAACAAAGCAGTGTTTACAAGATGAACCTATTTTGAGCCTGGAAAAATGAGTTGCCAAGAAGAAAAACAGATGCTGCACTTAATATGCTCTCTGTTCCAAGAGTCACAGCAAAGCAGTTGTGTTGCTAACGAACCAGATTCCTCCTCCTCTGCTTTCTCACACCCCTGATTTTTTCAAACTGGACCTAAGAAGGAAAAACAATTAAAGAAGAAAAATGGCAGTGGTCACGAGAAAGTGGAGGGGAGGACTGTCTGAGCAGCACTGATTTGCCTCTAGGACAAGTCTGTGTCCAAGGGAAGGTTTCTTTTCCTGAAGGAGGAGGTGTTATCTCTGTTGCTTAGGGGTGAGGTGCTAAATGGGACGGGCTCCAGGATGTGAGAGCTGGAGGACATCAAAGGCCACTAAAACACCGGGCACACAGGCAGCCTTATCTGGGAGCAGCAGTGCAAGACCAGTTTCAGGAACAAGGGATAACATCATGGAAGAAACCTTGGCATATAAAAAAGATGGGGGAAAAAGTCCCAACTGCTCAAATCAATCACCTGGTCATGTGAAAAAAAATGAGGCTTTTTAGGTAAAACAAGCTCTAAGCTCCCAAGTGACATAGGAACATTTGTTTCATTGGAAGTCAATGACACTTCCCATCTTTTTTTTTTTTTTTTTAATGTTTTTCTCAAGAGGGAAAAAAGGAGAAGGGAATACTTCCCAAAGAATGTGGCAGTGGGAATTTTGGATTTGGGCTATTATGAAAGGAAACATAACTTTGGTTTGGAACAAAACTCTGAAAGCTTTGTCAGCTAAAACAAACAAACAAACAAAAAAATCACATTGTTTGCTAAGGCATTGCTTGTTTTCTTCCCTTGCTTTTAATGGGGTGGAATGAAGCCAATCCAAAACCATAGTTGTGATTAAAAAGGTTTGCAATTAAAGATTGTGAATAAGCACCAAGTTAGAAAGGAAAAACACAATAAAAGTGTCAATGAAAAGCTGCAGCAGAGACCTGCAAGGGAGGAGAGCAGGACAAACTCTGAGAGTCTAAACTTCACTTTATATCATGGATCACTCCTGCTGGGAACCTGGGAAAGGTCAGTAATTCAAGGGAAAGACTTGAGCAATGTGGAACAATCTGGTCTAGGGGAAGGTGTCCCTGCCCATTGCAGGGGGTTGGATCTGAATCCTCTTGGACATCCCTTCCAACCCAAACCATTCCATGATTCTATGGCATTTCTTCCCCACACCAGGAAGAGAAAAAAATTTAGTGAGGGATAGGACCACAGTGTAAGGATGTACAGTCAGGGGGAAAGAGTTCATTGGAGTTGCAGGGAATTGAAATGTATTCCTGTATAGTTCTGCTGTATATTTTTTAAAGCTTGTTTCTTATGCTGGCTAGGAAGATCTTGGGTAGAGTCAAGACTTTAATTTGTAACAGTCTTCATTTTTTTTGTGGCATGAGAAAATCAGGTCTCACAGATGAGGAGGCATGCTGTAATTGGAAAAATCAAGTTCAGGCTTTAATTAGGCCCTTTTTTGTTTGAAACCATAGTTTTCAAAAATATTTTGCAGTGTGTCAGTAAACATCTAAACTGATCCTCATTTATTCACTCTTTCTCTTCACAGGAATGGTCAGATGAAGTGTTCAGTTTGGCAACAAATTTGTTGGCACAGAACATGTCAAGGGACGCGTTTCTGGAAAAAGCGTGAGTGGCCCTCGCGTGTCACCCTGTGGGTGTTGCTCTTCCCTCTGCGTCATTTTCCTCCATGCTTCTTACTCACCTTGTCATCTATTGTTTCTGCTCTGGTGACTTGTCACTTCTGTAAACACAGGTCCTTGTTTGTATGGTTCTAAAAAGCCTGTTATCTCCAAGTCACCTAAACAAAAATCCTTTTTAGGGTTCTCCTTGCAAACAATTAAATCATTGCAGGAAAAATCAGAATTGAATCCTCCCTGCCCCTTGTACAGTTGTAGCTTCAGCTGTAGCCTAAAGGTTTCCATTTAAAAAGAAAGAATATTCTGGACTGACTTGCTTCTGAATTGTTTTCTTTTTGTCTTTTATTGATGATAAAAAAAAAAAAAAGAGAGAGAAATGCCAGAAGCCCTTTTTCCTCAGTCCAATCTCTCTGGTTTCCATGTGATCTAGAGAGAATTCATTCCTCTGAGTTGCTTGGCAGTGTGGGCAGATTCTGGGTTGCTTTCCACAAAGTAGGAAAACTGGTTATGAGGAAATTTAGAGTGAAATACACACACCTGAAAGGGAAGAGAGCTAAACCTGACGTTAGCAATTCTCAACTGATGAGGCAGTTTTGTGTAAATCGGAGCTTGGAGAACACTGTGGCAAAGCCTGCCAGAAAGTGCTGGTGTTCAGCTGGGATATTCAATGGCCTTTTGGGTTTCTAAAAGAGGGGATGCACCTTCCCCAGCCTGTGAGTTTGCTGCTTAAAGTCAGCTTACTGTCCCTCCCAAACACCTTTTCCTGCTCACAGACAGAGGCTCAGTCCAGCTGAATACTGAACTTACATTCCTAAAACTCCCTTCCCTCCAAAATTAACCTCCCTCCCCTTTTCCTGGACTTTCTGAGGCTGTGAATGACTACTTTGATTAGCTGCACCCAGAGTCAGAATGTTCCAGTTAAGCACTTTAATCCCACAGAATTGTAGGTGCCTGTTCTGGGAAGGAGGGATGTACATCTGTGTGTTTCCTCCTCATGGTGTTCATTGTGGTGCAGCTGGAATCCACAGAAATTCTTGGGGCAGCTCTGAAGGGTGCATGTTACTGGAATTACGGGACAGCAGGGATGTATCAGGGAAACAAAATCCCAAATGCATGGGAACATTTAACATTTCCTGTTGGCCCTGCATGTTGGCAGTGGGGAATGTGCTCACCTGAGCTGGTGACTTCCTTCAGCTCTGTAGGATGAATTTTGAGAGTGATTTGGTTCTACAGTTTCCTTGCCCCTGAAATCCCCAGGTGCCCTGTGAGCTCTGCTGTCAGGTCTGTAGTGGGGAGGGTCGGGGCTGGACCTAATGGGCCTTTTCCTATCCAAATCACAGGAGAAATGTGTCATCACACAGTACAGCAGAGCTCCTTGTCTGGAGCTATTCTTTGGCAGTTTTTCAAGCCGTATTAATTAAAGATGAAGTCACTGGACACACTGCGTAGATTTGGTAGCAGGCAAGCGTGGCATTCCTGTGTCTTTTTCCACTAATTAATAAATCACTTGGAAACTGCAAGGCTTCCCAGCTCTTCTGCACAGATGCCAAATCAGTCACTTAAGAAATCTATGACTTTGAAGATTAAATTATTTCCCCATTATAACTGGTATACTAAGCAAAGGGTTGGTTGGAGTCCTATCAGAACCCTTTTGTTGAAGGAGAAAACCAAATTGCATTAGAGCAGGATGAAGGGTTTTTTCTTTATGATGTTCAGTTCCTTGGAGCATTGGACATGTAATAATAAACAGCTTGAGAAGCTTTTCCCCATCTTCTGTTATTTCTAATTTCCTTGGTTATAGGGGAAAACACTCAATGTGACCAAAATATAGTCAAAATTTTCAAAAAATAGAAGATTTTTTTTAAGTAACTGCTGTGATTTTTTTGTTTTAATCTCCCTTGGGACTGGGAGTTGTGCTTGGTGACACAGTAGCATGAAAAGCTTCAGTTTCCAGGAGATGAATGTGGAGATTCAAGCATTTGTGGAAATGTTCCTATCCCAGTTATCCTAGTTTTAGCATGCACTTTGTTTTTGAAGTGGTTGCTAATGGTATTTTCTGTTGAGAAGAAAAGGAAAATTTATTAGAGCCATGCAGTCAGTTTCTTCTTTTGGCAGACCACTGAGTAAAGTGAAAAAGCTGAGTTTTCTAACAAAAAAAAAAAATCCTCTTAAATATTTAAGTGTTGCCATATTTTTCACCAGATGATGTTAGTGCAAAACTCATTTACAGTTATCTCAGGACAGACAATAGGTTTTTAGTCAATAATGATATCCTAATATCTTTTCATGCTGGGAGAAAGAGCTGAGTGGAGCTTTTCCCATGATCAGTGCACTAGCCCAGAGCTAGAAAGTTGGGGGGGGAGGTCCTTGAAAATGCTGTAAAAATAAAGCAGGGTTCTTCTCTTCACAGCTACACAAAACTCAAGCTGCAGGTGACTCCAGAGGGGCGCATTCCTCTGAAGAAGTAAGTGCTGTTCCTCATCCTTACCATGTGCTCTCTGCTGGCTTTGGGGTGTCAATGTGTGCTTGGGATGAGCATGGGACCCCTGTGCCTAGAGCAATAATTTTACCCTCTGTTTATAACAGAGTGGCCAGTGATCCTTGGGATGTCTCTGTTCAAATGTCCTTTGGGCACAGACATTCTGCCTCTCTGCCCTGGTTCTTTCCATTGAAAATTAAAAAAAAAAAAAAAATCAAATCTTTATCTCGGGGACATGTGAAAATAAACAGATTCAAATTGCATGTCACTGGGGGAATGAAGAGAGCAGTGATAACTGAAATAAATACCTGCTGTGATAGGGGCACTGTTAAACTGCCCTCTGCTACTGAGCAGCCACCAAATGAAAATAAATAGCTGAAGATGTAATAGGCTGCTAAGAGATACTCAGTCTTTGAGCCACATGGGCCATCAGGGCATGTCTTTAAGCCAAACCCTTGTGCTTTTTTCTCATTTTGCAGCATATACCGCTTGTTCTCCTCCGACAGAAAACGGGTAGAGACTGCATTAGAAGCCTGTAACCTACCCTCTTCCAGGGTAAGCATCTGCACTTATTCACATCAGCATTGCTTGGATTTGGTGCTGTTTCCTCTCTTCTGTGTTTATTCATGGCCGAGCCTGCTGTGCTGGCTTTGCTGCTGGTTGGATCCTCAGCAACTCTTCTGGCTTTCCTACACAGAAGTTCCTGATACCCATCTGAGTACCTTTGATTTGAAGTTGTTCAGGATCAGGAGCACCTGGAAGAAGCCTAAAAGGATTCAAAGAAAGGGCAGAGTTTGTGTGAGCTGTCCTGGAGGAATCCTGTGGAGACATTTTAAGAATCGGTGACTTTCACAATTTCCAAGACATGGTTTCAGAGCAGTGTTTGCCTGAAGTGTGTTCTGTAGCTAGAGATCAGTGACAGGCTAAAGCCACCCTGGCTTATCCAAAAGGTGCATGAAAGAAATGTTGAAATGCTGTGGTGTGGAACCTGTTAATACTGCAGGTATGCAGCCATTGCATCCTGCTAATCCAGGAGCTCTCCTCAGCCCATAGTGTATTTCCAGGATGCTCAAGAAGGCTTTTTTCAGAAGGAATGAGCTCAAGCAGGTGATTCCAGTAAGCACTGGAGTCACAGAATCACAGATTGGTGAGGCTGGGAGGGACCACAGTGGGATATCTGGTCCCACCTCCCTGCTCAAGATGGGTTTTAATCCCAGGGAAACTTCCAGGATAATTCCTTCATTCAGGTGTCCAACAGGTGGGGCAAAACTGTTCTGAAGCAGAGGAAAGCCTGCATCTCCTGATCCATTGACTTATACAAAACTCTGTGCTGTGAGATTTCCTCAATATTTGCTCCCCCACTGGTTTCATAGAGCCCATTCCTACAGCTCCAGAAGAGCTCTGGAGCAAAATCTTCACCTGCCAAACCTCAGACACTACTTACAGTGTCCTTCCTTCATAGGTTTGGGAGCTCAGTTCCATAAAATATTAAGGAATGTCAGAAAAGTAGGTATAAAATACTGTAATAACCTTATCTAAAATAATATTGTGAAGTTAGAAATGTGGAGAGAATAATTTTAAAGATGATTTTCCATTTATTTGATAGCAAACAAGACAAAGTATGCAAAAAAAAATCTCTCAGGCGCTGCTTCCTGAATCAGCTGATTTCTTTCTTCCATTTACTCCATGTCTCTGAAAAGAAAATTTAAATATCATTTGGGTCTTTGGAAGAAACTGCAGCTTTTTTTCTGCTATTTATGTAAGAAAAACCAGTTTTACATACACACTGCTGGTTGCTTGTTGCTGGGATACCACCTTCAAAATTATTCAGAGTATAAAGTAGATCCTTCCTTTGGCTGGGACAAAAGAGAAATGTGTTGCATGCACCAAAGAAAAGTGTGTTGATCATCTTTGAAAAATATTGTAGAAAAGCAAAACTGGATCTTGTGGAGGTAAGGGAATAGAAGAAAAGCAGAACTTCAACTACAGCTCTTTTCCTTTGTGTTCCTGTTACTTGAACAAGTGAAATTCTTAGCTTCAACTTCCAGCTTTTCTGCCCTATTGTACTGCATGACAAATGGTGTTCCCATAAAGCCTTGGAAGAGCAATGCAAGCATGCAAGACGTGAATATCAGCGAGTCTTGATCAGCAAAACAACACCAAATTATTCAGAGAATTCATGAAAGTCTCTCATGGACATTAGCAGTTTAGGCTCTTTGGTTTTTCATATTCATGCCTTGTGGATTTTCTCCCTGAGTTTCCACACCTCTCATTGTTCTGAGAAGATATGGTGCTCACTGACCACGAGCTTCACACCATGTTTGGCTGCAGCTCTTGGAACCTAGGAATGAATCTTCAAGCCTGGGACAGTCCCTCATGTGCCTTTTGCAGTGATCTGGGCACAGGTGCTGGGGAAGAGTGTCCCTGTGTAGACTTTTCTGTGACAGGACAAATATCCCCCTCTCCAGGGAATTCCCTGTGTGTTTCCCTGTGACACGACGTGCAGGCTCTGTACTTAATGCTGGAGGAGGGAAGAGCTCTCATTGCCTGGATAATTGTTTTCATTTTGAGGAACAGCACCAGAGAGGATCTTCGGAACTGCTGAGTTCGTATTTAAAGACCTTAATAAGGGATGGATTCTCTGCGGTGCTGAGCACTCCAGCTCTGATTCAGCCAAGCAGCAGAACATGAGCACAGTCGGATGGCCCATGGACCTTAAGCAATTTTTCAAAGCATGGCTTTATTAATTCTTCTCTTTTTGGTCAAAACTGGACTGTGTAGAGTCTTGCAGGATCAAGCCCTGATATTTGGAACAGTCATCATCCAGCAGAGCTGAAAGCAGAAGGATCTTTAAATAAATGTTTAAACAAAATTTTAAAATACCCCAATGAATTTCTGGCTTTGCCATCTCATTCCCCTATGGTTTTGTTTTTTTAAATCTCGGCTAGTTTTTGGAAATGGAGTTTTGTTATTGTTGGATATTTTTGTTTGTTTTGGTTAAAGGTACCTTAAATAGAATTGGAAGGGGTTTATTTTAGCTGGCCTTTTGGCTGTGAAGAGTGGTTTTTGCCTTCTAGTTAATATTGAGGTTCACAATGAAGCACCTATGAGCTTGACTGTTAAAATAAAATAACCTGCTCTTGAGTCCAGTCTGTGCAAATAATCTGAATTAGCTCTTATGCTGCCAAATGCGTAACAGACTGGATACAGATGTTATAAAAGCAGGCAGGTTACTAGGCAAATCATAAATCAGCAGTGCTTGAAATTAGCAGAGAGTCTTAATCACAGAATAAAACTGAATGCCAATATTAAGCCAAGCTGGAAAGGAGGGATACTCTCATGTAGTACAGAAGGTTTGTGCTTTGTTCATTGGTGTCAAAAAAAAAAAGAGATGAGCCCATAAGGTGTGTGGGTGGTTCCTCTGAAATGGGGATGGCTCAGACCAGGCTGAGTAAGGGGGCAGTGTATTTTAATCCGTCTAGGCAGACAGGCTTTTGGAAGCCAAATATAGTTGTGTGAGGTTATGCCTGAGGTGGCTTTTGCCTCCCATGTAGATATTTGTGTTTTGTAGCCCACTGATTAAGATACTGGGAGGAAAAACCTGTTAAAAAGTTCTGTATACTTATGTCTGAAGGCTCATGTTGGTTATTCTCTTTATAGTGGGTGTTTGGAGACATGGAGAAGCAAAACCATGTCTATTAATTGGGTCTGAGTGGCAAATGGAGAGCCTGGATCTCTGGTCATTGGAAGAGATCCATATTTGTTCAGCTGAGCACCTTCAACTCCCTTGTAAAGAAAAGTATAGTGGCTTGATGGGGGACTATAGCTCTGTGATAATCAGAGAACCATTGGAAAGCCTTTGGCTGAGGGGCAGCACCCTGCTGGACAGGGGTTATGAGCAGAGGGAGCAGGCGAGGGCAGGGTGCCAACACTAACAAGAAAGTTCCCAAGCTTTGAGAATGCCAGCCTTAAGGAAAACACAGGTGCCAGCACTGAGAGCTCCACAACTTTGATTTTTTTTTATCAGTGTTGTGGGTGCAGGTTCAGTGCCACTGGCAGCCCTCTCTGGAAGGAGCCATTTTCATCCTCTACCCTCAACATTCCCACTTCTCCATCCACCCTTGCTCTGGACTTGGCAGCAGTGCCACTGGCGAGTTACCTGCTCAGGCATTGATCCCATGTAAAACACACAGGGAGGTTTTGGCTGGGTAAATTTTGAACCAGCTCACCCTGCAGCCACTCACAGTCTGCCAAAAAAAGGAGGGCACGAGGGTCTGACAGGGTCACCTTAGAATATTGGAGCCTGGAGATGGTTATCCAAGCAGAGCAGAGGAACAGCCCAGCTTGGTCAAGCAGCTCTTGTGGACAGAAACAGAATAAAACCGTCTCGAGCCCCTGCAGGTTGGAGCTGAAAGGAGACAAAGCAAC
>PYHW01010704.1:799822-829355 GCA_013186435.1 Turdus rufiventris
TGCATTTTGGAGCATGGAGAAGCATCCTGTGGGCCTGTGGTGCTCCCAGACATCACATGTCATAACTTTGGATGAAGAACTCTCAAGCTTCATGCAAAGGACTTACCTAGTGCAGTAATTGCCTCCAGTAACTTGTTTTTTTCAGAGAAGAATGTAGTGAGGATGATGAAAGTGTCATCTAGAAGTTGGACTAAATGTAAATCACTCTAAATTGTAGAAAATGTAAGGAAAAAAAGTAATGCTGGCATGTCTTCTGCATTTGTATCAATTCCTCTAAAAGAAATCTGATTGCCAAATGTGTTACACTGAGTGTTTAGGACAAAGATGGATGGAAAAGCTGTGCTGGTTGAGTCTTGCCCAGAACTGTGGCATCTTGAACATGTATTTTTAGTAAAGAAAAGTCAGAATCACTGCTGCTGTCAGGGAACAAGTGTATTAGTAATGACACAGTGACCCAGTTTGTCCCCTGTTGTGTAGCAGCTTTGGAAAGATGAGTGGCATCCTCATCCTCTGTGATGCTGCTGTTCTGCTCACTCAAAAACAGAGACTCAGCACTGCTGGGGTGAGCTCAGAGGCTTCATCAGGGCTGATATACCTGTTTCTGCTGTAGGTGACGGGGTTGGGTGGGGAGATGTCCCTTTCTCCTCCTTCACAGGTGCTCAGAGAATGAGTTAGCTGTGCCTCCTGGAAGCTAATAGATGTGTTGGTATGTATTTTTCAAAGATATGCTCTTTAAACAGCTCTGTGATTCAAGGGAATTTATAATCCTGCAGAATCTGAGCTCCTCTAGGTTGCAGGAAGGAAATCAAAAGCAGGCAAGAAGTGAGTGATCTGTTTGCAAAGAACATATAAAATGCTGTGTCTCTCTTTCACTGTTTTTTCCCCCATTTCACAGAATGATTCAATCCCTCAAGACGACTTCACGCCAGAAGTGTACAGAGTGTTCTTAAACAACCTCTGCCCTCGGCCTGAGATCGACCACATCTTTTCTGAGTTGTAAGGAAAATCTCTCCTTGGTTTATTTATTTCTTTTTCCCATTCACTGATTTTCTGGGCTGGGGATGGCAAAGGAGGTTATTTATACTATAGCAGCATGCAGTGCTTGCTAGTAACAGATTTAAATGTCAAGCAGGCTGTTATTTAATCTTGGATCAAGAGTTCTTTTTCTCCTAGGCTCTTACCTCCACTTCTCATGGCTTGAGTTTTAAAGGAATTTTTTCCTGGAGGAGCAGAACTGCCAGGTCTTGTTTTTCTGTATCGATCAGAATAGTTTAGGTTTCCAAGAAAGTAAGAAAGAAGAGTAATAAGCAAAACCAGCATGGAATAGGCATGAGAATATGCATAATCACCCCCAAAAGCTTAATTAGGACTGGCAAAAAAGTGCAGTAACTTTTAGGATTTGTGTATGATTCATTCACACCATGAAATTAAATTATCAGCCGGCTACAACTGATTTTATACATTCAGTTATGAGCTCTGAAACTCCTGGTGCTTCTACCCCTTCCAGCAATCTGTGTACTTCCAGTTTCAGCAGAGCTTGATCAATGGAGTCAGAACGTTAAGCAATATGAGAGGAAAGCAATTTCCAAAATACACCCTGCGACCTCCAAAGCAATTGGTGAACATATTTTAGCAACACGATCATGCTCACATTCTCCTTTAGGGGTTCTTGTCCCTAAGGTTGGGGTTTCAGAGGAGCACAGCCCTGTCCCAATTTCTTCCCACTGCACCCAGGAGAGGCTTCCCATTGCTCCCTGGCAGAGCAGAATTAGGCCAGGCCTGAGTGCTCTAAAGAAGCCCTGAGCTCATCACGTTGCCCAGAGGCTTCCTGGATTTCTGTCTGGGCACAGCTTGTACCCAAACCCTGCTCTTTTCACTGACTCTCTAAATAGCCATCTTTTTGCTTGCATTACAGGGCACCTCAGACCTTTTAAAAGGTTTGTAAAAAAAGACCCATACAAATTACTAGAATAATGAAATCAGGGCTGCTGTTATTCAGCAGTAATCCCAAATAGTTGGGCCAGGAATGCCAGCAGAGTGTTTGTGGCAAGCTCAGGATTGAATTCCACGGTTGTTTTTCTCTTTTACTTTTTAAAATAGCTTAATTCCAAGAATTCCAAGGAATTAAAGCCTTTTAGCACTGCTCCAAGCCTTCCTATTGATGCCTGTAATGCTGAGCACTGTCAAAGATCTTTGTCCTAGATGGCTGATGAAGAATCATTGGCAAAATAAATTAGTCCAGAGACACAGTGGAGCCATGTTTTTGTTGTATGATAGTTTTGTATGAATCATATTTCAATTTCCTTGGGAAATTTCAGGGATGGAACAAGATTTCAAGGAAATGTGTTAAAATGACTTTGCTGTTGCTTTGATTTCTCTCCAGTGGTGCCAAGAGCAAACCCTACCTTACTGTTGATCAGATGATGGACTTTATAAATTTGAAGCAACGAGATCCACGATTAAATGAGATCCTTTATCCACCACTCAAACAAGAACAGGTTCAAGTGCTGATTGAGAAGTATGAACCTAACAGCAACCTAGCAAAGAAAGGTCAGTGGATTTCACACTCCTGCTGTCCTCATTTCCTGATGTGAAACAGTAACTCAATTATCCTACATGCTAAAGCAAAATTTGGTTCAAAATCCAGTTCTGCTTTTGGGATCATACAGGATTGTGAGACATCATGTGGTGCAATTTTAAATGTGTTTGGTTGGTATCAGGTTAGGAAGGATGGGGCTGGTTGCTGTTCTTGTTTTGCAGTGTGTGTGATTGACAAAAGAGTTGCTCTGGTATGTGACCCTCAGCAGAAACCTGGCTGTCACAGTGGCTGTTTACCAGCATCTAAAATGTCAAGTTGAAAGAAAAAATCAGGGACAATGCAACTAAGAGCATGATAATTCTATCATTTAATAATACTATTAAATCTAGCCGTCTGGTTTTGAATAAAGTGGTGTACAATGCAAGATACGAGATCAATTCAGTGTATTTCATGCTATAATCACAGACATTTCCCCTTTGAACATCTCAGGTGTTGTCAAGACTTAGCTGGGCATTCTGCCAAAACCAGTGAAAGAGCTCCTGCACAAATCTCTGCAGGTTTTTCCTACCACCACAAGTCTTGAAAGAGCATTCAGTTTGTGTCTGCATCCTGTTTAATTCCAATCCACACATCCTAGTGATTAGCCCAGATTTTGATGTGTTCACACCTCAGAAATTTTAGAGGCATGGAAGTATCCTGAAAACCAGATCTAATATGGAAAAAAAGATTGTTTAGTCCAGAGGCTGTGGATCAAAAAAGTCCAAAAAGACCCAACAGTCTAGAGATTAACTGAAGGCACTCCCACCTCTCCCTGGTGTTCTCACCTTGAAGGAAATTGATGTCACCATCAATGTTGTCTCTCAAACACTTCTAATTTTTCTCTTAAGTCTTCTGATTTTTCTAGTCCAATCAAACTGAATGTTTCCAGAGGTTTTGCTGGAGGGTTAAATCCTGCTTCTTTGCCATTTTTATGCAAACTGTCTTTTGACGTCAGTAGGAACAGTACCTTGAGTAAATGGAAACACGTTGTGACCTCCTTTCTCATCTGTGCAAATATTAGAACTGTGCTCTGTGCTTACCTTATTTCCCACCAGAGGCAGGAAAGTCTGTTACCTAAAAGATCATTCTTGCTACCCAAATATTAGCACTTCATTTAAACCAAATAAAGGATTTATTAGAAGGAGGTGTACTGGTGTGCCAGCAGAACTCCAGAGTCAAAATGGAATCACCTTCTGACTAGCAATAAGGAGAAACCATGAAACAGGGCCTAGGAAGAAGGGTGCTGTGGTGGTGTTTGCTGCCACCCTCCAGTGGGATTTGTGGGACACCTCCAGCTTTACCCTGTTTACCTTGGTGCACACATTTGCTGCAGATATTTGCTGTTCCATAGGTCCCTCTGAGTGCAATTTATGTTCCTCTTAAAGAATCAGTTCTCTCTCAAAATGCTGACTTGAACAAGGGAAAGGCAGATCATAGAGAGTGAATTCTTTTACCACCTCCCTGTCTGGCAGCTGAGCTGCAGGAACTGGCACATGCTCCAGTGCAAATCCCAAGCTTACTGCCTTAAAATGACAAGAATTGGCTAATCGGGAATGACATGGGGACACAATATTTTCTGTACATCTGCTCTGAGTTGCGAATGCAATTCACTGTATATTAAATGAAGTGGAGGTGTGCATTCATTTCTACACTCATGGAATAATTGTCAAAAAATGCTTCATGTCTATAAAATGTCACCCAAATGCAACCACATATTTAGAGCAGTGATTTAACCTTTTCATCTGGTGTTCTGTAAAAGGGATGATCCCCCAGGCTTCCTGCTGCCAGGGTTGTTGAAGTGAAATTTCCAGACAACTTTGGCCAGAAACATGAACACAGGTACCTGGGCAAACTCCAAAAGTGTGCTGCACATGCTTCTTAGCAAATAAAATTTCATGCATTGAAAAGTTCTTTTAAATAAAAGCAGGGATTTCTTTTCTTGAAAACATAAATCCATGAAGTGGAAGCTATTTACAGCACCTGACTCCTTGCTCCCTGTTTGGGTAGTGCTAGATCTTCTTTTGTCTGATGATTATTCTTCCTAATTTCCTGTCCTAGTTCATTGTGCACATCCACTGGACCACAGTGTTCTCTTCTAATTATTCTCTCATAGCTTTAATTAGCTATGAATTTCTACTGAGTGTGCTGTCTCTCACCTTCCACAGCACTATTGAAATGCTTTTGGGATCTCGTAATTCCCGTGGTCACCATTGTAGCCCTTTTGTTGTAACAGTTGCTGCTCACCTACACTAATTTTGAACACAGTAAGCAAGAGCTGTCCATAATATTTTAAATTTCTGCAGCTCCTCAGGTACCTGGTAAAATCTAATGCTGGTGTTGTTTCTGGTGCAGTTCCTTAGGTTACAGAGTTCTGAGTAAAAATCCTGCCTGTGCTCCTGTTTGTCACTGATGTATTTTGGGTGTATTTATTGATGGGATACAGTGGAGCTTTTGCAAAATCAGCAGATAGGTGGGCTTGACATCTGCATAGGTTAAGTGTCTGGAGTAGTGTTTTATTGTGGTTCAGGTAAGCTGCTGTGATTAATGCTTTGTGTCATGCAGAGAAGGAGATTAATTCACTGCAGAACGTGTTCCCTTATCAGGTGGAAGCAGGAGGAAGCCCCTGGTAGTGCTGAGCAGTCTCTTCCTGTCAGCAGAAGTGTGCTGGGGACCGTGAGGCTGCAGAAGAATTTGCCATATATATGTTTTTTCCCAAAAACATACTGGTTCTTCCTTTACTTAATGATGCAAACCATTTCTAAAAGTTTCTGAGTTCAAGAGGAGCTTTGAGAGCTCAAATCCTGATGTCTCAGTTTAATTCTGAAACCAGGCTCTGGAAACCATAGAGCCACAGCCCCAGCTCTGGGGGCATCCTGTGTCACTTCCACACTCCAGGCATGCAAGAAGAGCTGTACCCATGTACCAGACTAGAAAGGAAAGCAGGGAAGAACACAAATCCAAGGTCTGCTAAGGAAAGGAGGTGTGAAAAAAGCTAAAACTCTAAAATATGTGTTTCTACCATCGTCCTTGGAGGGAGCAAGACAAGGCTTAGGTTATTATCAGCCTTCATTTTAGAGTGGCTTTTGTGGTGGAAGATTTAAAAATAGAGTGTGAAAATGCTTTAAGTAATGGCATAAAGATGTTGGGTTTTTTTCCCCCTCTTAAAGATGCATTTACTTAAATATTATCTCTACTTCTTTAATTTTAAAGGGTCAAACAATTAGCTCTGCACAGAGGAAGAGAGCTTTGCTCTTATATTTCACAGTTTCTTTCTCCAGATTTTCTCTCTGTTCTCTTCATCTATTTGCTGTGTGACAGCTTTGGTTAAACATGTATTTAGAAGGATTGTAGAGGAGCTGGTTGCATAATGCTCTCTCCATAATTCCAGTATTAATTCTGTTTTGCAGTGCACATTTATTGGTAGTTGTTGCACTGTGTTTTTCTTAGATAATAAAATAAACTAAGCAATTATCATTCAATTAAGATATATTTAATTTTATACAGCATCTATTGTATGTATTTTTCCCATGGCAGCCTTAATACCAGGCAGTATTCACTCCAGCATAAATGTGATTTTCCTCCTTTAAACTTCTATGCAATTTAAACATTTTCACCCCACTACATTAAATTCACCTTTTAGTAACTGCTTAAGAATAATTACACATTGGATTCTTTTGATGGAAGAAGGGGGTCTTTCCTGGGTAACAGATTTTAATGGCAAAAACAAGCACTGTGCAGCCATGGCTCCACTTTTAAGACATACTTAATAATAGTTAAAGCATAAATCCTGATGTGTAAATCATTCAGGCAAATGGTTGGGCCTTCTGGTATGAAATATTTGTAGGAAGTGTTACAAAACAATTGAAATTCTTTGGCCTCCCAGCTGTAACACTGCAAAGTAAGAATACTTACCCAAAAGCCCGTGAACTTTGGGATTGTCAGTGTTTTCCAGCATTCCAGCTGTACAAAAGAAGAGCTCTCTGCACTGTTTCTGTCTCAAATATTGACAGAACAATAGACCCCAGTCATGATTTATTACTCTTTGAAATGTTTAAGCCACATCAAAGTCACAGTCTAGCCCAGGCTGTCAGCAGCAAGTGCTAAGTTAGGTAGCTTACCAGAAAACTTTTTTTTAAAAATTATTTTTAAAAATATATATATCTGTGCAACAAATGTATGGGTAATGTGTCAGCATAAATATATTTGTCAAAATGAATTTGCAAAATGTATTTCTGTAATACACAGGAGGTTGTTTTTTCTAGTTAAGCTATAAAATCAATTTCAAATCTTGCTGTTGTTTTGGAACATTGCATCTCAAGTGAAAAACTAAATGTAAAAATCTTTTAGAATGGAAAGTCCTCAATTATAAGGATTTTTTGCATCTGCTTTACAGGTAAATTGTGTCTGTATTGAACTGTACCAACTGAAACAGTGATGTAGACTAGTGATAATGGGTTTTGCAACATTGAATGCTCCTGTTGGCAGTAGAGATAATGAAAATACCAAAAATATATTTAAGGTTCCAGGGAGGGCAAATTTTGTGATCTTCAGTGTATAATACAGATACTTTGAAAGATGCATGAGCTCTGCAGAAATCCCATTTTGAATCTGGTGTCTGGTACCAGGAATAGCTCCACTGCTATCAGTGGAACGATGCAGAATGTAAAATGGCCCAGACTTAGGGTGGAATCTGTCTGGAGAGCTGCAGAGCATAATCTCATGGTGATAATGCAAGTTGTGCAGTGAGCCAGCCTGTGCTATCAAACATGGAAGTGACCACGTTGGTGACTCCTGTTCCATGACCTGGAATGGAGAGGGACCACCTGGGATCAAACCCTCCAGGCAGCCTTCAACCCTGTGTCCTAGCACTGAGAATGGCTGAAAACACTTGGGGTGAGAGGACCACAAAGCAAACACAGTTTTAGAGGTTTTAGAACCTCATTCCCTCCAGCTGGAGCTTTTGCTCAGCGATAGGAGACTGTTACATCAATGCTGCGTTTCAGGGGTTATGGGGACATTTTTATGTGGTTGCCTGCCTGCATTGTGTTTGACTCAGCCTCAGACTATCAGAACCCATAAACAGAAAACATACTCCAACAGTAAAACTGTTTCTTTTGTGCTGGTTGCTGCCTCTTTTGTGGAGCACGGGGAAGTATTCCATTTTAGCAGCAGGATTTATTACTTGAAGATGAATATTAGATAAAGTTTACTTCTGACAACATAAAGGAGCCTGGACTCAAGTGTTGAAGGAAACAAATGTAGATAAAGTTTGGAAAAGCATGGCATGGGTGGACTTTTCATTGTGACTTGTACAAATGTAGTGCTTTCAGCTGGTAACACAGGGAGTGAAGGTTGCTGGGATCCACTGGGTGACATCTAGGACCAGTGACACGGGAGCCACAGATGGGCTCAGTGCCATTGGCCATGCCCTTTTGTGTGTCATTTTTGGCCTTTGCCTCATCCTCAGGTTGGCTCGACTCCACAGACAGTCAGTCTGTGCCTTGAGGAGCCAGCCCTGACCCTGGAGTGTTTTGGGATATGTGCTCTCTGTCAGAGCACTTCTGGAACACAGCATCCATATGAGGAAGTTTCCCTTCTCATGTCAGATGCAATCATCTAACAATAGCCTTTAGCTGGAAGAAGCATGTAAATACAGCGGGGTTAAATGCTTGTGAGGCAGAAAGAAGTGGTAAACTGAAGGACAATGTTGGCACAAGAACACAGAGGGATCAAGTGGCCTTGAATAAATTTAGGCTGGAAATTAGGAAAACTTTCCTAACAATATGGTCCTGGCACAGGCTAACAGAGGTGGTAAAGAGGGCAAAAAAAGCAATTGTTATTAGGAGAGAGCTCTAGTTGTTTATGAAAGGGATTGTCCACTGCAGTGCCTGCAGCTGCAGAACCAAGTTTAAAGAACAAATAAGGAAGGACCTTTAAAGGGACCAAAATCCCTTCTTTTTGGTTTATTTGCACTGTCTTTGCAGTGCCACCCCTTTATTCTTTTCCACTTCTCTTTAATATTAATCTTTTTTCAGCTGCAGCAGTTTCTGGAAGTAAAAATGTCACCTGTGATTTTTTTCTTTTAGATTTTTTTTCAGCACTTACAGCACACTGACACTCATCTCTTCCCACAATATTACAGGACAGTCTTTTTGGCAAGTGCATTAATAGCTTATGTAGAGAAGTATCACTTAGCAGAAAAATGTACATATTTTTAGATGTCTTTTAGTGCAACTTAGCAATTGGAAGTAAGCCAACATTTAACATTATTCCATCTCCAAGGATCACTCTGAGGGAAACAGAGGATGTTTTTGAGAGGTTTGGCAAGACAGTGACATATTCCAGTGGTGTCCCTCTTTCAAGTCTGTCAGAAATAACTGTAGTATTGCTGTGATGAATGGTGGTTTTATCTGATTTAAATCCTTTCCACTCAGCTACCTTAGAAATCTGACATGTTGCAAAGTGCTCATTCCACTGTTAGCTAGGGACTGGTGTGAAGGTGGTTTTGTAGTGGTTTTGTGGATTTAACTGGATCTAAACTGTCTTCTGATATCCTGTAAGGATATCCTGTCAGAAACAATTCCTACTACATCTCTGCTGGCAAGTCAAGAGCAGAGAATGGGCTCATGGCTGTAAAACTCTGCTTCAGTCTTGAGACTTAGGAGAATTGGTTACTTGGGGTTTTCCCCCACTCCTGAACAATTACTGGTTATTCTGGTTTGTATACATCTGCTTGTTAAAGTTTTAGAAACTGTTCCAAGACTTGTTGTCCTTATCACAAAACCTCTGCTTACCAGAATCTCTCAACTGTGACTATGCATTGGAAGAGCAAAGAGTTTTAAAGCTGCTGCAGGCATTTAAAGGATCAATATCCATCAAAATAAATGTGTTTCCAAGGTATAAATTTTAAGGAAGAGAAAATATTGAGTGATTAGAATCTTCCCTGCTTCAGTGTTTTCTCGCACTACTGGAGAAAAATGCATCCTTTACATTGGCTGTGTAGCCCCTGTGGGTTAGAGCCCTTCCTGAGAGCTTGAAAAGGGCTGAGAAAGCCTGTGATTTCTAATAAAATAATAAATACCTTGCTCAACATTGTACAGTAGCTTTACGCTCTTGTTAAACCTGGATGGTTCATGCCTACAGGCACTAGTGAGATTTGGAAACCTGTTTTTTTCCTCAGGTGACACTCCTTCTCCCTTTCCCTTTGGAGATGGTAGTGTCCTTGGAATGCTCATGAAGTTTTAATTCTGATTGAAGTAGACTTGCTGTTTGGCATGGCTTGTAGGAAATATTTCTTCCCTGGAGTGAATTAAGTGTCTTGGGCTGCTGTGCCTCCTCTTGATAGTTCAGAAAAGTGGTTTTCCATCTGCAAACATTTTCTTGCTCCCCACAAAAAGGTAAATAATTGTATCCACTCTTGTTTTTCTTTGTGCACTTGTACAGATGATAAAGTGGATATGATAGCTTCATGAGAATGACAAGCATTCCTGATTTAGACACACTGAGCTCTGCTTTACTTGCTGAGCCTTGCTCTGCACAAAGCTCTGGATCTCTGTGTCCTTGGGCATGCGATATTTCCGCATGGATTAATGGATCCTGAGCAAGCTCTTTTATAGACTACTTAGGCACAACATGTTTGCCTTCCTGTGTTTCCCCTCACTGACAGCTTGTCATTTATCCTGATCTTGTATCAGAGCTACCATTCTCTGTTTATGTCCAGATTTCCCAGTTCTTATTGCATTGTGAACCCATTCAAGGCTGGAGCAAGGCATCTTGCTGTGTTCCTTTCTTACTGAGTTTTCCATTTCTATTTCACAGACATGTTCCCCAATACAGCTTGTTTTGGTTTGTGGCCAGGTGACTGTCTAATTACAGAAGGTATTTGACTGAGTATAACTGAGGGCAGAACTGGATCCATTGAGTTTTCCTCCGAGTTTAGAGAACGGAAATGAGATTTGAACACAACAGGATATTGTCATACTTTGATTTTTTTAAGGATTTAAGCAATGAGACGACCAATAAATCCACTGCAAGACTGTTTCCTAGCACACTTAGTTGAAGCACTGCCAAGCTTTTTCAGGCACTCACCCCAAGTTTTCTAGTGCTCACTTTGGTCTCATTACCTATTTAATTCCTTTTTCTTAATCACCTTTTTTGATGCAACTTCTTACACAGATGGTTTGCTGCTTCTCATCTGCTTCTCAGGGGAATAGATTTCTAGGCATCTTCTTTCCCATTCACCTCTGTATTTTGGATTTTTCTTTGCTCTAGTGATTAGCTATGTAGCTTGAATTATTATTTGTGTGTTCTCATTTGATTTGTGTCTCATTTACCTGGTTTGTTACAGCTTTGCCCTCTTGTTTTGCAGACAGCCACCAGAGAACTGTCTGTTCTTTAAACCCTGTGTTGTTGATTATACTTTTTCACATTATGAAGGATGAAACCAGACTTACTGCTGATCGGTGTTCAGCCTCTGGACTTTTTGTGCAGTTCAGCTTTCAAATTCAAAGAAACCCTGATCTTTTAGGCTACCCTCAGTTTATTTCTATCTGAGGTTTTTTGCAGATTAGTTTTTCCAATTAGGAAAAATTTGAGTTTAAAACTTCATTAAATGCTTCCCTAATATCCAGATATAGTAATTCAGCTATATTGCTGTTGCTCTAGTTATTAATTTGATAAGACTGTCTGACTAGTGGCATTTTTTGTCCTCAGTGATCATTGAGAGAACTGCTAAAATGGAGGAGCTACTGATGATTTCTGCACATGGTGTGTAAATGGTGGTTGGTACTTTGATATTTTGATATATCTGCAGAACCTGATCTGAGGCCTGAGAGTCTTTGCGGTCCTCAGTGTTTTTCTAAAACAAAGCAGCACTGAAATTCTTGGGGTAAGGTCTAGTAACCCAATTGTAGGGTTGGGGTCCTTTCAGTCTGGGCTGAGCTTGCACCATGTTCTCTCCTTGTGATGACTTTGCCATTAAGAGGGTGTCCCTGGAGCAGTACAGCTGGACAATCCTGTCCTGCCCTGCTAAAACTGAATACAGACAGAAACTCCAGTTACCCCATGGCAGTGTAGTAGTAGAACATGTGTCTGGAAAACCAAGCAGGTTTCAGCATCACTTGCATGCAAATACGGCAAGTGCCACCAGAGCAGCTCTGGCACATTGTGTCCCACACAGTGTGAATTTTATGGAAATTCATCTTGAGAGTTTCTCTGCTGGCTCACAAAGCTAGAGAGCAGAGAGTAGCTAATCTGTGCCCAGTGTCAAGAGGCACACCAGGACTCTGTGCATCCTACTCCACACTGTGCATGAAATTTTAATACCTAATGAGCTGTAGATTGCAGTGCTCGTTTGTGAGAGAGAATTCTCAATGGGACACGATTTGCAGATCTCTCACTGGATTATCAAGTATCTGCTTTACTTGTTAGATTCTTATCTTCAAGTTGAGAGAACTACTCAGTTGTGTGGGATTAGAGCAAATGTGATTATTGTTACAGATTGCATTAGAATAAACCTGGTTTCACTGTCAGACAAAATACTATTGTAATTCTGTTCTGCTGACTGGGAGATACAAGGCGCCAATTAATTGTCTCACTTCCTTTTTGTCTGTTTTCTTTTTTGCTTTAATAACATCTCTTGGCACAATCCTGCTTTCCAGTTACATTATAACTGAGTGGATAGCAGCACAGCTGTAAACAAATAGAGAGCACTATGAAGTTTGGAAATACATAAAAAGAAATGTTTAAGATCCATGTGGCCAAACCTGTTTACTGTGTACAAGCAAATGAACATTTTAATTGTCATAAAGAACATCCACGAATTTTAAGGGACAAGTGAGGGCTGTTTTTATAGTTGCAAGAATGAAGTGAAGAGTGTTCACATAAGTTGTCTTTTCTGCTGTCTGCTGTGCCTCTCTTGTTTTCTGCCCCAAGACTTTTCCTGGAGGACTGGAAGGCTCCTGGAAGCAGGAAAATTAAGTAGCTGCACATCCAGCATACCTGCCAAAATAAGGGGATAAAGTTTAGATCAAGCAGCTGTTTGAGAAGTTCTCAGGGTTAGCTGCACTTTTCTCCCCCAGACTACTGCACTGCTGGTGTTCTGGACCTCTACAGAGGGCACTGAACTGCAGGAGAAGCTTCTTTTGGAAGCTTGACCCTACTTTGAACCCTGATGTCTTTCGGCAGGTGTTGAGTGAACAGGGGTTTGTTTACATCCTCATGTTGAGGAGCTGGCAAGCTCCCAGGGACACAGGACATTTCCACATCCAGAGCAGCATACTGGTCATGCTGGCTGCTAGAGGGGTTGAGAAAGCAGAATTTTGTCAAGTTACCTGTGTCTTATTAGGCAGCGAGAGAAGGATTTCTGTGGCAAAAGCAGCCTGGGCTTTTTCCGGCGTGGAAACTGCATGGCGACAGTTTTGCATGGGCTGTCACCTGCGTCTGCCCTAGCACTGTCACAGGTCCCACAAGAGAAATGTGCCTGGTTCTCTGGATCTGGTCAAACAGGACTCAGAAGAGCCTTGTGATAGCACAGTAGGTCTTCAGACAGAGGAGCCTCTGAGGAGTGTGTAATCACAAGGTACAGTCTATCCCCCATTTGAGCTGGCTGCAATTCCTGCTTCATGGCAAATGTGGGATCACCATCTCCCAGGGACAGGGATATTCCAGATCTCATAAGCTACAGCAGAAAACATTTTGACTGAAGAATGTTGACAAGCTCTAAGAACCATAGAGAAGGGGATTCACTTAATTACCCCTGGAAATTCTGTGAATTTTCTATAGATTGTTTGCCAGAAGTGTGTTACCTGCCTGAAGACTGCTTCCACTTCTACTATCTGGGATAGTAGAAGTGACTCCTGTTGTATTGAGAGCTGACAAATGTTGTTTAGAAAAGAGCCTTTTGTGCAAAAAGCAACAGTTACATTTTTATGTGGTTTTTCTCTGAACCAGGAGCATTAGTGTATTTGATCCATTGTAATAGATCTTGAAAGGTAGGAGATCATGTAGCTGGAGATAATAAGGACTCATTGTGAAATGCATAGAACTTGCCACTGCATTTGTGCTTTTTTTTTTTTTTTTCTTCTTTTTCTCTCCGTTGTAACTCTTTTGGAACAATGAGGTGGAGCCAGGGATGCAGAAAAAGATCAAGCTGCATGAACACTTCCTCTGTTTCATATAATGAAGCTGATCACAGTCAGGAAATTCAATAGAATCTCTCAACATATTCCTCTTCTAGTAGGAAATTACTTCTCCTTCCTATCAAATTTTAATGAAAAAACGCCAAGTTCAGTTGACTTCACTTGGTTCCCAGTGTCATGGTTCTTTTTTGATCTCTGCATGAATTCCACCCCCCTGAAGGTTGTTCAGAGTAGCAGTTTCAGGTATTCTGTGGAACCATTTGCTAAGAAACTGCTTCACATTTTTTCTGCATGTGTGTACGAATGCAGAGGGAGGCACAGAGAAACATTTCCAGACTTTACAGTGCCTTTCCAGACTCTTGGGAGTTTTTAATTCAGGTAAATTTCTAGTTAGATCAAAGCCTATATAATCCCTGCAAGTGTGCAGCTACACATTTCTAATTTTGAGGTATTGGGAATGTCTGTGACTAAGAATGCTTTAGACATTTTTGTATTTCTCCTCCACACTTGTTCTTGTGTTTTTCAGGCCTTTTTTGTGTTCCAATGCACTGTAAAAACATTAAAATCGATCTGTTATTTGCTTGGCTGGCACCAAACTTTAGCTGGCCACTTATGGGTGCTTTGGGAATCAAATAAAAAATATGCAAAGTGTGAGAGGAAAAATGAAGAGTGAGGCAGGGAAAGTGCAGAGTGTGAGGGGAAAAGTGCAAAATGTAAGGGGAAATAAGGCAAATGCAAATGGAAAAGTGCAGAGTGTGAGGGAAAAGTGCAAAATATGAGGAGTAAAAGTGGAAAATATGAGGGGGAAAAGCAAAGTAAGAGGGGAAGAAGTGAAGAGTGAGAGAGAAAAAGGGAAAAAGTACAGTAAAGAAGTGCAAAGTGAGGGAGAGTTCACAGTGTGAAGGGAAGAGGTGCAAAATGTGAGGGGAAAAGTGTGAAGTGTGAGTAAAGTAAAGCACTACTGAGTGACCCCATAGGGAGGGAAACTGTAATTAATCAGATAATTTAGAGGTGTTTGAAGAATGTCTTGTGCTGGCAAACTCCAAACCCTGCAGAGAGAACGGTCTCTCTGAGGGCTGTAGCTGACATGGCTGACATGGATTCTGCTGTGATTACACAGATGTGAGTTCCATCCCAAGAAAAGACATTAGATCAAATTTCATATGGCAGTGGTGAGTGAAAAAGACAAGCCAATTAACTCTGCAACTTGAAGTATATAAAACCCACTAGATATTTTTGGAAGTTTCATCAAAATTTTAGGGCTAAGATAATTTTAATACAAAAAGCCAAAATAAAGAAAAAGAAAAAAATGTGAATCTGTCATGTCTTTGCATTGTGTCTCTTGTCTCTAACTTTTTATACCTAAACACACCATTAAATCTTTCTATTATGTATCCAAAGATAAAAGGTGACAACTGTAATCAAAACAACTGATCACATATTATTTTTTCTTGCCAGTGTCTGTTTAAATGTTTAATATGTTTAAGGAAACAGAAAGCAAATCTTACCACTTAATTGAGACTATTTTTTTGGATTACTGTCCACTAAGGATCATCCTCTCTGCATTTGGTTTGGAATATTATTGACACTGCTCACAAACAATCTACTCTTTAATATCCAGGACACAAAGGCCCTTTGACATCTGCCATCTCTGTTCTGCAGATGAACTCTCACTGGTGCAATATTGGCTGTAATTGAACTTGCAAATTGCTTCACTTTCTGAAATGCTGACTGCTAAATTGTGATAGAGGAAATCACATTCTGGAGCTGGGAGCTCACACAAGTGTGTAACTCAGAAGCTGCCTAATTATACCTGTGAATAATGCTCATTTCTGTTGTGTGATTTATGTTAATAGCAGCAGCAATGCACAGGACCATCTCCACGTGAAAAACAAGGTCCCCGTTTGTCAGGTGCACTCTGAGGATTGACCACAAAGATCACTTTGAGAGCCTTGAAAACTGGATGTGCATGAATCCAGCTATCTGTGTAACAAAATGCAAGTGGCAGCTATTCCATTCAGATCTTAACTGGTTTTTCCTCTATTTTTTCTCTTGGTATGGATACACAGCACATTTTCTACCCATATCCCAATAAACTTCATGCAGTCTTCTCTTAGGTGGGTTTCAGATCAAGCGAGCTCCATGATAGCAAGTGGTACTGTCAGCATTCTCTGACACATTCAGATGGTTGAAAAGTTATTCCTAAACCTTCAGTTTCATTAAAAACCTCAGTGGTAGGGTTTTTTCCTGATTTTCACCTTGCATTTTTTCTTGTGGGAAGGGAAATACATGAGCTTCTATCTCTGGATGATTAGTTACCCTGTAACAAAACAGTTGTGGAGCCTGACAGGATTCCACTAAGATTCCAACCTTAAAATAGTGGACGGACTTGGTGTTTCTCTTTCCAACCATCTTACAATTGTCATAAGAATGAATGGCAACTGCATTGCTCTGTGTTGTCACTGTATTTCTTCTCTTATGAATAAGTTCATTTAATGCTACCAGTCTTGAGTTGTTATGAAAATGAGGATGTGCACTTAAGAATGTTACTGCTTTTCTTCTCTAAGCAAGAGCCAAATCAGGTCCAAGCACAGATTTTAAATAAATGCTTGACATGCAATATTTGCATCATGTGGTTATAAGCTTTAAAGAATAATAATAATAAAAAAAAGTAGAACAGGGTTGTTTTAACATTCTAGAAAAATATGTGTAAGTTTATATGTTTTAGTATAAGAAGGGCTTGGTCCTGAAAGGAATGAGTAGCAAAGTCAGGAGTATAACTGAAGTCTTCAATTTTTCCATGCTATCAACAGGCAAGTGAAGTTTGCTTTAACAGACTGTGTAGAATATTTTGGGTTGGGCACAAGAGGTAAGAAATTCTCATTGTTGGGAGTCACCAAACATGTAGTTCAGAGATACAGAAGATCTGTTTTACTGTAGGCAGGGGCTGAAATAACTATAGATACGTGGTTCACTAAACAGATGAAATTCAGAAAAAATAGCAAAAAATACCAGGCAAAGAAAAATGTCTCAAATTTGTTCAATTAAGCAATAATATTCAATTATAGATGACTGGATTTCTTTTTAGTCTAAATGTGCAAATTGACACCCTGAAGTCAACTTTATGCAGCAGGCTTGACAGCAAAAGTCCTCCTGATGCAGTAAGAACAGCTCCACTGAGATGGATGGGGATATTGAAGCTGATGATAGGACTCAGCTTTTTAATTTGACAGCAGCAAATGAAGTGATCATTTATGCTGGCTCTCCAGTAGATATGAATTAGAAGACAGATATAAAAATGATAAAGCAAAGCTTAGTTCCCACTTGAAAGGTAGGTCATACACACACTGAACACAACTCGCAAGAGACCAGAGTTATCTGTGGGTGTGGCTCTCTGCAGGACTCTTGGTTTCCTCGGGAAAGTGCTTTGTTTTGTCTCCCAGAGACCCCTTTCCTTGATGGAAACTGTAACTCTGATTCCCCCCATGTACTTGATTTTCTGTAGGTACTGATTATGAAGTGATTTGTTGCAGCTAAGGGTATGTGTGTTACTGGCAACTTTTATGGCTGAAAATGAGGTAGTAGGAACAAAGACTATTTGGATAACTAGGTGAAAGCCAGGCTGATGGTTAAATGGTCTTTCACATGTGCCTTTGTGTAAGTGTGTATTGAATTTATCTGCATGTCACCAAATCTGTAGTTGAAATTAATTGGTGCTCTTCCTGGGTGTGTGTTTCTCTCAGGACAGATATCCGTGGACGGATTTATGCGGTATCTGAGTGGAGAAGAGAATGGCGTCGTGCCACCTGAGAAACTGGATTTAAATGAAGATATGTCTCAACCACTGTCACACTATTTCATCAACTCCTCACACAACACCTACCTCACAGGTACAGCAGTGCTGGGCAGATCTAATTTCTTCCCTTACAAAAATTCTGAGTGTGTTTTCAGTGGTAACATAAAATACACTAAGAGCATCAGAATTAAACACACGATGGAGTTCAGTCTTCAGGGAAGCAAGGGTGGCACTTGGTTTTAGTTGCAGCTGCAACACAAGTGCATCAAATAATACTTTTATTGACACATAAGCAGCAGTTGCATTATTCAGGTAAGGCATGCTCAGAAACCCAGTGAAGTACCTGGAAAGTTTCCCTCAAATAGGGTTCCAGATTAAAACCTGTCTTTAGGAAGGAGAATGAACGCTGTACTGTTTATGATAACAAAGACAGCAAGACAAGTGTGCAAAGCAGAATACAGGAAACCTCTGTAGCTCATAAATTTGCCCCTAAATATTAAATCTGGCAGTTCGTTGTGCTCCATGAAATTTGCTTTGATTCAGAGATTAGGGAGGTTCCAACATGGCACATAACTTTCTGACAGCCCATAAATGCAAGTAGTGGAGATCTGTTCCCTGACAGTATCTAACATCTGAGCTGAAATTTTTAGGTGCTGTCATGTTTTTACAAAGGCTGAGCGCCCAGAAGCTCCTGTTAATTAGAGCTACAGTGTGAACTGTATTGTTTGCACAGCAAAGTCAACAATGCTTTAAGACTCAGAAAAAGCTAAGGCAGTTTAGGAATTCGACTTTTGGCATTTGTTTTCTAGTCTAAGGTTCTCTTAACTTGTGAGAAATTAATTGTAAATTTACTATTTTAGCTTGGTTTACACAGGAGCAAATGTTTGGGGCAAGCAGATGTGCACGGGGGTTTTCTCCTGTTTGATTTGATGTTTGCTTTGTCCTGTCATGTTTGCTAATGACTTAGCATTGTGTTTAATTTTAAAAAAGAATGCTGCAGTGCTAAAAATGTGGCTTTTTAATGCTATTAATAGACTGGCCTAAAATGACCAACTCCTTCAGAATGTCAGTATGCCAAAACATAAACAACCCCAGGGAGAGGTAGTGCCCACTTTAAACAGACCTCATGGGAGTTATTTTCATCTGTTTTATGTTTGTTACAGCTCTTTCTCCAGCACCTTTGCCAGCTTTCATGGAGTGAATGAACTGTCATTGTTTCCATTAGACACCATTTTTCAAGGGTTTATATCTCAGCTGTAAAATGTGTTTTGTGCTAGAATTGTCACATAAGTATTTGTTTTGACAGCAATTTTCTTTCTCTGAATTAAAAGAAAGGAAAATCAGTGTGGCCACTTTTAAGTTATGATTCCAATATGCAGAAATTTATGATCCTTGGTGGAGCGAAGACATGACCAAAGCCAAAGCAATTTTTAACTATGATGTTTTGCAGACCTCTTACCTCCAATATGGACTTTGTTCTGTCACTGAGGATTAGTTGGTGCTTAAGCCAAATGCTGCAGCTTTATACAGATATTCTGGAAGAAAGCAGTAAAGCTGTAGTACTAAACTGAGAAGCACAGGCCCAAGGGAGGTTTAAAGACAATGCAATTTAAGGTTCTTCTGAAGAGATAAAAGTCTGCTCTCCCCTCTACCACGAGGAATTTATAGCCAGGTCCATACCACAGATTTTTATCAGGGCTGGTCAGGACAGAGATATGTTCCAAAGGTCTAGAGGCACAGAAGCCAAAGCCCAAAGAATTAAGGATGGGAATTCATTATTTGTCCAACCTATTCTAATTTTTTTAACTGCACTACAAGTGACCTCACATGTTTAATTATTTACCTTGACACTTGCTAAATTTGCCTGACTTGTATGTGAAAGTCTGCAAATCATCCCAGACTGCATCTACATGTTTCTTTGCCTGAATTTCCGAGTAACTTCAGAAGCTATATTGGGAAACATGATCTTCAGTCATAATTTGACAAAATATTCCTAGCTTAGTAAACTAGGTGGAGTAAATCAGGATAAACTCAGGGGACAGTGCAAGAGAAGTTTGAAACTCTTTCAAATTCCTTTTCTGAGTGCATGTTTTCACATTTACAGGCACAAACCTCAAGCCCTTCCATTTTAGTGGGTTCATTATGTTCAGGGAATGTGTGGCAGCTGGCTGACAGTGGGATTAATGATGTGCTTTTTATCTGTGCATTACAAAAACTGACAGCCCTGGGTTTTGCTACAAGCCTACATCAGATACAGCAATCACATTCCCATTTGCTTTCTTCCAACGAGGAAGTAAAATTAATAAAATTAATGGTGGCAGGCTATTCCTTTTTTCCCAAAAGAGTTTGAAGGATCTGCTCAAGGGCTCATGGCTGTAGAAGGGAAACCTTGGAAGCACCTTTGCCCTGATTAAGGCCATGAAATAGCAACTAGTCATGTGATAATTATCAGGACAATAAGAAAACCATTCAATCTGGCATTACTTTATGATTACTGAGCTTAATGCCCTACCAATTATCTCTCCCTTTGTTAGTTTTTTTAACCCAGAAAGAGCATGCACAAAGAAACAACATTATAACATAAAAAGCACCATGTGCACACTCTGAATTTATTTTTAATTATGCTGATCATTTTCCTAGCCTTTAGTAGAAACCCTTGGCAGTACATCAAGTCCTGATTATTTATTTAGAAGTGTTACTGCTTTCTTTTTTCTTAGGAAAATGTAATTTTTAAGAACAAAGGTAAAAATCCATGAAGAAAGAAGTGATTTGCAGTAAACCTAGGCAAACTTAAAGAAATGTCATCTTTGAGAAACTTCTTCTACAGTCTCATCGTTTTTTCTCACTGGTACCATACTTATTTCTTCATTCATTTGAACCCTTAAAGTGCAACCCTGCTTTTTCCTGGAGTCTCACCTCAGGTTTCTTCTTGGGCACAGTGAGGAGTGACCTTGCAGCATTTCTTTTAGCAGCCTCCAAAGTCAGAGACAAATGATGACATGCCACACTAAGCCTTGCATGTTTTGAGGGCTGGGCAACTTGCTGTTGTTTATGGGAAATGCAAAATACTAAAATCACACACCTTTAGCATACATTTTGGCTAAAAGGAACAATAATTCAGCAATAGGTTGCTGAGATATCAGCTGAGCACATGTAGCCAATGTGGAACTATCCTGTCCACCCTCAGCATCTGCTTCCCTGCTTACAATCTGGTATTTCAGTTGTTTCTAGAAAAATCTCTGAAGAGGGGCAGTTCTCTTCTCTGTTGCTGCTTGTGACCTCTCATCTACCATCCTCCAGATTCCTCATCCTCACTGTTGCTGCTCATTATGTGCATTCAGCACTTCTTTGAAACCTTCTTCACCTTCAAAGCCTCCAGAACAGTTTCCAAGCTGACAGCACTATATGGAGTGGATGGAAATTTGGGTGACACCTTCCTGCTGCTGACCACACATGCTGCTTTAGTCCAGTGTGGAGTGTTATAAACAGGCAAGGCTGAGAGCCTGATTCTGACTGACATACAAGCAGGAGTAGAGTATGGCACAGTGGGGGGTCTGATCTGCTTGTCCTGTGTTTGGTGAAATAGCTCAGGAGGAAAATAAATTCAAATAAATGTGCTGTGTCGAAAAAATCCTGAGCTGCCAGCACCTTGTGTGGCTGCTGGAGTGAGGAGCCAGGCTCCCAGCAGTGTGGGGCTCTGAGTCTGCACCTTGCAAACCCCAGTGTATGATCCAGGGCACTTGTTGCTTCTTCAGGACTTGCCTGGGGAGAGGAGATTTAGCAACTCATGTTTGTGCACAGCAAAGGGAGGATACGGGCACCTCATGCTGGGAGAAGGTGTTGGGAGGGAGGGAAGAAGCAGCTTCTGGTTCTAGAATAGTGAACAGTCAGGTGATTCCAAATAGCTGGATCCAAATTCCCCCGGTTTGGGGAGGAAGGAGATCTTAGATAGCAGCCATGTTTTAACTGCACGTATTGCAAATAACTTCCACTTGGAAAGTGGGCTGGATGAACCCAACAAGGATGCACTTGCTGAGAAATGAGCACCTTAAAGTTATAGAAGTGTGCAACTGCTCTGTCTGGGGACATAGGTCATATCTTCAGCTTAGATCAGCACCAGCTCATTCTGCATAGTATCCTGCCAGGTATCATTTAGCCAATTACATTTTTCAGAAAAGTGAATTTTTGTCAAAATCCATTTCTCCTTAGCCCACATAGCGTGATGGGATGCAAATGTTATGTATGGTTTTACTGTAGATGCTGCTTGTATTGTAAAAGGGGATACATAATGATTTCAATTTCCAGTATTAAAAAAATTGATCTGTACTCAGGTTATTAAAAATATACTGGTGTGTATTTTTAATAGAAAAGTGTTCCCTTTAGTGTCTGTGTTATCACATTTTAGTATGCAAAAGGGGTATTTTAAAATAAATGCAATTGAAATTTCTAAATAATATATGCAAAACCCCCACATTGGGAAAACATTCCTCATATTCTGTATTTCAGAAAAACAAGCTGTTAGGACTGTTAAAATGCGTGCTAGCATTTTACACTCTGCCTGGGGGTCTTTCTGAAGGTTGTGTGGTTTGGAGGTTGAATATCCTCTTATCCTTTGCAGGAATCCTTCCAAAATGTCTGAGCCTTGTTAATAAGGTAGTGTGGGAAGTGTCATATAGCAAGTGATGCATGTCATGATTTACTTAAGCACTTCTGAAGGTGAAGGATCTTGGAGTCCAAACCACTTAGCAATGATAACCACCAGGAGTCTCTTGGGAAATAGAGTTTGTTAATCATAGCATAGTTTGTTAATCCAAACTCAAAATGCTCTGAGGCAAAAGGAAGACAACATTAGAACAGTTTTCTAAGTGAAAGTGGGTTTTTTAGGCAGTAGAGTTCAGTGGATCCCTATGAGAGCCAAGATTTCATAAGCAGATGCTTAGGGATAAGTACATGGAAATGAGTTGTTATTCCCTGATCCATGCTTATGCTTGTTTGCATCCTGCAAAGAAAAAGAGCCACTACTTAACCCAGACACTGGAATTGCACCAAAAAGGCTTTTGTGTGAGGAAAGATGATCTGCCATAATCAAAGGTGAAACAGGAGAAAGCTACATTTAAAAAAATAAAAGAAAGAAAGAGACGCATGTTGTCACTTCGCTGACTCCATTTGGATTTTTGGATTTTCAGAGCTTTCCAGCACTGGCCAATTCCTTCTGTTATTAACAGGTATTTCTCACTGGTTCCAGCTGGAACTGAGAATTCTTATGGATTTCAGCAGGAGTAATGTCAATACCTTGTGGAGTATTTATGATTGCTCCACCTCTTGTATCAGACAGAAACTGTAAACAGGGATTTTCAAATAAGAAGGGGTTCTGTTACTGTTTTTAGTACAAGGTGAAAACAGTGCAAAAAGCAGACAATGGTGTTTTGTGAAGCAAATTCCAAAATGTGTATTTCCCAGCAAAAACCTAAACAGAGAATCGGAGAGATAATAAAATAATAAAATGAGGATTAATCTGCATTATAGCATATGCCAGTCTAGATGAAATATTTATATGTCCCCAGTCAGCAAAGAATCTTTACTGTAAACAAACTCACTGCCTCCTTAAAAAGAAAATTAATTTTCTTGAAGAAATCCACAAAGATCTTCTCAGCAAATCTGCTATAAAGCAGGAAACTGCATCCATTTTCTTCAGATCTAAGAGAAGCACAAAGCCATTCTTCCATTACTGTTACCTCTCTGCTGCAAGAAATTTGCATCTGAATGACTGGAATCAAACCTGTTGCAGCAGATGAAAACAGCCTGACTGGATATCCTTCCTTGAATCCAACTGGATTTCTTTGTTGGCTTGGGAATTTTTTCTGTGTTTCTTTTTTCAGTGCTTCCCAAGTTTGGGAAAAAAAATGAGTTTTCCTTCTCAATTTTTAGATTTCTATTACCTCATTATTGAAAAAGGGCAGTTTAACTGAATTTCTCCCTACATAATACAGTATCACATCAGGAAACTTAACTGACCAACTCATTGCAGTGGTTAGCATATTAAATATTGATTTGAGACCTAATGATGGTGCCATTAGTGACTGCAGGGTGTTTATTTCATCTTCTACTAAACTGCATTGCATGTTGTGACAAAATGTGGTCTTGGTCCCCTGAGTTGCCTCCGAATTTCATGTTGCTTGTCAAGGAATAAGAAAATCTCATAGAAGATATTTTTTAAGCTTTTTATGGTTTTATTTGATATATTTGATGTTGCCCATCAGAAGCTTTTGATCTGGGTTGAGCTGGGTTATTTCTCTGTTTGACTGCGGGCAGGATCCAAACCATGACATTGACTGTGCCAAAGTAATTTCCGTTGCATTCTTACACTTCTGGTATTCCTTGGAGTGTTACTTCTCTCGGCCGAGGTTAAAGCTGCTGTTAACTCCAATTATTGTTAGATCAGCTGTATCTATCCCTGAGGCCTAGAATGACTTTCTCTTTTTTGTGTTGTGTCCCAGCTGGCCAGCTGGCTGGCAACTCCTCGGTGGAGATGTACCGGCAGGTGCTGCTGTCGGGCTGCCGCTGCGTGGAGCTGGACTGCTGGAAGGGACGCACGGCCGAGGAGGAGCCCGTCATCACTCATGGCTTCACCATGACAACTGAGATATCCTTCAAGGTACAACCCTGGGGCAGCTGGCCTAGCTGGGGAGGCTGCTTCTCCTGCAAAACCACTGTGCATGCATCACTGCCGAGGTGGGAAGGGCAGAATGATGCTCTAAGGGGAAATTACAGAGCGGTGCTGGAGGAGAAGAGTTGCAGCAGTTGGATCTTGAGTGGGGAGAGTTTCCTGATGCTCATGGCAGTGGGAGGAAAAGGGATTATGTGGTGTGATAGCAGTGCCATCTGGGGACTGGGCTCCATGCCCAGGTCTGTGCTCCTGTGCACGTCCCTGCAGCAAATATCACAGGGAGATAACCAGGCAAGGCCACCACAGCTGGTTCTGCACAGAGACAAATGAGGGTGTGAAGGCAATGAGAGAAACAACTGGTGGCGTTACAGCTCCGTGGAACAGAGCTTGAGGCCACAGGATTTGGATAGCAGTAATCAGTTCACTCCTTTTCTCCTCTCTGCCTGGTCACTGGGAGTGGGAGGCGAAAGTCCTGAACTCAGACAGGAAGTAGCAGCTAGGTCTCAACAATTTGCAAGCCTTTAAATTCTTGTGAGCAGAGAATAGGCTGCTCTTGGCCAGATGGGCAAGTTCCATGCACAGGACCCAGACATTTGGCATATTTTAATAATAAGTGTGTGTGGAATGTTATATCTGATACTTGGGATCAGACACAAAGCACTGGAGGGTGAAAAAGAAAAATTAGTATCATTGGAGACTGTGAAGAGATAGCTGTGCCATTCAAACCCTAAATATGTCATCTTGATTATTGAATTTCATCTTCCATTTCCTTTTCTACAGTATAAGGTAGAGACCACACCTTTAGCAATAGCCTTAAATTGTTATCTTCTTGTTCCTAGAGATGATTTTGATCCAAGGTGTTGGAGGAACAAAACAGAGGTGTTTTCCTGTAGTATTAGGATTGGTATTATAAGCACAGCTTATAATGATACCTCAAGAAATCATTTTTGGAGTGCAAAGAAGTAATTCTTCTTCATCTGAGAGACTCGCCATGGAAATGCTTTCTAGCCTTAGCTGTGTGCAAGAATATATGGGAAAATGTTCATTACTGACTTTGGTTATGTTCCAGGGATTATGTGTGGCTTCAAAGCTATAGCTTTGAGACATGTCACCTGTACTTGGACCCTGTTGTTGGGTGGGTTTTTTGTCTTCTAGTGCCTTCCTTTAGGAGAAAAAGCAAACAGGTCTGCCACAGACAGAACACCAAGTTTCACTTGTAGGAGAACACTCCTTTTTTTTCCACTTTGTTTTCTCTAATTTTTCCCTGCTTGAGTTAATCACAGAAACACAGAAAGCAACCTTCTTGGTTATTAACTTTCCAGTTATGTTTATGGAAAGGCAATTATGTTTATAGGTGTGGGGTTTGATTGCTGGAAGTCCTTTAATTAAGGAAGATGGCTCTTGACTGCTTTGGTCATGAGCAGGAATTTAAAACAAAGTTAATCTGATTTTTGAAAGGATCATTAGCAGGAACAAGGATTATCCCTGGATATTTAGATGTTCAACCCTTGACATTGTGCTGACAGGAGAGATGTTGGAAGGTATTAAAACCTACTCAGGAGTATTTCATTGGTCATTTCGGGGCAGGTATTTATTAATCCACACAGAAAAATGTGAAAAACATCTTGATTTCTTTTCAACACTCAAAGTGTGCTGCTGAGCTGGAGAGGAGCAAAATGGCAGTGAAATAATGTGTCAGGAGAGTGAGAATCAATCCATGTCTTGAATGCTGAATCATTTATCAGTGACCATGGCACAAGGATTCTGCTCAGTCTGTCAGCTTCCACAGCCTCAGACAGAGTTCCTGAAGTGCAGAGGTAGTAGCACTGTACACTCCCCATCCTTGTGTTCTGGGATTTTTGGTTCCTTGGTTTTCCCCTTGCTTCATGACTCAGAAATTCCTAAGGTTTTTCTCAGCTGAGGACTGTGAGCTGCTGCCAGGGTGGGATCCCATAGGGAGCAGCCATGGATGTTCATGTCACAACCTGGGACCTCTGTGTGTGTCACCATGTTCACACCTTGGAGAGCTGCTTCAGTGATCCCTTCTGCAGCTGGAGCCAAGCATGGAACCTGCCAGCTTGTTTCTCTGACTGTGGAACATTTGCCTTCACTGAACCAGTGTCTGAGCTTTCCATCCTCACATCTCATCAGTGCAATCTTAATTTTATTCTACCAGGTAGTTTTCCTCACTTGTGCAGGATCCCATCCCCTCTTGCAGCAGGAAGGCAGCTGAAAATAAGTGGGCCACAAGAATGTAGCAGAAGCTCAGCTTTTCTTTAAGGAAGTGGATTTCTTACTGTAATGCTTCTCAGTTGAGCCTCTAAAAGTACAGAAAATGAACGAGAGGAATCCCCAGAGAAGGCCTGTTTAAAATAAATAGATCTTTCAGGTTTTAGTCATCCTTATGATTTGGCATGGCAGAGACTTAGGGGTTCTTAGAAACTCTAGAGTTTGCCAGCATATGAAAAATCTTTGGTGTTTTATGTGTCCTTCTGGAAAGGAGATTTGTTCCAAGAGGGAAATGTTTCATAATTTTTAACAGGGAGTGCATTTATTGTGCACCCCACTAAAATCATCCTTATCAAATTACTTTTCTACTGGATTTAGGGTTTGCATTTTCCATAGAGCTGGTAGGAAACTTTACTGAAGTTTCCTTTTCTGAGTCCTTTGATAATTACCACAGACCCAACTGTTCTAACTGAGTAAATATTTCTTTTTTTTTCTTTCTTTTGCCTTAAAGGGATTTCTGTCATCACAAAAAAAAACCAACAAAACAAAACAAAAAAAAACAACAACAACAAAAAAAAAAACCACACAAAAAATAAATAAATAAAAAGGGAACTAAAATGTGAGTCACAGTACTTAAAGATTTTATGGATACATGCTTGTGCTGATGATGTTTAGAAGTTCTGCCTTTGTCAGAGCATGTTTATTGTAACACCTGAAAAGCCATAGCTGCAGACATGGAACAACTCCACACCATTTAAACTATTGATTTTGGCAGACATAAGTAATTTCTTGAGAAATGTAGTGCTAGAGACTCATCAGAGATTTTGGAGATTTGATAATGGTTCAGGCTGAAAAATTTGGTTGTGGCAAGAGCACATCCAGAGCTTTCTGTCTGATCTCAGGAAATTATTTCAGAGCTTATCAGGTCTTTTCTGTCTTCAAAAGCTAAAATTCTGCTTTTTTGGAGAGTTAAATTTGTAACTGTGTTTATTTTGATTCTTTAGGAAGTAATAGAAGCTATTGCTGAATGTGCATTTAAGACATCACCCTTTCCAATCCTCCTTTCCTTTGAAAATCATGTTGATTCGTAAGTAATTACCACATTTTTCTTGCCTGATGTTTCATTTTTTATAAGGTCTAGGCATGGAATTGTGCGTGCACTTGTGACACAAACAGCTCTTACCCAAAAATGAAATTGGGCCTGTTCTTGAAAACCTTCCTGAATTAGAGCCTTTTGTATGAGAGGTTAGATTATGAGAGGGATTTTGTTAACTTCCCACTTTCAGTATGTCCTGCTGGAATGTAGCAATACTCCAAAGAAAACGAGGCAGTATTTCACCTGCTTGTGACCCTATTCTGTGCTATAAACATATTCAGAATTTGGTCTGTCTCATGCTAGAAGCAGAGGCCAGAACCATGAACTTCTAGGACTGCAAAATAGGTGGTGTGGATGGCCAGAAACTGCTCATTTCTGCCAAAAAAATAAGTTTACATAAGTTTATTTCATTTTCTTTTATTTTTTAGTTATAAGAAAAGGACAATTTTTCTGTGTAAGAAAAAAAAATTACAATGTTTCTAGCTTTGTCCTAGTGATCTGTTTTGATAGTTTTGATTTTTTTTTTTGATAATAACTTTGGTTTTGAATGCAGAGACCACATGGATCAAAGTGGGGTGACATTGACACATAACATATCCTTAACCTGAATTGCCTTTTCCCCTTTTGGTTTTTTTTGGGTTTTTTTTTTTGGTCAGTTTTTTTTTTGCTGTTAGAACATTTCCAACACTTCTAGGGGCAATTTGGACTTAGAAACAAATTTGGGGCTTTGCTTTGTTTTTTGTTTTTTTAGGTTTTTTTCCCAGTGTAAAATAAAAATATTGTTGGGGGCAGCTATGAATGTTTTAATACAAATCAGAAATGATGTTGGCACTTTTGTTTCTGAAAGAGGAAAAGGGTGAGGGCTAATTGCTTTTCCATTGTTTTAGAGAGAACATTCTTGCCATAAGGGAAGGAATTGGTAGAAGCAGCTATGTAAGAATGTTTTTAAGTACAGATGTTCTTAAATACTGATTTAAGAATCAGTAATACTGATAAAAATTATGTAGATAGAAAATGTAAAATCTGAGCACTGAGCTTCACTGCCTGTATATCTCAGAGTATAAATTTACCTCTTGTGGGCAAATATGTGTTTGTTCTGCCACACGGTTATGATTCAAACAGCTACCTCTTAAATCCTGCTTAGTTATTCCTCTGAAAGACCACACAGATGCTGTGTTTAATTTCTTTTTCTAATGGCCCCTTCATTTATTTTTGGTGCACATTGTGTGCCTTTGGGCTTGTACTCGCCTACTCCTGTAGTTTTGAACTCACAGTGCTTCCAATGCAGCCTCTGGCCTTCAGGAAAGATCTCAACCCTCACTCTTCAATATATTGTATTTTGTACTCATTCTTCTGGATCTATTATAACCTACATTCATTCTGGTACTATAAGGCAGAAAAAAACCAACAGCTAAATTATTTTAACCACAAGGGTTACATTTTTCTTCCTTTAAAGTCACCACCACTTAAATCTTCAGTTCCAGGGTGATCTTTTCTATTTTAGGAAGGTCAAGAAGTAAAAAGATTTATGAAATAAACTCCTGTCAGATTAAAGTTATACAAAAAAGAGACTTTAAAATTACAAGAGGAAACAGTGTCAGAATTAAAGGCAGTGACACTGCAGGAATGTGACAGAAGGGGAGCAAGTTCCTGCTGCATTACTCTTATTTACAGTTTGCCCCACAGAAGGCATTGGACCTTTCTCTCCAGAAACCTCCAGCCATGGAATCAGGAATTAACTTTCTGTATTCTCTGAAGTCCTTTCTATACCTTGCTAAGACAACGGGTTTTAGCAAAGCAAGTTTGCAAAACTTGACTTAACTGTTTTCTCTTTCTGAGGTTTTCCTGCTAGTGATTGTTGTCTGCTCTAGTACAGTAATTTCACGAATACAAGCTGCAGCATTTTGACTAAAATTTTGGTCTGAACCCAAAGTGCGGCTTGTAATCAGATGCGGCTTATATATGGACAAAGAATGAAAAAGTTGCTGTTTCAGTTTGGAGGACAGGTGTCTGCTGAGAAAGGCAGGAG
>PYHW01010704.1:829712-872179 GCA_013186435.1 Turdus rufiventris
ATCACTGCCCCCACCCTCAACAGATGGTGATAGAATAGATACCTTTTATCACACCCTGTATTGTAACCTGGGGCTTATAATCAGGTGCAGCTTATATATGGACAAAAGAACAAAAAGTTGCCAACACCCGGGAGTGCAGCTTATACTCGGTGCGGCTTGTAATCGTGAAATTACTGTAAATTATCAAATTCAGTGTGTGTGTTTTCTGATTTTTCTTTGGCTGAAAAAGAAATTCTAATTATGATACCAATTTCTACAATTGCCCCTTAATTCCTTCACTAGTTGCTGGAGAAAGTTCACCTTATTTCATGGAATGCTCCTTTTGTCTTTTCATTTACTTGGAATGTTGTTTTTCTCCTAGATCTTAAAGCTGGACTTGGCCCTAAATGTTAACAAAAAGTGCCAATGTTTCTTTTTAGAATTTCTGTCAAACAAATCCTGTTTCATCAATTCCTACTTTTAGGGAAACAAATATTTTTTTCTGCTTTTAAAGTTCTGAGAGTAGTTTGTGCAATTCTAGTCCCCTAGAAATTTTGAATTGGCTTAAAAAAATATGGTTTTAGCCTGTGCTCATGGCTTTTAAACAGACTGCAGTTATCAGAGGTAATTAAGTTCACATCAACACCATAGATATGACAGTGTTAATCACCACTGGACTTAAAATGTAGTTTTTCTTCCTTCTGGTTTCTGTTCTGTTTTTGACGCTTTTTGTCCACTTTTGGGAAAAAACACATTTTAGCACATTGTGTAAATAATTTCATTTACTTTCCTTTGATGTGTTTCCTAGAAGGCCCCCTCTCCAATATCTTCATAGCATATGAAGGATTTTTATTTTCTTTACTATAACTCCACTATTAGTGTATTTTTTCTTGCCTGTTTATATGCAATAAAAAGTTAAGAAAAAGAGGCATAAAATGACATAAAATATTTCATATGCCATCATTCCTAGTGAAATCAAAACATGCCCACTGAAAAAAAAAAAAAAAAGCCCACAAAAACAAGCTGTGGTTCCATGAAAAAAGCACAGAAGTGCCCTGAAAATGTTGCAAAGACCTCAAGAAGACCTTGACGTTTGAAATGGGGCTTGCAAACCGATAAGCAATCTGCAAATCTGAGAGCAGACACTCTATAATTAGAAATGCACTGATGACATAGCAAAAAGGTTAAGTGGTCCTTGAGCAGTATCCATATACGATTGCTTCCAAGATTAAATTTAATTACAGTTATTCATACTGCTGTTTTCTGGCTGGAATTGTTGCTTCAGATATTAGCAGGATTTTTATCACTTTTTCATCCCACACTTTGAATTATTTTAGACTCTTCTGGAAAGCATCTGTGCCTTTGTCTTAGGCAGAGGAAGTATCTCTGCAGAAGTGATAAAAATGTAATGTTGGGAGCAGTAGTTGTGCCAAGGAGCCTCTGGGGTTGACCTTCATAATAGGCATGATGCAAACACAGTGCAACAAAGTGCAGGCAATACAATAACGGTAATGAAAACGTTTCTTAATATTCTTTATTTCCATATCTCCAGGTATCATGTTCCTACTTTATGTCTCCTTGCCCTGGCACATTTTGGGGGCACTTAGAATTAGTCTGTGTGCAGTCAATGTCTGCAGAGTGAAAATCATAAAGCAGATAAAGTCAGCTCTTTTCAGACAATCAATTTTCACTACAATGCATGAATGCTGACAGAATTTCCAGGAACAGATGTGGACCAAGAAATACCTGGGTTTTGACTTCATGACAGAATTGGGGGAACATATTGATTTAGAAAATTTGGTGTTTCTGTTGCTCTGGTTCATACTTTTCAAAGAATGAAAAATTGAAAGAAACTGGTATTATAACTTCTTAAAATACTTAAATAGGGATATTTGATCTGCTATTCCTAATGATCTCTCTCCTGCAACAATACACACAAAGATATGTGTGTTAGGGAGAGAGGGAACACAAAGATCTACCACACAGTTAAGTTTAGATACTCCAAAAGTTTTTTTTTATTCCCTCTTAGTAGCTTTAAAAATATCTCTACACATAGTCCAGTTCACAAAGACAAGTAATTTTGTAATGTCAAGATTTTCCTCAATTGGCCTTGTTTACTACCTGAAGGGGTTTTTGTGGCATTAAAACCCATTAGTTTTTCGTATAATTCTCCTCCTTTCTGCCTCTAGGATGCAGTGACATTGGAATTTATATGCTGAACCAACAAAATGTTGCATTACATTTTTCTCGTTTGTAAAAATGAAAGTTCTCACTGTGTTCTCTTTGAGGTAAACATGTAATTAAACACAGAAGATCAGAAGAATTTGTTCTAGCTGTGGTAGTGGCTGGGAATTTATTACATTTAACTCTTACTTTTAATTTTTTTAATTCCTATGGAGAGTTCTTTTTGGGGTTGTGCCCACTTAAGGATGACGATGATGTCATATCTAATTACTACAGTCTCAATAAATGCACTCTTTTGATTCAAGGAGTTGTCCTTTGAACTTTCTGGGTTCTGAGTATGGATCTGTTCAGACCATACACTGGTGGAGAAGACAGAAATAAAACTCACTCTAATGACCCCTGGATTTATGGCACATGCACACTCTGCTGGAGTGGTGCCTTTATTTCCCTTGGTAGCTGAGGCTTGGAAATATCCAGCACAATGTCCCTGCCTGATCTGTTCTTCCATCACCTTCTCCCGTGTGGGTTCTTCATTCTGCTGCCTCGCTTGGCTTCAGCTTTATTTTCCATCCTCAGCTGAAAGAGCCTTTTAGCTTCTCTGCAGAATTGGCTGCATGCAAAACACAGCATTCATGGAATGCTGTCAGGATTTAAAGTGATGCAGCTCTTGCTTTGGGGAATCATTGAAAACCTCCTTACAGTATTTTTTGTCAGTGACTGAGCTAATGACTGCTTCAACCCCTGTCTGCTTCCAGGAGCTACCAGGATGCTGATCCCAGGGAAATTATATTTTCTGATTGAAATGTCATTTGACCACCCAACCTTTTTCTCAGCTGACCCTGGGAGTTGGTAACAACTGACCAGCTGGGCACAACCAGGGTTGAATTGCTGGTTTGCAAGAGAAAAATGTGCATTTTCTTTTCTTTTCTTTTTCCGTACCCAGCTCTATTTTGTCATGAAAGTAGCTCCATGGTAACATAAGAGCTTATAGCATCCCTGTCTCGTGCATGATATGCAGATCCTAATTAACAGGAGCTGAGGAAGTTATATTAAGCCATATAAACCTGTCCTTTAATCGAGACTTCCCAACAGTGTGTCAAAAAAGGAAACTTTGAAAGATGCCTCAGCTCAGATGCTACGCATTTTAAACAGGCACATGTAACAAGAATCCTCAGTTTTCTAAAATTAGAGAGTGACTGTGGTACTGAGCTGCATTTTGAGATGGTTGGAGTAATGTTTCTGAGCCATAAAACCTATCTTCAGTCCTAAAACATTCACCACTGATATGCTGGAATTGCTTCATCTTTTGGTTGCACTTTGGGAAAATTGGTTATAAGTGGAGTTTGCTGAGGTTCTGTTTACTTATAGAGGATTTTGTGAAGACTGCTGCAGTGCAAGAAAAATGCCAGGCATATGTATAAAGTAATATTAGGGGGAAAATATTTAAATTTTGAATAAAAGTATTGTCTGAAAGAGGCAAACTCATGTTACGTTTGTTTCACTATTATTCCATTAACTTATGCCTTTACTTTGTGTATGTTCCCTTTGATAAACTCCATCAGAGGAATTGAAATAATTGCATGATATATGTAGGTCTCACTGAAAAATTCACAGCTATAGGATCAGGAAATTATATCTAGTTTAGGGTTATTAGGTACTCCATCAATGCTGCTTTCACTCTGGAGCATTAGTAGGACTCATTTCTTTCTTTCTTTTCTTCCCTTCAGCCCTAAACAACAGGCAAAAATGGCAGAGTACTGCAGGTTAATATTTGGAGATGCACTGCTTATGGATCCATTGGAAAAGTACCCGGTAATGTGCCTTGGTGTTTATCACATCACAAATGTCTATGAGGAGTTTTATTGAAGTGTCTCATTCTTCATATAAAGCTTTTCAGTCTTAAGGAGGCAGTTAAGCAATGTGAGCTGTTGGTGTCTTTAAGCATCACTTCTGATGTAGAGATTGCCCTGATAGAATGAATTGTGATCTTTTAAATGCAATTGATCATTTTAAAACGTAGACTCTCATATCTGAGCTAATACTTATTTTGGTTATTACTGCAGACATTTCATAAAGCATTTTTCTTCTTAAGTGCCCTCAATAGCCCTGTTTCATTTAATGTTGACATTGCCTCTTGTGCAAAATCCATTTCATTTTAACAGGGCTTACAGAGGTTACAGAAGTGTCCTGTACCATGTGGTCCCTAAGAAACTGCCATGAGCTTTTTTCTTCTGCTGTTCTAACAAATCTCTTTTTAGCTGGAAGCTGGAGTTCCTCTCCCAAGCCCTATGGATTTAATGTACAAAATCCTGGTGAAGAATAAGAAGAAGTCTCATAAGTCCACAGATGGGAGTGCAAAGAAGAAGCTGTCAGAGCAAGCTTCCAACACTTGCAGCGATACATCCAGTATGTTTGAGCCTTCCTCCCCTGGAGCAGGTAGGACTTGGATCTACTGAAATTCTTCTCCCTCAAGCACAAATGCTTAATTACAGTTCCAGTCCCATCCAATTGCAGTGCTCTAGCAAGGTAAAGGTGCACCAGAGTGGGTTGCTAAGTACTGAAGTGTCATTGATCCTGGAGTCTGTTCTGTGAGGGCTCTAGCCAAGGAATTCTCGTGGAGTGACCCAGGGCTCACTGATGTGTGCTAACATTTCTCTGCACTGCTTGTTGAGGACAGGGAGCTGCCAACTCCTCCACCCTTGGCTGCCTTTCCTGTGTGCCCAAGCTCAAAATCAAATATAAATGTTTTCTTTTCCCTGTGGCCTCTGGGCTGTGCCTGCCATTATTTGGTGCCCTTTCAGACAGAGCCCATTGCCAAGAGAGCTGCAGTGCCCCAGGGTTTAAGATAAAGGGATGAGATCCCTGCTCCTCAGGCAGGGAAGACTCAACCTGCTGTTGTCCTGCATTAGTTAGGTACATGTCATGGACCTCTATTTAAAGGGCTGTAAGATGTTCTGTTCCAGAAATGGAAACAGACAAAAATAATCAAGTCTCTATATCCTGATTTCCAGCCCAGCGTCTGTTCCCTGTGCTGGAATTTCTTCTCCTAATGGGACTGAAATATTGTGTTTCTATAAGCACAGACATTTATGATCAGCAGTAGAAAACTTAGAGTAAATTGAAACTCTGCTGAAATACACGTTCATTGTCATTTGCCATTTAAAAACTTCTCCCCATTGTTTGTAGTTTTTTCTAAACTCTGATTAACTGAGGTGAAAATTTTCATGCTGGCAATTTGCCCTAAGCTGAATTAACAAGAAAGAAATCCTGCTTCATTTGTGGATAACATTGTTTATCCTATTAGCAGCAAAGAAAGAGTTTTCAACTGTTGTTTTTAAGAAACTATGAAAAGGGCATGCTTTGGAGCACGCTTTGAATTTCAAAGGAAGATTCATCCTGGTGTCAGGGATGACTTAATACTATTTTCTTGCTTTGCTTTAGACAAATCCAAAGCAGAAGAAAAATAAGTGTGTGTTCCAGCTGCCTCTTTTCCAGCATTTGAAATCAGCCCTGCTTTCCTAACTCTCCATTTTTGTTATCAACACATGGTGAGGACAGTGGCAAAGAACACAGCCTTGGCTTTCTGAGGGCCTGGGCTGCAGAGGCGGCAAGAGCTTTGTCTTTCAGGAGCCTCTCCAGGAACTTTTCTAGGAAAAGACCCAGGCTGTGAATAAAGATGATGATGATGATGTGAGGCAGAAGGGTCAGTCCCATAACAGAGTGTATAATTTTACAAATTAACTGTGACTATTTTGCCTGTATTACCTCTGTAACAGCATCCGATTATGAAGATGAGCACTTACAAATTAGAAAATGCTGGAACTGAGACTGCAAAATTGCTGTGGTCACTTGGTTCATCCGTGACTGCCAAAACACATTGCTTGTAGTTCTTGTGTCAGCCTCTGTTTCTCCTTTAGGATTTGTGCCTCTTTCTGAGAATGCAATTAGTCAATATTTTTCCTCTCTCTGTCAGTCAGTACTTGATCCTACGTAGAGCATACTCAGTGAGTTTCTGTGGGGGTATCCAGGCTGCCTGTGAGCTCCTGACAAACAGCAGTGAATTTATCTGAACAATACCTGTGGGAAGTGCAATAATATTCAACCAATTTTATGTAAGGACAGACAAATCTGACAAAACTTAAGAACACTTTAGGGACGACTGATGAGGAACACCCAGAATGTCATTTTTCTAGAGTACTTCGAATTTTGAAGTATTCAGAGCTCCCGAGATTACAGCTACAGCTTGCAGCTATGAGAATGCAGCATTTCTATAAAACAAGTGCCAGTTTTTCTGTCTGTGGACAGTTAAAAAATTATTCATCATTTTATAAGAACATTGTGGTAGTGAAGAGTTTCCACATGGCAGAGCCCAAGAGTCACTATGACACCCTTCTTCTCACATTTCCATATTGGCAATGTGTCATCCTAGAGCTCTGCAAGCCTTGTGCTCATCTGCATCCAATACCAGTTGTTTTCTGGAGTAATGCAATTAATCAGAAGCCTGATTCTTAACATTTTTCAACATGAAGTGTTTCAGTACTCCACCCTTAATATAATCTTTACATTTAGCAACTTGGACATATTATTCAAACTACTCTCTTGGCTTGTTTAGCTCCTGTCAGAATTGCTGCTGATCTCTAGGAGAAAGTTATGCTGATTTAGCCTTCTGGAGATTCTAAATGAATTTTTTCACAACAGTGCAAGAATAAAAAGTGGGAATTCATACTGGAGTTGATATCAAGATTCACTGTATCTTACGCTGCTTCAGGTCAGATTTAAACCCAAGTAAACCCATGTTTTTGATGTGTTAGAAGTGTATGAAAGCGTAGTGCTGGTGAAAGTGTAGCAATAATTAAAGACAAAATTCTGGGCTTTGTAGGATGCCTTGCAGAAGATGCCCATGAAACTGATATAGTCAGTGACTTCAACACATGTCAGTGGAAAAAACTTTTTCTGAAAGTAGAGCAAAGCTGAGAAAGCAGAAGAAGAATTTCTGAGATAACCTTTGTGAGATAGATTGCAATTTTGGTAAACAAGCATCTTGGGCCTGGCTGGTCTTGCACAATGATCAGAAGTAAGCAAGCGAGATTTCCAAAGAAGTTCTGTCACAGTGCAGAAGGAGCAGTGGCAGTTCTGCAGGTACATGCATTACACCAAAAAACAGGCCCATTCTGAAAGGAGTTAAAACTTGCTAATGGAGCAAGATTTAAATATTAATTAAATTAATTAAATATGAATTTAATTAATAAAATGTTAAATAATCCAACTGTTAGTTTCTCACTGATAGGATAGTGGTTTTGTCAGAGCAGTGGGGATGCAAGGAAGGGGTCATGGAACATAGAGAGGGCAGAATTGGCTCCATGGTTTCAGGATGCCTAAATGGAAAACTGGATAAAAGTTTTAGGTTCAATGTATGTAACTGCTGCTAATGTAGCTGAACTATGGCCCATTGTGACAAAGCAAAATGGTTTATCAAACCGAAAAACGTTTATTTTTACCTTTTTAAAAATCAGCAAGTGTTGAGGTAGAGTTGAAGAAACCCAAAAGTTGATTGCCCCCTGGGATTCTGGTGACTGCCTACATGTTGCAGAGTGAACAAGCTGCAGCAGCAAATACCACATTCATAATTCATCCTTGCCATTGTTTTGAAAAGCTCTGAGAAAGCAGATTACCAGATTCCTCTGAATTTCAATTTTAACCTTTGGTTTTATTAGGCTTTCAGTATCTGTCAGGATGATGAGAATGGATAATGTTTAACCCATTGCTTCCTCAGCCCAGGGATTTGGCTTGTCATTCCCAGCTCTCCTGTTCATCCTCCAGTCAGTATTACTGAGTTGAACCCCTCTACCCATCAGCTGGGGTTCAGCCTCCTTTGTCCACTCGTTATTTTTCCCAAGGAGCACTTTTATATCTCCTCCCCACTCCCTCACTCACCAGGGACAGCTCCTTGAAAACATCCTTCAAACTGCCCTGTCATTTCAGCAGCTTCCTGTGCCCTTCTGCCTGCGAGTGGTTGGCAGTATCTGTGTTTTAACTTGTGGTAGGGAGCAGAATCCTCTCATTTCTTGATATTCTTCTGTCTGCCTCTGTCCATGGGCTTTTGTTTGGCTTCCTTGGAGAAGGGCTCTATTTTCACTGTATTTGTGTTTCACAGAGCACTGAACAGGTCCTGTCTGACCTGGGTTTGTGGTCCCATCTAATTGCAGATGGTAATGATGGTATTACAGCTAATTGTCCCTTAGACACCTTCAGGCTGGCTTTGTGTCCCTGCCATGCATCAGGGAGAGGGGGTGTGAGCACTGGGGAAAGGCAGTGAAGAGGTACCACACCTCCTGAAACACTCATTTTGATTCCATGCTGGCGGTCCTGTGTGTTAGTTGTCCTGGTTTTGCTGTCTGATGCAGAACTTGAAAATGAGATTTGATCTCCTTGGGAGTATTTGTGTTAAATGTTTTTAAATAAACGAGCTGTGCGTTGTGTACTTTCCTCTCTGGGCACTTCCAGCAAGAACAGGCTATCATGTACCTCTTATCTCAGAACTGCAAGCTGGCCAAAATCTGCCCACCTCCCCTTCTTGTGCTCTGTGCAAAGGGTTATTTTGCCAGTCTGGTTAAATCAATTGAGAGCTCCCCATCCAAAGATTGCCAGTGCAAGTCCTGTGAGAGCCTAGCTGGCTCTCTGCATTGTGCTGAGGCTCCTTGAGCCTGTTGAGCAATCACGTTATTTTTTCTTCAATGAAATGTTCAGGAAGAAATGTGTTGATGAGTAAAAGCCTGACATTTCAACATCTGCATCTGGAAGGAAATGCAGGGTGGGTAAGGCACACTCATTTGTGCTCTCTGTGCTCACAAGGGGCCCACTGGGTCTGCTGGAGCAATGAGCAGTTTATTGACTCATTGGGCTTGGGATTAGGCCCCAGATTGACAGGAGGAACTGAGACTGAATTACCAGTCTCTGGAGAATTTGGCAATGCTGCACAGTAGTTAGATTTTTGTGCTGCCACTGCTGAAGAAAGCTGGAAGTTTTGTAGAATAAAATCTTCAGAGAGAACTCTCTGAAGACGTGTGGATAGGTGACTGCAGGATAAGTAAATTTTCCTTTCCAGAGTCTTCAGATGCTCAGGGTTCTTTTTATGACAGCCAGGCCCACAGGAGGACTTTCTAAAGGCAAAGATAAGCCTGATATTCCTTAATGGTTTAATTTCTGATGCAACCAATCACAACATTTTGAAGGCGAGGGGAGGACTTTGTTAATTAACATTAAAGAATTTACGTCTTGCCCGTGGAAATTTGATGAGTGCACTGCAATTGGGAGCGAGGCAATAAATGTGTTTTATTTGGTCCCATTTATTCGGCGTTTTCAGGGAAAGGATGAGCCTTAGGCATCTCCTGCCGTTGTTTGGTTTGCACTGCCCTCAGCTGGCACAGCTCAGCTCTGCTCCAGAGCCCTGCCAGGCACCCCAAAGTGCTCTGCCAAGGCAATTGGTGCGGAATTGGAGAGGTTGGCTTCTGTGCCAGAGCCTCCCAGCTGTGCTGCCTCAGTGCAGGGGCTGTGACATGGCCGGAGCAGCTGGGTTCTGCCGGGCAGCCCTTGGTAGCACAGCACAGCAGAAGCTCATGGATTTTCATTGCGATTTCTTCACCCTATGCAGGCTGTTCCTTTCCAGAGTGGGACCCTGCAGGTCCTGCGTGGACCCTGCAACAGCAGGAGTTTGAACTCATCTCCAAACCCTGGGGCTGTGTCCCAAACTCGGGAATATCTCTCAGAGCAGTCTGTGAAACTCTACCCACACACTGAGCGCACTGCACTCTTCTCTCAGCACTGATTGCCAATGAATAAGCATCAAGCAGCTGCAAAGGAAGAATTCTCGTTTGGTTGGGCAATAAGAATTTAAATCAATGCTGAAGATGGATGAGTCCCTCGAGAGCAGTGTGATTGGTGCTGTGACAAAAAGCACATGGACAGTGCAGGCTGCTCCAAGCAGTGCTACTTGCAAATCTTTCTTGAATTTGTTGCTGTAATTGTGGCCGCTGCCTCAGGCAGTAATTATCTTCTGCTTGAAACTTTTCAGGGGAAGCAGAGATGGAGAGCGATGATGATGATGACTACGATGACGACTGTAAGAAGTCCTCGATGGATGAGGTAAGGGCAGAGATGTGTTTTTGGGGACGGGGTGTGCTCCGGTAGCTGCGGGTTGGTGTGTGTTACCAGGAGTGGAGCTGCCATCCAGTGGACAGAGGGAGGCAGAGCATCGGCGAGCACAGCACCAGCGTTTCCAAGTTGCTTGTTCCTTGGTTTGGAAGCGCATCTTTGCTTTGCTTATTTATACTTCTGTTTTCTCAAGAGTAAGAAAAAGCAGCACCACAGCAGATCAGCTGCCTGTGGTGCGTTTAGCATTGTTGGATGGAAAACTTGACATCAAAACCTTGGAGCTTTATTATTTACCCAAGAGTACTGATAAATGTACTCAGCACTGTGCATGAGTAGAGGTGATGCAGTCCTTGCCTGGGAGCCACATAAAACAAATGAGTACAGCATCAGTTTAATATAAATGTTTTACATCTTCAGCCCATTTTGTTCTTTCCTCTGTGACATTCCCTACATGAAGCATTGCCTTCTCTAGCCAGGGGCAATGAAGGGTGCCACAGTTGATAGAAAAATGGGCTTTGGCATTTGTGGCCTCTGATGGACAGACCAAACTGCAGCATTTTCCTTTCTCTTCCCTAGGGTACTGCTGGAAGTGAGGCTATGGCCACAGAAGAGATGTCTAACCTGGTAAACTACATTCAGCCTGTGAAGTTTGAGTCATTTGAAGTATCAAAAAGTAAGTAAGAAACATCTTATTTCAAATTACCTGGCAAGTGTTTGGCAGAGTTCTGCAGAAATGCTGCTTGGCTTCCTCTCAATTAAATACAGGAACACAGACAGACAATGTTCCCTTGGTATCCAGCCAAATAAATCCATTTGTGTTTTGAAACCTCTTTTAGTCTAAATGTCCAACTTCATCAACAGTAAACATGCTGACATTTCAAGAAGAGTTTTGAAAATTATGTGCTTGCATTGTGTTTGTTGTCCATGACTGAAGAGTGACTTAAGCAGTTTGAGAAAGGTGGTCATAAATATTCCTACTTTTATTTTGCCTCTGGCACTTCTACAGAAGATTCAAGGCAAGCGGAGTCTGCCCTTGCCCACATGCAAATTCACTTTCCTGCCTCTGTGTGTTGTAAAGAAAGGGCCATAATTTCACCCCCTGCTGGCTTTTACAGAAGATGCCTTGCTAGGAATGCACTCAGTGGCATCCTCAGTAAACACTGGAGCATCTCTGCCTTTCTTGATGCACACCCCCCACTGTTTGCCTGCCCTTTTTCACTTTGTTTTGACAGGTTTTAATGTGCTTTTGGAGCTTTTTAGTTAAAGAAGTGTGCAGCATTTTAATTTATTCTGGATTTGTGGTGTCCTTGGCAGAGGACAGGTAATTCTTGCTTAAGTCCATGTCTCTATACAAGATTTGGCGTTTACTTGTGATGAATAATAAACATGTAAGAAGTTCCCAACTGTTCATTTGTATGTAGGTATTTATACAGATACCACACATGAGCAGTCCCAGAATCATGCAGGGAGCTGAGCTTGTTCCCTGTAGTAGTGTCCCTTTGGGTGTTTATAATCTCTTCCAGCTCTAATGAGAGTTACAAGAGCACAGTGGGAAGGAGATGTGCCTTCTGGAAAGGAAGCCATGTGAATCCTAGCACTACGAGTTGATGCAGCTGTTATAAAATTGTCTCATGTAGTGGGTTTTTTTTTCTATTCGCATGTCTTTGCCTTTCTGAGTTATGGTTTTTGTAAAGATCTGCTGCTATCCAGATTTTTCTCCTAAGTCTTGATGCGACCTTTGATCAGTACTGTTTTTAGTGAACTCCTGTTGTTAAGGAATTAAATTTTTGGTGTTTGTGTCAAAAAAATCATTATGTGATAAATACGGCCCTAGGTGGTAAATGTTGCTGACTGGCTAAAGAACAACTTGGATGTTCTGGTCTTAGTTTTGGCCTGGACTCACTGCTGGATATTCATTAAATAGGCTGAATAAAGAGGGATTAAATGAGGATTGCTTTTCAGTTTGCTGTCTATCCAGCTGTTTCCCAAAAATTTTACTTTTGTTCACTTGACCTCACTTTCTTAAGTATAGAGATCCATACTTTTATACAGTTTTGTAGTTTCAGTGTTACAGCACTTTCCTAATTTATTATTTTTTATTCAGAGTTTGTTTGGATTTGTGATCCAGACCTCTGTGGTGATAACAGCACCTCACTATTTCTGTCATTCACACATTTTAAAAGTGCATTTTCTGGTCTTGCATCCAAGTTGGTAACAGAAACATTGAATAGCAGTGGATCTGTACCAGTCCTCTGATTGCCCTCACTAGAAAGGTTCCCTCTTCTCTGGCAGCAAGTACCTGTAACTGTTTTCCAGTTTTCAATCAGTTATTTGTTCACTCTGCAGTAATTTGCTCCTGATAAGATAGCACAGTGTAATGTATCACGAGAGTGAAATGTGTGTCCTGCACAATCTTTTCTTCAAAGGGCAGGTCCCTTAATCCTCTCCAGATACTACAAAGAAATAATTGTTCTTATTTTAATTATGAGTCTGATTAAGATGTGGACAGCTGGTAACCAAATCCTCTAACAGCTACCAGCTCTGGTTTCCTACAAATGCTCTACTTAAAGACAAAGCTGAGAAATAAGTTTATTACTACAAGAAATCCTAGCACCTACATTCTAAATAGGATAAAACCTGTATATGTGTGCTGCTAGTGCTATGCCATCAGTAGGGGTGTAGCTGGAATAAGAATAATCTCAGTCTTTATGAGAAGCTGAGATGGATGTGAGCCAGCTGGAGAAAGAAAGGATATTGTGTGTTAGAAAGGAAGAGGGAGTGGTAGGAGAGCAGCCTTTAGGGAGTAACAGGAATTTTTCACATTAGGAGATAACAGCATTAGCATGATGCTTGCTGATTAGAAATAGGGACCACCATAAAGGGTGAGTCCCAGCTCTCCTAGAGGCAGAGAATTACTTTTGGAAACTCTGACTCGGGCATAGGCTGAGAATGGTTTGTAGTTCCCAGGCTGGCAGCACATTTTCTCCTCACAGTAGCCCAAACAAGCCAGTTCCTCATTTCTTTGGATCCACTGCTTCCTTTTTGGCTCCCTATGAGGACAGTGCCCACCTGTTTCTGTCCTGCTCCTCTGTGCTTTTGTTCAGTTTTATCCCTCCCCTGCAGCTTCACAGTTTGACTTTAGGGAGCTGGCTAGCCCTGCCTGCTGGCTGTCCCTGGATTGCTGCAGCACAGTTACAATCATTCCTAAACCTGGATGGGGCCAGGCCTTCTCTCTGCCTTGCTTTTTGCTTTCAGTAAAGTGGTGAGACTGGAGAGATCTTGCTCCAATGCACTGATCCCGTCATTTTTAAACAAATCAGTGCTGAGTGAATTCATGGATTTGACCTCCAGGGCTGTGGCCCTTCTTGGCACATTGGGATGAAGCGGGAAGCTGTTAGTTTACAGAAATCCTTACCTCTGAACAGAAGTAAAGGTACTGAAGCTAGCAGGGTCTTGGCTTAGGCTCTCTGCTGCATCCTGATGCCTGGGTGTATTAAAAGGCTGTGCCCACATCAGCCAAAGGTGAGTGACAAGTGATGCACAAATTACTGTTTACTCCTACTGGCTCAGACATGGAGGAGGAGCTGTTCACCACTGGCAGATCAGAAAGTCTGACCAAATTAAAGAGATCATAAAAGCCCAGTATCAGTTGGGGATTAGGTCTGAGTCCCTGCTGGGACACAGGAGTGCCCCTTCAGGGATGGTTGGGTGGTGGTGTCTTGTGCCTTTGACAGCTGTGACCTTGCCTCTGATGTACCAAGAGCCTCTGCAGACACAGCACTGCTCACTGTAATGTGATATGGACATCACTTATTACAGCTCCAAGTGGTTCCCAGCCCTCACATCATCCTGCAAAGACAAGCCAGAGGTCCAGCAGTGCCCACAGCAAGCTGCTGCAGCACCTCTGTGTCACAGATGTGATCTCTGGGCTCACCCTCTCAAGTACATCCACACTGCTGCCTGCAGCTGGTCCAGCATCAACCTCAGGCAGCACCAGTGCCCTTGGTTTGGGCGGTGCTGATGTGAGTGAGTGTGTGCAGAGCAAGGTCGCTGCTGTCAGCAGACCTGAGCTCAAATTCCTTGAGATCAAGGTGAAAAGAGCTGGTGAACCTTAGGTGGGATAAAGGGACTGGGATTAACCCACGTGAGTTTGTGCTCTAACCTGTCACTGGTTTTATCTCCCCTCTAAACCTGCAGAACGCAACAAAAGCTTTGAAATGTCTTCCTTTGTGGAAACCAAAGGGCTTGAGCAACTTACAAAGTCTCCTGTGGAATTTGTGGAGTATCCTTGACTTTCAGAAAGCAGCTTCCTAAGTCTTCCTGTGTCTGAGATCTGCTACAGAGCTTTATTGGAATTCAGAGTCAGAAGCTGGGGAAATAGGGAACCCAAATGAAATTTGTAGATTTTACTGTCTTTCTAAATGAATTAATTGGCCTGAGTTCCAATGAGCTAATTTAAAAACTGGCATGAGTCCTCGTGCTGTGAGCTAGGACTAGAGGGAATAGGCATAAATGACGTATTGAAGACCTAATTCTTTGTATTCTGATTGTTAAATTTATCATCCTGTATGGAGTGGTAAGAGTTATGGTGAGCAAATTGTCAAAATGTGGCTTTTTTGCAAAGTCTCATGAGAATGCTTGCTTTCCCATCATACCTCTACTGATTTATTGCCACAAATTCTTATTTTTTAATTATTTTTGTAACTGCTAAAGAAAAGCTAAGGAACATTCTGGTTAGGCCTTTTGATGTTTCTCAATATCTCTCCTCATGGTTGCAGTTAAGAATGAATGAAGTAAAACAGATAAACATATAAAACACTGCCTCAGAGGAGATTAATGGAAAGCTGCTTCCAAAGATTGCCTGCAGCACATTCTTATCTCAGAGATTTGTAGACTCAGCCATAAGATGTACACTTGTCATTTCTGCCCATGTAGAGGCCAATTCTTATTCATTCCAGAAAACCACTTTTAACTGAACACCTCTCCCTGCTCCAGAGGGAGACTCACTGTTTACAGCCAACTGGCCTCTGTAAATGTAATCCTAGGAAAATCCCAAAGTAGGAACCATAAAGATAAATAGAATTTTATGAACGTGATCTTCCTAATGCATCTGCCTGTGCTCTTTCCTTGCTTATCCTGAGAATTCTATGCAGGAACAAGCAGCACCTTTAATTGCCCCATATTTACCATATCCCCTACAAAACTGTGGACATCTAGAAACGTGATGGTTGCAGAAATCCAATGAGAAACCTTTGCCATTCTGTAAAGAGTGGCCTTCATTTAATCCTGCAGCTGTACTTCTCACTTGCCAGGAGATTTTTGTCACATGTTTTTCTGTACCTTAACTACTCACTGCTCAGATACAACAAAATGCAGCTGAGCCGGATTTACCCAAAGGGAACACGAGTAGACTCTTCCAACTACATGCCACAGGTCTTTTGGAATGCTGGCTGCCAGATGGTTGCCCTCAACTTCCAAACTGTGGGTAAGTCATGCTGTTCTCTGGGTTTGGAAAGCTGTCTACTTCTCTGGTAGACTTGCTGATTCATTATTTGTCAGAAATTATCTAGGCATTAAAGTGTACTATAGAGCTGTTAAACCCAGGTTTGTACTGTTTCTGTTACAGAAAGTACAGTAATTTTTTAAAATTCTGTTATTTTTTGAAATTATTATCTGTCCAGAAGATAACTCTTACCGATATTTTTAACATCCAGATTTGTCTATGCAAATAAACATGGGAATGTATGAGTACAATGGCAAAAGTGGATACAGGTTAAAGCCAGAATTCATGAGAAGGCCAGACAAGCACTTTGATCCTTTTACTGAAGGAATAGTGGATGGAATAGTAGCCAACACTCTGTCTGTCAAGGTATGTATGTGGCTGGTGGATGTGCTCTCATGGCAATGTCAGAGCATGGATGTATTTATATTTCTGTGGTGCAGGGGCCTAGAAAATGACTATATTAAGCCAAGAAATTTAGTTTCACGGAGAGACATTTAATTTTTAAATTCTGCCTCGCATTTCACATTGTAGGATAAATCAATATATTTTTATTGTATGTGTTCTTTGGCATAGAAATAATTACAGAATCACAGAACTGGGAAGTGAATGGATTTAGGAGCAATTTGGCTGTGTTTTTAGAAACAAGGGACTGGATTTAAAACATACTGTTGTGAAGTGGGAGGTTGGACTGGAATAGCTAGAACACTACTTGCTTAGTGTAAATAAAATTTTCTGGTTTTCTGAAAGTTCTACAGCATAACTGTGGAACCACAAATGTCAGCTGCAATTCATTGCTAACTTGTTTTTCCTTGTTCCTTTTTAAGGACCTCTAATGAAGTTCAGGGACTGCCAGGAATCTGCAGATTAAGAATTACCTGCATGAGTGTTTAAGGGGATAGACTGCATTGGCTATGACAAATTCACTTGGAGTATCTCCAGCTATAAAACCATAAACTTTCTGGAGTCCTGCTACTCCTTTAATGGACTCATCCATTAGAACAGCCTCTGTATTATAGTGTCCATCTGCAAAATATCCTCGTGTTTTCACTGAGTGAAAACAAGCATTTCCTCTCAGGCTCCAGGCAGAAGTGCAGCGGAGCCATGCTGGGAGGGATGTGGATAAAGGAATAATGCGGTGATATGCACAGTAATAGAAGAGGATGTGTGGGGTGACATTTCCTGGTGACCTGCAATCATGGAAGCTTTCAGGCCCCTCCTGTGGGTTTAGAGGCACTTTCTTCTACAATTAGAGCAAATGGAGGTGGAAGTCATTCAGCAGCTATTAGGAGGTGCACAGCTTTTTAAGGGGATGAGCATGAAGGAGGCAGGAGACAGCTGTCAGAAGCAGCAGCCTCTGCCTGCTCAGGGAGGGCTCTGCTGGTCCCTGAGCCAGTGCTCACACAGGCAGAGCTGGCACTGGATTAAGATTGGCTTTAGGCAGGCCTCAATTTGTTAAGGTACAGTGACTCACTCCTGTACCCCTTAAGCTTTCTGAAGTAATTGCAGACCTTTCTTTCACTTTTTCAAGCTGAGAGTTGTGCTGCCTGTTAAAAATAAAAACTGGGAAAGATCAGCTATTTTACAATTTTATTTTCATATTAAAACTCCTCTGTGAAGAGCCTTTATTGGAATACAAACTTAAGATTGTTTTCTCCCTCACAGCTAAAAGCATATCTATAATTTCTCTGCTATTTTAACCTCTATTTTTTCAAGCATTTTTTGAACCTGTTGTTGAGACTAGATAGAACTTCAGAGTTCTCAGGAAATAGTCATACAGATTGAGGAAGAGATCCAAATGGATATTCCTGCTGTGAGAAGGGCAGCAGCATGATCTCAACCACATTATTGCTCATAGGGGAATTCAGGACCACAGGGTCACAGGAAACAAAGCCTCACAAGTTGTTTTTCTGTGTCTGCAGTGAAATATTGGGGTTTTTTTCTGTTCACTGTGGGCTTAATGTTGTTTTGGTTTTATTTTAAATGCCCACTATCTGATCATTAATGAGAACTAGGCATCTGCATTACAACCACTCATTTCCTAATCCACCCAATGATCTCTAATGATGCTCTTTTGTGCTTTGGCTTTAGATAATTTCAGGTCAGTTCCTTTCTGATAAAAAAGTCGGTACCTATGTGGAAGTGGACATGTTTGGCCTGCCTGTGGATACCAGGAGAAAAGCTCTGAAGACCAAGACCTCTCAGGGCAATGCAGTGAATCCAGTCTGGGAGGAAGAAGCCATAGTGTTTAAGAAGGTTGGTGTAAAACTTGCTTCCCAAAAAGGAATTGTGATTTTTTTTTTTTTATCCCTGTCCAGTGGGGTCTTTCCATGGCTTACTGAAACCTTGCACTTGCTAGAAAGCAGGAAAATAGATTCTGATTAGTTATTTCATATTTCAGCTGCTTTTGCTGAATTTTCGCTGCTCCAGTTGTGGCAATTCCTGCTAAAAGAAGTGAGTCTGAAGTCCCCTTGGCTGTTGCAGTGGCACAGCTGGGTTTGTCACTTCATTGGGCTGTGAAGTCACTGCCCAGGTGATGAAGACACAAATCCCATCCTGAGATGAGGCATCAACTTCTGAGCTCCTCATGGAGTATTACTCAGACTCAATTCTCTAAACTTCTGAGGTGGCAGAAAGCACCGAGCATCATGCAATGTGAATGTTTTATTGACTTTGCAATATACCTGCAGCCAATATTTGAACAGAACCTCTGGATTTTGCTCCTTGGTTAAGTATATCCTGAATCCAGGTGCTTGTAAAACAGCTTCTTTTAGATTTCTCTCAGCAAGTGTGGCTCACAAGGATGTTTACAGACACTTGGTCCTTGCAGAAGTGCTCTTTTCCCTGAATATTTGGCCTTCTGAATGGCTTTCCTTTGGCAGCCTGCCAGAGCTTAAGTTTGGAAACATCACTAGCATTTTTCTTCTGTAATGAACTTCTAATTAGTGTACTTCGTTTCTCTATTTAGTTACTGATGGAGCCTGACTGCCCCTGTGCTCAGAGAAGCATGGGTTACTATTTTTAGTAGGTTGAAAATAAATCAGGGAAGCTATTTTTGTTGCCTTTTTTTTTTTCCTTTCAGTGACTAGATAAATTTTAGCATGTGTTCTGTGCAGCCTATGGAAGGAGCTGCTTGATTCAGAGCTGAAAGTTAATACTGCACCAATGTTGCCTTGCAGGTGGTTTTGCCTTCCCTGGCCTGTTTAAGGCTAGCAGTGTATGAAGAAGGAGGGAAATTCATTGGCCATCGGATATTGCCAGTCTCAGCAATTCGACCAGGTAAAACCTTTTTTCCCATCCAGACAGACACTGTGTGGTGAAAAGAGACAGCAAGGCAGAATATCAACTGCTCTAAATCAGCAGCCACTCTGCAGCCTCACAGCAACTGAGGGCTTGGATAAACTGTCTCAGGTTTGAAAAAGAAAAATACCATATTTCATCAGAAATTTAAATTTTTAACCAATGGAATTAAAGCATTGGGATGCATAGTTGGAACTTCCTTATCTCCAGTACACCAACTTCATGCTCACAGGTTTATGCTAAAAAGTGCAGTTGCACAGTTTTAAGGGGAAGGAGAGCAGCAGCCAATTTTGATGTCACCTTTGTGAGAATGAGACACGGCTGGGAATGAAAACAAAACCTGTTCCTCTCAATGTAATTTCTGCACACATGAAAGACTGACCTATATGCCAGCTCTTATATCTCTGTAATACCTTTAAATCAATCCAAAACTACTTTCATCCTCATTGCTGAAAATTAAAAGAAAAATATAATTATTGGACTCCTCTAAATCACAGTATTTCTACTATAATTAGTGGCCACTGAAATGAAAATTACCTCGTGTGACAACTCTAGGCCAGAGATTTGTTAGAGATCCTGTTTCAGAAAAATGAAGTGATATTGGCAGTCTGAGCAAGGCAAGTGTTCAATTCAGTGCCAGATTTTCCAGAGAGGGGAGAGAACTGAATTAGGGCAAGCATATGGGCCATGAACATGCTCCCAGTTTTGCTCAGTGGAAAAGGGAGAATATCTTTATCTATCCTGTGCCTTATCCAGCACAAAACACACATGTCCCCATGTCTGACAGTTGGCCAAATTATTCCTGAAATAATCTCCACACCCTTTTCACGAACAAACTTAGTTTATCAATCCAGCAGACTCCTCTTTTTATGCCAGCTGCATTTTCTGCTGTCTCACTGAGTGCCAGAGGAAGGTATGTGGGTGACTGGAGAGGAGAAAGGGGATGGGAAGGATTTCCTCTTCTGGTAAGTGAAATTTTACCAGAGCTCTTCTCCACAGGCTCATTCTCTGCCCCGTTGGCTCCAGCAATCAGCAGTTTCCAGCCTGTTAGTCTGGGTTTGTGTCCATGCTGAAAACTTGCTGGAGGAGATTGAGAGAACCCTTTGTAATATGCAATTTGTCTCTTTTCTGAGATGCTATTGAAAGTTATACCATGCTGTCACATAAATCCACAGACTTGTCACTATTCCCAAAGCAAGGATTTAGCCATTACTTGGAGAGAGAGTTGCTTACATCAGCCAGGTGAGGATTCCCCCAGATATATGACTTGGATCCTGACACTTCTCACATGTGTGCCTGCCAAACAGGACATGGCATTCAGTGCCACAAGGTGGTCAGCCAAAGGTTGGACAGCCAGCTTTCAAAGCAGTCTGGAATTTCTCTTTTTACAGGTGTATTCCCAAGGATGGTCACACAATACTGTTTATACACACAAACTCTGTGGCCATCATGCCACATTGTGTATTTTTTAAATTAGCTGCTGTGTGTGGATGGGCTGTTATATCTCAGTTTACTTTGACTACCAGGGTCAATTTTAAAAATTAAGTAATACGTACCAAACTAAAAAATTCAGACATAGGTACTACAACAGAATGCATGAAAAATTTAAATAAATTACCATTTTTAGCATCAGTCACATATGTAAGAATGAACAGAAAATATCATTTTAAACTGCAGTGTCATATGCCTTTCCAGCAGTCTGTATACTTATCCCTGAAACCCTTCAGGTAAACCTTTCCCTTCCAGAAGTCCCTGGAGCTGCTTGCTCAGTTGGTGCTCACTATAAATAACAAATTATAAGAGAGATGCATTGCAAGTGCCTGTGGAAGGGTTTATGCTGTGAACTGGTTGTTCCTTACTTTGCAGGCTATCACTACATCTGCTTGAGGAATGAGAGGAACCAGCCTTTGACACTGCCAGCTCTCTTTGTGTACATTGAGGTCAAAGACTATGTGCCTGACACTTATGCAGGTAATTTTCCTACTGGGGAACAGAAAGGTTAATTGAAACACAAAATGCATGGGGTGTGATGCCTTGCCAGGCTGGGGTAACAGTCCTGGAAGCAAAGGTGTGCATCTGGTGGATCATTGTGTCTCCTGACTCCTAGGAGATGGCCTGATTTACAGCACCTTGCCTGAGGCTTAGGATTAGGGCCAACTCTTATTTTCAGCAGACTCCAAAGGAGGCAGGCACTTGCCACTAGAACACAAATGAAACTTTGCATGTAGGACACACGAGGCTGCCATTGTTTCCTAGGCAAAGTGCCATGCTCAAGGGAGAGAAGTGTTTTGGCATTGGCTCTAAACCAGGATAGGTTTAAATGCCATGCACTGAAAGACCATCTGCAGGGAAAAACACTGTTCTGCCTCTTGCTTAAAACTGGAGTGCTGGAGCCTTAACATCAGGGCTTTGAAACTGAAGTATTTGCCTTATTCCTAGATGTGATTGAGGCCTTATCCAATCCAATCAGATATGTAAACTTGATGGAGCAGAGAGCTAAGCAGCTGGCTGCACTGACTCTGGAAGATGAGGAAGAGGTCAAGAAAGAGGTAAGGGAGGTTTCTGAGCCTCTGGAAATAATGCTGTAGTATTTAAAAGCACCTATTTTGCTTAGAAAGACATATACTGAAAATCCCTGGGAATTGTATGTGTTGTATGTGTGGACACCTATAAACATCTCACCCTGAAGGAGGCTGGGGCACAGGACATCCCAACAGCATTGCATGTGAGTGAGGTTTCACTAAAAGCAGCGTGGTGTCACTGAGCAGGTTGTTGTTCAGAGGTAAAAGAAATGAAAAACTGTGCTGTTTGTGTGCTGTGCAACTTGCTCTGGAGCAACTGAAATCTTTGTGTCAGTGCTCATTGTTTTCCACTGTGCTGCTGGCTCCCCTTGCAAAAAAAAAAAGACAACTCTGTGTCAGGAGTTTTTCCTGAAAATATTACAAATTGCAGAGAATTTTATGCTGTCTCTGGAGAGGTCATTCTGTTGAGAAACATTTGTGTATCTCAGATTATGATGTCTCCATAGATTCTCTGTGAGCAAACATATCCTAAAGAGACACAGGGTAATCATACAAGAATTTAGGAGGGAAGGGGCCTCTGGAGTTCAGCTGATCCAACCCTTCCTGGATGTTAGAGAAATGAAGGGAGAGAAGACCATGGAGTACATAAATAGTCAGGCCTGTTGTAGCTGAGCCGAAAGCTATGCAAGCCACAGTTTTAAGTTGTTAGGTGTCTGGGTAGATATGGTTTCCTGCAGACTAACCTGTGAAACCTCTTTCTGTATAATTGAAGGTGTTGTGCACCAAAATGCACAGATGCTGTTCTGAGTACAATTGAGAGTTCAGCTGTGGTGTCTGATGGACTCTGCATGTTCAAACATTCAGTCTGTGTTTCAGACACTGTCACTGGGGCTTCTAGCAGTGTTTGAGAATATCAACTTTGTCTGCCAGAGGTGGCTGTGCCAGGTGTTGTGCACACCAAGTGATCAAAAGGTTCTCAGCAGTTTCTAGCAAAGACAGAAAAATGCTTTTTAATCCTAAACTGCCCTCTGCTCTGGTGCCTGCCTTCTGCAATTCTCTGATGTGCAAAACCTCGCTGAACTAGATTTTGTAACCAAGAATACATTCCCAAAGCAGACCAGATGAGTGAAAGTCATTACAATTCAGTAACCAACAATTTACTCTTTGTGCAGTGTCACAAGTTCTGCTGAATGAGGACACTGTGAAATGCTCAGTAGTATCTTAGACATTTATCTAGGACATGCTACACATGAGATTCTATATTAATAGCCAAGCCTTTTTTTAACATAATCCTTTAAATACCTTAGAGGTCATTTTTACTTTTGAAAAACTACAGATTTTCCAGCTCGTTTGTTCGTTAGAAAAATTCTTGTCTTAGAGTATCTTCTGCAGCAAATTGTGGATGGAGAGATGACTGTCAAGGAGCTTGGAAGCTCATAGGATAAAGGAGGTTGTCTTGGAGAAGCACAGAAATATTTTTTAAAATAAAACTGTAGTGGTTATGGTCTGTTTGCTAAAAACGTGTAATGGTTGAGTTAGCTGCAGCACCAAGGAAAAAAATTGCCACTGTAAGTGTCAATCTGAATTTGCCACTGTCACCTTCCATTTTAAAGGCATTTTTTGAGTAAGGTATTTTGGTCTGTACTTGGAAATCTTGAATTCCCTGACAATGTTTTGTGGTGATAACATTTTCCTCATCTGTCAGTCTGTTTTCTTCACTTTTATTGGCCCACAACAATCATACCAATTAATAATTGCAAGTGCATTCACTGGCCACACAGCTGAACAAACCCAAGTGTGCAATGACCACCTGATGGCACCTGGATTCACATATCCAATGCTCACTTTCCGGCTTACACACTGCAATTGATTTTGTGCAAAGCTGAGCTGTATCCCAGCACAGATTCCACTCCCCACGCTTCTTTCCCTCCCCACACACTCATTTTTGATCTGAGCTGCTGGCAGAGGAACACTGAGAGGTTTTTGCTTTGCCTTCCTTGCTGTAGAAGTTTAAACCCAATCTCTGCAGGAAGTTCCACAGGCTTCTCACATAACGGTGAAATAAGTTACCCAGCAGTGAATTGTTTCAAACAAATAAATCAGCCTTTCTTCATGCTTCACATTACCTTGTCTGTTAATGGTCAGTGTAATCACATAAACAAAAAATTCTGGAGAACTGACTGAGGTTCCAGCACATTTTCTGAATTTATTTACAAAATTCCCCTCATAAATATGACAGGAGTTCCTATCTTTACTGTTCTTGGTCAGTTCTTGCTTTTCAGGCTGGCTGCAGAAGAGCCGTTTTTGGGGAATGGAATGCCTGCAGTGTGAGTTTTGCCCCTTTCAGTAAACACATTTTAAATCTCTAAGAGCATACAGGTAGTGAAGATTGCCCTCTCTTCCCCTGCCAAATGTCCTTTTACAGACAGGAGGAGCAATCCAAAGGAATTTGCAGAGAATTCCCTGGTAAGAACTAATCCCAGCCTGAAGTAGCTCCTTTTCTCTGTAGAAATAAAAATCACCATATAGATTCCTCTATGGATATGGTCTCTCTACTTAGTCAATGCACAGTATTGCAAAAGACATGCCAGTGTGAAATAGAAACCAGTTTATGTGAATATTAAAACTGTAAATTAGAAGGCTGGATTACATAATGTTTTTAAAACAGCCTAAAAGGAATAACCTTTTTTTTTTTTTTTTAAGGAAAAATCGTGTTTATTTTAGCATTCTTTTAGCATAGTGTGATGAATTATGGGAAGAGAAAGTGCTTTTTAATGAGATGAGATTGCTTGATGTAGTGAAAATTATCCTTTATTCACTTTGTGATCCTGCCTCACATTTCTGCTTCAGTTTCTGAAACCAGATGTTTTTTGTCCCAGACTGACAGGTTATATTAATAGTTCCTCAACAGGCTGTGATGCAGCATTTCACAGCACATAAAAACCAAGTCTCTAAAGAAGATAATACCCACTTCTCATGCAATGGAGCACAGAGCTGCCAGAATTTAGGAATTCTTGCTTTATTTGTATGAAATGTTGATGATGTGTGTAGCGAACATTGTTTTTATTAAACTAATGAACTGCAGCCTGAGGAGAACTGTGAGGATAACCACATCTGTGTGTGTTTGTCCCAGCTACAGCTTTTTCCTGTCACATGGTTCCTCCATTATAAGTGTTGGCTAAATGAGGTTTTCCCATATTTTATTGCAGTCATTCCTGCTTGATATAAATGAAGTTGTTGGCACTGTTTTTAAATTGCTCTCTCCTGTAATTCTGGTAGGAATAGGCTGTTGAGACAGGAATTGTTTTGCAAAATACAGTGTAGTGTCAGAGCCAGGCTGAAGGAAACCAGGAGCAGCACAGAACAATTGGAGCAAAATCCATTTTGACTCTGTTGATGCAGCACAGGCTGATATTTTGCAAGTGTGGAGTAATCACAGGGCCAAAAAAAAACCAACTGTGGTTATCCTGCCTCTTCATGTAATGTGATTACCATCAAAGAAGGAGATGGAAGCAGCTAAAGGAACAAATCCAAAACTTCCCTGAGACACCATGGCAACTGGCAGGGACAGCAGGAAGCAGGGCAATAAAAATTGCTTTGAATGACCTTCTGTTTGCTGAGTGCTGGGTGCCTGCTGAAAACCTGATAGTCACATGGACAATTTCAGATGTTCAGTGTGTAGTACAGTGCACACTGCAAGCCTGAGCCTTTAATTGACTGGACAGAAGGAAAAAATTGTGGGAAATGCTTAAATATTTGGATACCACAGATGTGTTCCTGCAGCAGAATGGAGGTACTGTTTACATATTACCCTTGGAGAATGGTTACAAGAATGTAAGATCTTGGGAGTCAGAAGGATGTTCCTGTTCTGTGAGAATGGTGAATAATGGTAGTGCTGTGTGTATCTATGAAATATAAAAGTAATCTCGTGTACACATTTTGTTCACAGCAGGGATTTGAGCAGCATTCTCCTGCCAGCACCTACGGTATTTCTAGAAAGATTTGATGGCTCTTCACTGAAATACAGCTTTCACAGGCAGCTAATATATATTGTACTGAAAATTGTCCCTGATGAGTTATATCTACTTAAAATACTTTTTCTGAATAATACATGCTCCATTTCTTCCTGAAATTTACCCTGCACAAATGAGCCACCTGGGTTACCACAGCTCTTAAGGATGTTTTCTTCCGTTGTTTTATTTTAGATTGATTTTTAGATACAACATTTGCAGAATTTTACATTTAAAAAGCAGGCTAAACTGGACCTGCAAATAGATTTAGTCTGTTACTTGAGAAGAATAATGTGAGTTATCCTGTGATTTCAGATTGACCATGGGGATGCACCATCTGAAGCTAACAATGAACCCAGGCCAACACCAGCAGAAAATGGGGTAAACTTCACTGCCTCCCTCACTCCAAAACCAGCAACTCAGGTTGTCCACAGCCAGCCAGCACCAGGTAAAAAAACCAAACAACAAAACAAAGGAAAAGAAAAAAAATCTCATCTTTTCAACATGAGTTTGGATAATAATTTTGCAAGTGCTTTGGGTTTAAAGAACAAAGGTAGGAAGTTGTGTGTGTTTGTCTAGAATAGGTAGAAACTTTCCCAACAATTTTCTCTGCCCCAAATACATAAATACCTTCTACTTAACAGTTGCATTAGTGGTGAAACTGAAATTCATTACAAGTAAGAAAATGTTCTGGGGTTTTTATGTTGTTGTTGCAAGTGCAGGAATCTCTTGGAATTGTTTTTACAACTGTGCCTAATTTATGCATGTAGTAACATCTTATTCAACAGAAAACATTGTCTTAGGCACTTCAGTGTTTGGTATTGACACATCTCCTGAAGCAAATGCTTATTAAACACGGTGTTTATAATTTAATGGCTGCAGTCTCTATAGTCATGATCTAACTGACTTCCAAGGAGCTGGATTCATCCTGTGTGCAGGAATTTTTCATTCATGTCATAATGTTGTACTGTCAGCCTAATGCCACTCACATGACTCGTGAATGGTATCAGGGAGTTCAATCCTCCTTATCAGTAAAACAACACAGCTCAGGTGGGTTTTCAGAAGGTCACCTTTCTGTGTTGGTCCAAGAGGGTTGATGTTTTCATGTTGCTCCTCTCCTGCTCAAAAGATGTATTTTCTCCAGTGATTAATAACTGCCTGTGTCAGGATGTGTCCTGTCACCTGCCATGTTTAAGCACTCAGTCAAGCAGCACAGTCATGGCTGTTGTTTTTAAAGAATTAGAATTAAACATCTCTTTTACCTCTAGGTTCTGTGAAAGCACCTGCAAAGACAGAAGATCTTATCCAGAGTGTCCTCACAGGTAATAAATACANTTTTTTTTTTTTTTTTTTTTTTTTTTTTTTAAATAGGCCACCTGGCTTAGGCATTTCTCCCAGTGATTAGGACTCCTAGAAAACATACATGCTAAATGTTTTTCCTCATCTTTCAAGTAAACAATGTTTGGACACATCTCATGAGATGGGTGCCAACAGGGAATTTTTAGAAATTACTGTGTTTTCACAAGTACCAAGTTAGCATCTAGTGCAGAAAAAAGAGCAGCGTTATTGTGAGAACAGAAGCTAAATTTGTTCTGAATATAGTGAGTAGTAGTGGAACTATTTTATCCCAGTGCTTTCAAGCCAGTTAGCTTATTGCAGGCAAAACTATTCAGTTCATGCCATAATTCCTTTACCCACAGTAAACAAGCAGGTTTTGTTTCAGTCCTGCTCATGGCAATCCCTGGCTCCTCTGACCAAAATCCTACACTGCTGGAAAACTGAAGTGGCTTTTGTTATTATCATTGCAGAAGTGGAAGCACAGACCATTGAGGAGCTAAAACAACAGAAGTCCTTTGTTAAACTTCAGAAGAAGCACTACAAGGAAATGAAGGACCTGGTGAAGAGGCACCACAAGAAAACCACCGACCTTATCAAAGAGCACACGGCAAAGTACAATGAGATCCAGAACGACTACCTGCGGCGGAGAGCAGTGCTAGAGAAAACTGCCAAAAGGGACAGCAAGAAAAGGTGGGTGAAACACAGCCTGCCTCATAACTGTGCTGCCGGAGATCTTTACTCAGGCCTTCTTTTGCAGTAGAGAAATATGGAGGTGGCAGAGCACAGAAAAAATCAAAAGCAGCAGATTCCTGGTTGATGGGGGAGGTGAGAGCGATGGCTCCGAGGTAGAGCCTTGGAAAAACTCAGGGCACAGTAGAAGGCATCAAATGTAGAATTAGGGGAAAGAAGCACCTGGAGATTATAAACATCAGACTGCTGTTTGAATCATGATCCAGAACACTTGGGAGTGTCTGAGTGACTGCCTGGCTTTGCCTCTGCATGAACACCCTTTTGTGCTTTCTCTTTCCAAGCCTTGCACCACCCTGTCTCCTTCTCTGTCCTGATACAAGTTTAATATTCTTTATTTATTAATTATTTCTTTTTATCAGTTTGAAATGCAAAGGCTGCAATGAATTCTTACTAACCTTTCCACAATTATTGCCTTGTTCTTGTGGTAAGGAACCATGTGTTAATTAATTCATAACTCCTGGCAAAGCTTACACACACATAGAGCCAGTCAGTGTCAGATACTCTTGCAAGTGAACTTTTATTTCTCCCACTGGTGCATCCTTTTTGTCTTAACATAATTTATTTTTGAAGTAAACAGATAAGCACAAAAGTCCTCAACTTTTACATGAAATTGATATACCTGCAGTTCTTAAATATGATAATATTGAATGAACTTTTTTAAAAAATAACTTTTTGGTAGGAGATGAACAGAGAAAAAAAGCTGCAAGCCTGCTCTGGCTGTCAACCTTGTTGATAGTACCTCGAAATATAAGTGACTGGGACTCAGGCCATAACTTGTCACTGGGCAGGAGCTTATTAATTTCTGCTTTCCTGACAACAGAATGTCATTGGGCTTAATAAGGGCTTGACACTCACAATATATCTGTGTTCTGCTGGCCTTCACTGTTGCCAATTTTCAGGCTTCCAGGTTCTCTGCTTGAGTTTAACAAACTCCCTTTAATGACTGGCTGTCAACTGCAAGCACAGGGATATTTTATCTGCAGTGTTTTCCATCACCAAAGTGTGTGACAGTGGCAGGCAAAACAACAGCAGATTTCTGTCTTTCCTCCTATTCACATTTAAGGAGAAAATCAAGCTGAATAAATAAAATGAGTCATTTGTTTTTGAGCAAAAAAGAACTTGAGTTTTTTTACCATGTTGTGATCTGACTGCAAGCCATTGATGATGTCAGGCAGTAAAACCCTGCAGTCTCCTATATGGAGCTGCCACAGTGGTGTCAGAGACGTGAAGTTTTTTGTGCAGATACAGACAAGTCTGGAGGTTAAATTTTGAAAAAGGCACAAATATGTTTTCAGGGATTTTCAAGCTTGCCAATACATATTATCTCAAGCAGCAGGTTTCTCATAGAGCACTGCATCCCAAGGAGAAAGGGTAATTTTATCATTTTAAATTATTGCTGAAACTATTTGCCTGTAACTGCAAAGCATAAATCTCTACTTCACAGGAGTCCCTGTATCAGATGGCCATAAAAATGTGTGGTCTTTGGTCAGGAGCAATCTCTGCTTTTTGCCCTTGTCTAAAATTGAGCCAAGGTTCACTAAAGCCATTGTCTACAGGAAGTTTCAAATATTTATTTATACACTTGCACAAGTGTTTATTATTTGGTGTTGCTCTGAAGTTTCTTTAATGATCATGTCCCATAAAAAACAGTCAGTATTGTAGCCAGTGTTTAGAAATAGTCCTGATTTCTTTTTTCCAGAAATGTAAGAGAAATGTCAGCTTTAAAATACATGTTGTGTAATGCTGACTGTAATATTCATCAATGCTGTCTTCTGGCTCTGTAATGTTTAAATTACCCTCACCCATCACACTGACACCACTTAACCTCTTAGCAGAATATTCAAATACAATAAAAACACAAGAAATAAAAGGAGGCTACCTTGGAATTCGTGTCCTTGGCCGGCTGGAAGCAGGATCACATTATTTCAGGTGAAGTAACTCTAAGTGACAGCAGCTGCACATTTGAACCTGGGAGAGAGAAGAGAGGCAGAGCCAGCTCTCTGCATTGTAATCTCAGCATATTTCTGAGGAGCAAACTCATTTTTCTCCCCGTGTCAGCCCTCTCTGTTCAAGGTTTTGTTGTTTTGTCCATCTCCTGCGCTGTTCTGACGTTTCCCAGGCAACTGATTTAGCACCTGAGCATGGCAGTAAATACAGCAGCAGAGCAGGGACACAGTAAAATCTTATTTTTTTAATATAGTTTCCTTGGGTTTGGTTTAGTGCTGACCTGAAAGTGATGCTGGGTTTGCTGCTTATTTTTCTCTTCGACAGTTTAGTGTTATCATATCTTCTTTTACAGTTACATCCTTCCTTCTGTCTTAAGAAAAACAGACCCAAACTGTTCCTTACTGTTGCTTTTTAGCTTCCTTATTGTGTTTTCCCCTTGCTCTTGAGAGTTGCCTGTCTGAGGTTTGCTCCCCACTGGTGTGTGAACTTTCCCGCTGAAGTGAGCAGCCCATGGAGCACTTTCCTTTGTGTGCTATGCATGGCATTTCCTGAAGGGGGGAGAAAACATCAAATAAAGGGATGTTCCTACCATGTGAAGCATTTGGTAAATGCAGATGTAACGTTAAGGTTTTTTATTTATTGCTGAATGCTTGCAGGGATGACTTAGTTTCCAGAATATTCGGCGTTCACCCTCTCTACTGAAGCTTTGAAGTTCAAGCTGTGTCTGGAAATGGATAAACAAGTTCCATGAGCATCTGTTCATGGGAAATCTTGGCAGTAGTGTTTGTAGCTCACTCACACTATGTCTGGTTGACACCACCCTGGTGGGTCAGTGAAATGAGGTTTAAAAGCAGTAGCCATCCCATTAATAAATCATTAATAACTTCTTTTAATTAAATTATTGAACTTGCTAAGGCTAAAATCACCAATCTTCTTGCTGTGTGTGTGGTGCTGCAGAACTTATTAATGAACTGCTTATAAATATCTGACTTTAAAAGGCAAATCTAAATAAATAAAGTCAGGGTGTAGCTGCCTGGTGACCCTTTGGGATGTGCTGTGTCCTTGCAGGTCTGAGACGAGCAGCCCCGACCACAGCTCTTCCACCATTGAGCAGGAACTGGCTGCACTCGACTCTGAGATGACCCAAAAGCTCGTGGAGCTGAAGGAGAAGCAGCAGCAGCAGCTGCTGAACCTCAGGCAGGAGCAGTATTACAGTGAGAAGTACCAGAAACGGGAGCACATCAAGCTGGTAGGTTTGTGGTGTCGGGGTCAGGGTGAGCACTGATGGCACCAGGACAAATCCTCATTAACTGGAGCTTCCTCCTGCTTGGAGTCCCTTTAAGAGCTTCCCTTTGTGTTCTGCTGCAGCTTCAAGGGGCTGTTGTGTCCAACAGATTGGAAGGCTTTGGGAAGGCACAAAGGCAGCAGGGTTATTGCTACCTCTGGTTCCATAACTCTGGTTTTACTGCAGTTTTTGGATGATGCTTCTCTTTTGTTCTGCCACTTTTTCAAACCTGGAACACACAAGGAGGCAGGATTAGCCAGAAAATAAATCAAAACATCATGAAAATAAATACAAACATTCCCCAGGACCGAGGGTTGTGCCAAAGAGTGTTCCTGGGGCAGATGAATGCTTTAAGGGGATGCAGGACATATTCTGTATATGGTGAAGAAATATTTTGCATTCATTGGTCCAAGTCAGCTTTGTTTTTACAGCTGGAGTTTGGCTGACAACTACAGCAGGATCATAGGCCCTCTGAGCTGAACTAGAGAAGCTTGGGCAGATGGAAGCTGATGCTAATGGATATCTGTAGGCAGAAATGAACATTTTTACAGGGTGTTATGGGAGTGCAGGCTGTTTTTCAACTCCAGACAATCCTGTCTTGCAATTTTTCTATTACCTGATGTTTTGCCTCACTCCTGTTGGGTGAAGTGATTTGTCTCCTCTGCTCTGCCAGCCAAAAAGAGCAGGTCAGAGAAGTGATTTGGGTGTGGGTATTGCTCAGCAAGGCCTCTGCATAGACTGATTTTCATGGATCACAGCACAGAGCTGTGTTTATCCCCATCCCTGTGTGAGTCACAGCTGCTCCAGGGTGGGTGTATGGGCACAGTTACCTGCACCACAGGGGGACAGTCCTCATCCCAGTAACAGCTGGTGGCTGCATCTCAGAGATTTGAATTTTCTATAAAAGAAACATTTTAGACTCACATAGTTGGGCCTATCTCATGAGGTAACTAGTTTCTCATTCCAAAATGGGAAATGGCATTTCTCAAAGCAAAGTTACATTTCTGGCATTATCCTGTTAGGTGGTGGTACAGTAAATTCATTTTTTTAGCACAGAACTTTTGGGCAGTTTTCCCTCTGAGCTGTGCAGGAGTTACATTCTAATTAGGATTTGCCTTTCAGCTGAGGGATTCTTTCAGGTGGCTTTCTTTTAGAGAGGAGCCTATTGTTGGTACTTTCTACTTTTATCTAACGAATGAAAAGTTGGATCAGCCCAGCTGTGCCTTGTTATAGATTCCTGGTTCATCACCCTGAGAGGGTGATTTTACAAAATCAGACTTAACCTAGAAGGGTGATCAAACCAAATGGGTTCCATTTCCCACTTTATTCACTGTTCATTGAACTGGCACAGGAGCCCTGCCCATGACTCCTGTCCTGTCAGCATCCCCACCACAGGCGTGGCTTTTGTTACTGCTTTGGGCACAAAGGGGATTGAACCCACAGCAGATTTCAAACCAGTGACTCAGAGCTTTTTCATTCTGTGACCAAAATGTATGTTATGCTTCTCTGTGCTTGGCTTTCATAGCTGTCACCCCTGGTTTTCAGCATCCCCCTGACCACCCCAAAATCCCAAGCATTCCTTGTAATAATCCTCATTACGAGAGGAATGTTTTCAGGCCTCACAGAAAAACCTGGATATTCAGTGGCACAGGAATTCAGTTGGTAATTATCATTGTTTAATTTCAATCTGTGACCCCTTGTGATTTTTCACAGGCATTTTCATTGCTACAAAAGGTAGAATACCTGAAATATATTTTGATTTTACATTTTATGTTGTGAAACTATCACCTTGATGTTCAGAAAAGTAGCACTCCGTGTGTGAGTTGGATATGCACCATTCTGGCTGAACTTCACAAGTTAATAACTTGTTTACACTGATAATAATGTTTACAAGCTTTTGATTGTTGGTAATTAATCTGGGAATGGCATAACACTTTTGGGTGTGCTGCAGACTTTTGAAGAAATTGAACTGCCTCTATGATGTGTAGCTTCAAATACATATTCTTATTGCTTGGGATTTATTTTTCTAGCTAATTCAGAAGCTGACTGATGTAGCAGAGGAGTGTCAGAACAACCAGCTAAAGAAACTGAAAGAAACATGTGAAAAGTAAGTGCTGTTCCCTTTATCATTTATTGCTGCTCCTTGTGGGATTTCTTTAGATACTTGTTGAACTTTCCTTTGTATTTCACACTTTAGAGAAAAGAAAGAACTGAAGAAAAAAATGGACAAGAAGAGGCAGGAGAAGATCACAGAAGCAAAGTCCAAGGATAAAAATCAAATGGAAGAGTAAGTATATCCCTAGATCCAAATCCTGATACAAGATTTTTCACAGCTGGTAAATCAAAGGAAGGTCTCGACCCTACATCCAAGGCAGCCTTTAGTCAGACCTCTCCAGACTCCTTTCCCTGATAATAATTTCATTTCCTGAGGCTAATCCAATCTCCTGTTCTGTGAGCAGGGAGAGCCTGGGACAGCAGCAGAGGTGCTGCTGTGTGGAGTGGTTTTGTTCCTGGGAGCACTTTTTGGAGCAGTTCCCCAAAAAGCACTGCTCCTCTGAGTACAAACAGCCTTAATGCTCCTGTTCCTGCAGGGTTGGATTTCATCTGAACTTGGGTTTCTATTTGTCAGCTATCTTTTCTTCTTAACTCCATTAAAGATGCTCTCCAGAAGAAATGGCAGCACCATACTGTGAGGTTTGCTCTGCTTTTGGGATGAACTCCCCTCAGACACTGCTAATGATCCTCCCCCAGTGATATTCTGGGGGGAGACAGGGGAGAACTGAGCTCTGAGGGTGCAGTGCAGGCACAGCAATACAAATTCCATTTATGCACTCCCAGACAACACAAACTGCAGTTGGGCAAGTTGTGCTCTTCCCAAGGGCACACTATCTAGGCTTGTTTGTCTTCCTTCATTTGTTTTGGCAAGCAGCTCAAAAAGAAAATGGGGCATTTTAATCTTGCACTGCTATTCTTGTTACCAGTCTTTACTTTAGAGCAGTTAAAAATACAAGAGGAACAAACAAAACAAAAAAAGAAACCCTCTAATGTTTGTGTTTTACCATGTAACAAAGGCACAACTGTGTTTGGTTTTCTGCAGGTAAAAGGGTTTACACAGGTTTTGGAGTCTCTCAAGAGAGAATCTGTGTTTGGTAACACTGAAAGGAAATCAGACACAGTGAAGTGTTTCAGGTAGTTTAAGAATCAACACATTAAAAATTTCAGTAAACATCCTATTAAAAAATGAGAATAACATATGAAAAAGAGGGAAAAATGCTTAATAAAGTTAGAGCTGTTCAGAGGGCATGGAATTAATATTAGAATAAAGCAGTTATGGAAATGCTGCTGCAGTAAAAATCAATTGCAGTAGGAAATTATTTGCTGAGAGGTAAACAAGGCACTAGTGAGAAAGGCTCAGGGAGAGACAAGTAGCAGTTATTTTCTCTTTCCCTTTCATTTTTTTCTCCTTTTTCCCAAGGACTTTCCTCTGTCAGGCTTTTCAAAGAGCCCTTGAGAGAGGTGAGATGGGAACTCCATGATAAAGTCAGCTTTCCCCTGTCTGTGACGCAGCTTGTCCTCACTCTGGGAGTAGGGCAGAGAGGTGCGAGACCTTCTGGTGAATCCCTTTTGAGCCACTCTGCCTACACTGCAGTTCATCTAAAGCTTTTGCACAAGTTTGGGAAGGAGTATTGCACACAGAAAATGATCCATTGTTTTAATTGTTCTTAATTTTTTTACACCAGCGAGTGCTTGCCAAAATCCTCCTGATTTTAGTGCCAGCTGAGGAACAGTTCACTGCTCTTGGGTGAGACAATCAGAATTTGGAGTCACTGTCCTGAGACTGATCCACTGAAGTAGGCACAAATTGTTATTTTATGAGCATTTTCCCCTCTGGGGGTTCTTGTGTTCAGCCTTTGACTGATGGTTACCAAATAACTCTCAGAGTGTGCCATAAAGTTGAGCTCTGTGTGGGGCGCAGGCTGTGCCTGCCCTGCTCCTGTAGCAGCTTTGTCCCCAGGTGTCACCAGCAGTGCCTACTCCTCTGCCACACCGTGGCACTGTGCCTCTGCTCATGGCTGTGCAGCTCCCAGGCTGACATTTGGGAGCAGCCCTTGGAAAACACAGCATTATCCTGGGGGAAAAGCTGGGGAAGAGCAGGGGGATGTTGTGCAGGTCATGGGCAAGTCTGAGCCCTTTGTGCAATAAAGGTGCAGCCTGGTGCAAGGACACACCTTCAGGGAGGGAGTGCAGAAAAGTGAATTAGGCTGATCCTTAAACATGGCCTTGATTAGGCAAAGAGTTGCAGGGAGTTAAAATCCATCAATGTGAGTTTAGTGGCTGCAATAACTGCTGGAATGTTTTCCCCAGGGAGAAGACAGAAATGATCCGGTCCTACATCCAGGAGGTGGTGCAGTACATAAAGAGGGTATGTCAGTCAGCACAGGGGTTTATGCTGCATCTGGGGGGATAAAATGTCACCTTTTATCCTTTAGATTGCATTCAACTGCAGATTCTAGGCTTCAGCATAAAGGTTCTGCACCTGCTGACTTTTAGCAGACTTTGCTTCACATTCCAGTTAAAGGAAAAGTGAGATTTCAGGTCCTCATTCATTGTTAGTCAGCATTAGGGGGATGGTGCTGAGGAGGGATGATTTAAATACAATTTCATCTCTGAATATCCAGTGTGTATTCATGGAAAATGCACCCATATTTTTAACAGGCTTGCTGTCTCAAATGCAAAGATTGCAGAGAAAAGTCAGTGAAATTTAATTGCAGAGTGTATTGTAACTTTAATTGCATTTGTACAGTTACTGAAATGTAAAAAGCATTCTGTGAGTTCTGTAAACACAACTTAAAGAATTCCATTACAGTTGTTAGCTTTGCTGAAGGTACAGCAGGTTCACACTGGGCTGAAATCATGCACTGCAGTGCTTGGGGTGTAAAATCACTACAGAATGTGTGCACCCATTGAATTCTCCTCTTAATTTCAATGCAAAGATGGTTAGGTTCAAAAGTTGGCCCATTTTTGCTTAGAAGAGCCTTGATTTAGGAAGCAACCTAAAGAATTAGCAAATTCAGTAGGTTTTATATCTGAGTGCTTTATTAAGTGAAGCCCAACATTTATAATTTAATGACATTAGAAGTCTGCAGCAAGTCCTTTAGACGTTTCTGATCCTGAATCTTACGTGTGAAATATCAAATTTCTTGCCCACACCTGACTGTTGAACAGCTGTGCTCAGGGATGCTCGAGGCAGTGGTGTGTAATTTTATATTGGAATTGTTCGTAGTTTTGATGTTTTAATTTTGATGGGTGGAATGTTTGTTGGAGAGGAGGTGGGAGAGTGAGGATGTGCAATCCACAAAAAAAGTTTCTCTTCTCTTTTCTGACAGCTAGAAGATGCTCAGAGTAAAAGGCAGGAGAAACTTGTAGAAAAACACAAGGAGATCCGTCAGCAAATACTGGATGAAAAGCCTAAGGTAAAGAGTTTTTGAACATATGTTACACTGCTAAAATTGTCCTTCAGGAGAGAAAGAGCTCTTGCAGCAGGTAGGCTGATGTTTAAATATGAGAGAATCCATTGACAGCACCAGAGGCACCCTCACTGACACTCAGGGTGAGAGAAGTCAAGCAGCAGCCTGGTGTGGGCACCACCTCAGGTCCAGATGTCTTGGCATGAGGGTTATTTTTCAGCACTCAGGTTATTCAAAAGCTGTCAGTGTAAAAGGTGCTGTCACCAGCAGAGTGTGCCCTTCCCTCCCCTGAGCTGCAGAAAAGCAAAACACAGTTCCCATTGAAAGGAAAAAGAGATATCTCCTTAGCATGCTACCCCCAGGTCCTGCTGAGCATCCCTCAGGATGGATTTCTGTGGGAAACAATGAGCTTTATTACAATAACAGTGCTTTGTATTCTACATTGCTTGCTGGATTTCCTCTCTTTGATTTTATGCACTGCATCTACATGTAACATTTTGAAATGCATGTTTTGATCCTTAAGCCTGGGGCCTCACTCTTGCTCTAAGTGGAGCTGTTGGCATTTTTGCCATCAGCTTCAGTGGAGAAGGTTCAGAGTCCTGCACTTGTACCTGATTTTCCTGTAGGAAGACCTAGGTATAATGAGACTTCCACATGGAGGGAGACTTGTTTTCAGCAAGGTTCATACCAAGTGAAATTCTTCGCAGCACACTGTGTCATGTCTGCTTTCATTTTTTTCTGTTCTTGCTCGAACGTGTGTCCTTGGCTTCAGTTCTCATTCCCTGCCTGTGTCCATAGTCCCAATGTTTCTGTGCTTGGGTTACAGCTTGAATTCTAGCACTGGCTGTGAGTTAATCAGTGTTGTCATGTCATCTCTGTGAAGTAGCCAGAGAATAAATTAGGCTAAGGGCTGAATAGCCAGAAGTTTACAATAGTCTGAGAAAATAAAAATGTTTGCATTTCCAGTTTTCTCATCTTTTTAAAATCATGTTTATAAATAAGCTGGAACTTTTTGGTGTTGTGGGCATCTGGGTGTAAAAGGTATACATGTTTTTATGTTTGGTGCTGTAGGATCATGGCTTGTGAACTGGAATTTAAACGCTGGAATTTAAAATGCCAAAGAATAATCAATTAGTGCTTCTAACACCAGCTTTTCCTGAATCCTTTGGCACTCAATTATTCTGTTTGGCTGCGTCATTCCTTTTTTATTACCTTTATTTTTTATTTTTAATTTATTGATTTACTGAGGGAGTAGCTTGAAGCGCTGGAAATTTGTCACTGAGGACTTGAGCAGAATTTTGAAAGGTGCTGGGCCAGCCATGTTTGACTCAGTTCTCTCTCTGCCCTGTGTTAGGTCCCAGTGCCAGCTCCTCACCCTGTCCCTCCCATCCCTCCTCTCAGGGATGTGCTCACAGGGCCTGGCTCCAGGGATTTTTCCCTTTCTCACACACTGAAACGGGCACTGTACTGAATTTATGATGGTATGTGCCTCCTGCTTGCATGAGAGGGTTTAGGGAAAACATAATTACTCATTTTATTAAGTCTCTTTTTATGTTTTGCTCTGTGTCCATATTTCATAGCCATATTTGTCTCCTCAGTGACAGGGCGGATAATATAAAATAGATCAAATGATTTCCCAGCTGAGCAGAGCTGATGTGTTTTCTGCAGGCAGCAGCCTTTCTGGGGGCTGCTTTTTCAACAGCTCAGCCTCTCCTGCTTCAAACACCCACTGAAATTTATGCTGGCTGTGTTAAAAGGCTTTTCTGGCAGCATCAACTCAGCCCCAAACAAAGAGTTTAATATATTAAGAGGGAAAGAATTTTCAGTATTCTCACCAATAATTCCACTGGAGACAGATCTGCTGTCATCCATCACTGCCATTTGGTTATTTATTAGTGCCTCACAGTTTGTTGTGCTCTGACTCTGCTCAGAGCTCTTTCCCAGCCAGGGAGGATATCGTGTCACTGACTGTTGCCAACACACTGCCACAACCTCTCACATTTTGTTGGCTTTTCTCAAAGTATGAGTTAGCAGCTTCCTCTCTTGTGATGTGTGTAGGACACCAGGAGAAAATTTGCTTTTGAGTGCTGTCATTTTAGGCAACAGGTTTTAGAAAGTGCACAGACTGGATGCAGAGTAATTCCCTGTCCTGGAGACTTTTTTGTTTTGTTTTGTTTAAAATACCACATGGTTGGCTGGAAGTGCTTAACTCAGGACTGATTTACACCCCTAAGCTCTGCCTCTCCCTCATAGATGTCATTTCTTTCTAGTGTTTGGATGTGAGACTGTTTTGCAGCTTTCATTTGCAGGGCTATTGCATAAGAAGCAGGTTTTTTGCTCCTATGAGAGTTGGAGACTTCCTGAACTGGTACTTTTAGGCAAAAGATTGGAAACAGCTGCTTTGGTCCTGCAGGAGTCAGGGCAGGTATTGGCTTTAGTGAGCCCAAAAAGTGGTTATGTCTGTGTGGGTGATGACACCACCTTTGTTAGAGACTGCTCTGTGATGCTGCAGAAACTGAGTGTTACAATCAGTCTGTGTGTGTGGAACCAGAGCAGCCCCTCCCACAAACATGCTTGGGAAAGGAGACCATCACCTGTTAAGAAATCAAATACTGACTGGTCTCTGGCTAAAAACTCCCTAACTTGCCATTTTAGAGAAATCATATGGGAAACAAAGTTGATTCCCTCCTGCTGGTTTTTCCTAACAGCATCATTACCAAGCAAGGCCATATTGTATTTTCTTTTCTCTCACTCCTTCTTTTACCATACATTATCTACTGGCAGCTCTATTATCAGCAACAACTTGTATTTTCTTTCTCTCCCATCCTACTGCTTTGTCTTCTCCTCTTAGTTACTGATATACCTTAAGCTTGTCCTGTCCTTATCTTCTTCCCCCTGGGCATCTCTCCTGCCTGCTGTGGAGGCTGCAGACAGCCAGCTCTGTGCACTGCATTATGTCAGAGCAGGGTGTGATTTTGGATCCTGCACACCAGCACGTCTGGCACACCACATCAGAGCACAGAGAGCACCCAGGATGGGCCTGGCCACAGCCATGTCTCAATTGCTTTGTCCTTTGCAGCTTGTGCATCAAATTAAACACAAATCAACTTCATTTCCTTCCCCTGCACCCTTGCCTCCAATTCCACTGTAATTACAAAAATCAATACACATGAGACATGACAAGGAATTAATTATTTTTCTGAGAATTGACTCAGTTACAGTAAATAGACCCAAGCCTCCTCTAATTGGAATCAATGAGACTTTTGTTACCCATGCTTGTGGGTCAGAGCTGCACTTAGATCTCAATGTAATACTGAGACTCCTGTGCTCTTGCACTCAGCTGAGCTGTCTGGATTCTTTTGGCTCCAGTGGACCATGTTCTTACAGCCCCAGCTGCCAAGGAAGGTGTCATTCATGTGGTTCCCAGCTTGCAGCCCATGTTTCTGCCCACAGCTGCTCCACTCTGCACAACCCCAGCAGAGCCAAGGCTGCCAGGTGCTCTGGGGCTGCTGAAGGGATGTGGAAAATGGCACAATTCAGGGAAAACTACAGTAGAGAGGTACCAGGAGCTGGGCACACTTTGTTCTAAGCGTTGCACCTCTGTGGTCTTTCAAGTGAATGGGGAGAATATACAGCCTTAAGGTATGAAATTCCTTTTTCTCCTCAAAAAGTGTAATGAAAACAATTTTTTACGATTATAAATATCTTCTTGTTAATGGGAAATACAAGCACCTGATGCATACTAACTCACTTCCCTACATTTATTATCTCCCAGTTTGGCACGTGTTATTAAGTGCACCATGTGGGAGTTGACACTTCCACATCCAATCAAAAATTAATATTAACAGTGTACCTGAAAAATTCATGGAGACACAGAGTGATACATATTCCAGTTGCAGAGCAAAATTAACAAGATGCTGATCTTTTACAGCAGTAGGGCCTCTTGTAACGACAGGGCTGCAGCTTTGGTGCTTTAGGTGAAACTCAGATCACCTGGTGCAGGTGATGCTGTTGAGTTAAATGGAGTTGTTCCCTGCAGGAGGCTCAAACAACAAATGAGTACTTCAGCACTTCCAGAAGATATTTCTGCCCTCAGAGCCACTCTCTGCTCATCTGGAAGGGAGCAGCCCTTAGGAACTTTGATGAGTATTCCAGTGTTGCTTCAGCTCCCTGTTAACTCACAACAACAATGCTCTGTCCACCACAATTCCCTTTTTATCCTTGACACCTCTGCAGGAAGCCAAGCTGTCTTTTGGGCAAGCTGCACTTAATTCAAACACTTCCAGATGCATTCCAATTCAACCACAGGCAGCTCTTCAGGAATTTTGGGGTAGGAGTTTGGAGGAAAAGGTTATTTCAGTTTACTGCCATTCATGGGACTTGCCTGGATTTGGGTTGGACGGGGGAATGTTGTCCTCCCAAAAAAATTAGCATTCAAACTCAGGGAAAAAAAAAATCATAAAAAGTATCTGATAGCTAGTGTAATATTTGAAAAGTTCTTTTATTTTTCCCTGTTTAAGTAAAAATTTATTTCATTAGTTCGTTCAATTTTAACATTTCCAAAGTTTAAACAGAAATCTGTCTTCAATCTGCTGCTAAGCTAAAATGACTTACAGCATTATCTGCCAAAAAAGCAGAGAATTAAGAGGATTGAAATAATTTACTTGGTTTGGTGCTTGTGTATTCATCAGAGAGGAACAATAAAATGTTTCTTTACCTCATTAAGTGGGCAACAGCATGGAGAAATGAATGGAATTTTCATAGCCTCAGTGACTAAAAAATATTTAAAAGAAAAAAAATAAAATACAGAGTGAGATTTACAAATCTTCCTGTGACTTGATCTGGCATATTCCCACTTCAGCATCAGAGCTTGTGTTTAAATTTTGGGATGCAGTATTCATGGCCCATTTCCTGCAGGATCTGGGCTCTTTGCTCAGCACCTCTCAGCCCAAACTTTGAACAGCCAAAGCCCTGATGGGATTTAAATCTTGTATTGGTGCAGTTGCTAAGCTGTTGCCAGTTGCAGAGTATTATTTTGGGGAAATTAGGGTGGTCCCTTTTCTTTTTTTTCTGTTTCTCCCAATAGAATAAATATTGCAGAATGCACTTCTGGCCTGTAAATGGAGTAGTAAATAATCTCACTTCACTCATTAAAAATAAATAGGCTGACCTTTATTCTATGCCAGTTTTATACCAATAAAACTTCCTTAAGTTCTCTGAAGTGACTGACACATCACAGGCCTGAGAGCAAAACAATTCAGTCCAGTGTCTGGATGCTCAAAGGATTATTTTCCATTTGGGCCTTGCTTGTTTACATTTTTCTTCACAAATCCGCGTTTTAAGTGGTTGTTTATTTTTTCCAGGAGAATAAATACTGCAGTGTGAGAAATGGGTATCAGGTCACAAAAGATACATCTAACAATTTGAGGTGATATTTATTGTGCTAATTGAATGTCTTCAGTGTAGCTCTTACACATACATGTTCTTAGAGACCTTAACTTTTAAATCAACAGCATCACATTTCCAGTGTGAATAGCAAAATACTTGATTTTTTTTTTAAACTGAATTCTGATATCACTTTCTTTTAAATAAAAATGTCACAAGCTCTTTGTAGGAAGAATGTAAATGTAGAGAAATACTTCGATGAATGGGACACATGGGAAAATATGATAAATTTAAATTGGAGTTTATTGATAGAGGGAGATACCTTTCACATATGGGTCATTCTACTGGAAGCAAGAGAAAATCTTGGGTGTGCTCTGGAGCTGCAATAAAGGGGGAAATTAATTACTTGAAAGGGCAAACTTTTTTTCAGTTTTGCAGTAGTGTAAATCAGAAGGATCATTATCAAGTTACCAGTGTCACTGGTGATTTAAAGATATTAGTGAGGTCCATAATGGAGGGCATGTGGCAGCCAGACCTGATTTGTGAAGGTTACTGAGCTCTTCCTGGGTAACATGATGATAAATTAGAGCTGTGAGGGTGCTGGTGTTGGGTTTTTTTAAGAATAGTGATTTTAGAATCCAGCTACCC
>PYHW01010704.1:872401-906852 GCA_013186435.1 Turdus rufiventris
GTATTGTACCTGAGATAAGCAGGTTTCTCATGCCCCAGCCCACTCTGATTAGTTGGTTCATTTGCCTTCCTGATGCAAAAAAGCTGAAATCCAAAGCTGAGCTGGGACTGCCCTGCATTTTCCCAGCTGTTCCCCAGCAGTGCCCAGCTTTGTGTGACACAGCCAGCACTGAGAGAGGTCCCTGCTGCCCAGGAGCTCCATGTGCCTGGGGGGAAAGCAGAGGGAACTCCCCATTCCCACAGGCAGCATCACCAGGTTCTGCAAGAGCCCACTTGGTAAAAGTAAGGGAATTGCTTCTTTTGTGGGGTAACAGATTTTACAGTACTGCATTGCTCCTTCAATTCTTAATTTGAGTCACAAAGCAGATCAGTTAAAGGAAGAAAAGTGAAGTAATGAATTGCCATTAAAATTATCAGCTGTGTAGTACACACCAAAAGTGAAAACTAGCTTTTTACTCCTTTCAAACACAGAGTCATAGATGGTTTGGGTTGGAAGGTTCCTCAAAGACCCTCTTGTTCCAACCTTCTGCCATGGGCAGGGACACCTTCCCCTATCCCAGGGTGCTCAGAGCTCCATCCAGCCTGGCCTTGAACGCTTCCAGGGATGGGGCAGCCACAACTTCTCTGGACAAATAGAATTTCCATAAGCGGACCTAACTTCTAACCTTAACATTTGTGAATAGCTGATCCCTCTCAAAACAAATGAGCTTCCTATGTAGAGAAGAGTGCAGTGCATTTCTCCATAAAGATATGTTCATGATTCTCCATGAAGATAAAACTGGGGAAAGGGTGTGAAAAATCAATATATAGCTTCAGGATGATGACATTCTAGAGAGCATGTTTTCTGTGCAGAAGATGCTCCTGTAAGTACTGTGGTTAAGAGTGACAAGAAAATGTCACCCTGGAGTGAACAGTGTAACACTGAAAGGCTCCTTGCCTGTTCTCTGTGGCCTCTCAAACATTCCCCCTGTGCTGTCCCATTCCCTGCCCAACCACAGAGCTCCTTTGTAAGGATTAGGGCCAAATGAATTCTATCACTCAGTCCCTGCACCCCTGTGACCTCCCTCCTGCACTCCCTGTGGTTCCACATTTTTTGCTTTCCACAGCAAAAAATTCCCAGAGCAGGGACAGGTGGCCAGACCTGTGAGAGGAGAGAGGACAGAACTAACTGGTGTGTTAACATTGTGGTCTCTGAGGAGAAAACAACCAAATGTGATGCTAAAAAATTTAAGAAGCCAGGGACTACAAACGTTTTGTGTCAGGCTATTTAGCTTAGATTGCAATATTGAATCCTGCCCAGAGAGGTCTGTGCTGTGGAAATATTTGTGCTTCTGCAAAGGCAAGTGCTTTGCATGCTAAATCTCAGGGAGCAACAGGGCACGCCACTGTTGATTCCCCTCTTCAAGAGCTAGGCTGGCACTCCAGGAAAATCCATGACAAAACACAGGCTGAATTATGCATGGGGTGTGCACAGATAGAGTGTTTGGAATGCATGGCAGCACACAGAGACACCTCACAGCGCCATGTGCACACTCATGGCTCTCAGACCGAGCCAGAAACAGCACAGAGGCACAACCAAATACTCCTGTACAACTGTGCTCATCACAACAGCAACTGCAGCAACATAATTCCTCATTTTCAGAGCTTCAGTGTAACATGACAAATGACATGAGACTCAGTTTGACACAGCTAATGGAAGAGTGTTGAAGGAAATATTAATGCTTACTATGTGAACTCATTAGAGAGATGATTTAAAATGCATGAAATGGAGGAAAAAATGTGTTCTTTAATGAACAGAGAAGTAAAATCAGTGGTCCTGCAAAGCTTGTAGTGTACTAACAGCTTTGTGTATGCAAGTCATTTGTCAGGAGAGTGGCAATGTTTCTATGCAGAATCACAGAGGCACTGAGGGAAGTAATGCTGGGTGTCTGCACAGGAGGGACTGGTGCAAGGTGCTTAAACTGTACAGTCATGACAAGGTGTGTGCTGGGTTCATCTCACACTGAGACCCTTTAGGATGATAAATACACTGTTAGAAAAGGTAACAGAAATAAAAGTAGTGTTAGAGTTTCAAAATTATACCTGAATTAAAGAGTGTATTAAAAATCATGTATAGCCTATTTTGGGGGAGGATTTTTCTTTCTAGAAACAACAGAAATAAGAAGATGCTGCTGTTTTGAGATGCAGTCTCTTCCCCAGGAGGTTAAGAGTTCTGAGCTTGGTAGGGGAAGAAAACCCTGCATATCCAAAAGGGAGAGAAAGTGTGAAGGAAACATTTCAGCCCCGTTTCCACATTGTTTCCTGTGCTGCATGGGTGAGCTTTCAAGGGTCTGGCAGGCCTCTGGAGTCAGGAGCAGAATAGCTGGGGAGGATGTTCCCTGGAAAGATTACATTTCTCCTGTGACTCACTTGCAACAAATCAGCATTTTCTCACAGGAGTTCCAGAGGGTTGCTGCAGTTGCATAATCCAGGAGCTGTGGGTGATGCCAGTCCATAGTTGGGACTGCAGTGAGTCAGTCAATTCCCATTATTCAGCCCTTGTTTGGAAGGAGGCTTTGCCAAGAGAATGTGGAGTGTGACTAAAGCACCTAAACTGCAGCTCTGTACCTGAAAATGATCTCTCTTGTGGAGCCCCAGAGATCTGGAAGCTTTGTGTGGAAGGAATAGATGTGCCTGGGAAGGGGGGACTAATCCAGATGGGGTTTGATAGAGCCTGGCACTAGGATGGTCAGGCAAAGTTTCAACTTTTTAACATTATCTTTTAACAGTGTAACCAAATCTCATAGCACTGACTTTGCCAAGTCATGAGGGTGGTGGAAGTTCACGATTTTTGTTCTTTTTGCCTTACTCCCTAAAAGAAATGAAAGAAAAAGCAGTTTTGATGTTCGTGTGATAGAAAAATCCTTCTTTTTAAACCTGCTGAGTATGGGACAGAAAATCTCAGCCATGCCTCATTCAATGAACTTCGCAGCTCTCCAGACTGGCCCCTGATTTACAGAAATAAAATCATTCACTAAAGAAGGTTATATTGCCCTGCTGATAATGCAAGGAGGTCTCTCAGCCTTTTTTATTTCTCCTTTTTTCTATATCCCCACTTTTCCGCATTTTACCTGCTCTCCTACTTGTCCTTCTCCACCTTGCATCGAGCTTCTTTTCACAGTATGTGGTTTCCTTCTCCTGCTCTTTCTATGGACTTTATTTACTTGCATTTTTATACTCCTTCCTCTTTCCATCACCTGCTACTATTAAATTTCAAGGAATGTCTACAAGTACCTGTGGGAATGGTGTCTCATTCAGATGAAACAGTTTGAAGGAGCAGCCTGAAGGGCAGAGAGAGGTGTTAAAGAGCTGCCATGACGTGGTGGGCATATTTGTGAGCTTGCCTGGGAGTGTGGGATGGGTTCAGAAACCTTCCAGCAGATAAAAGAGATGATGCACAGGTTCCAAAGATGAAATACTCCAGGCGTGGAACAGCTCCAGCTGCAGAGACAGGCAGCTGCCTAAGGCACATCAGCCCATTTCAGAGTGGCTGGGCCACTTCCCCAATGCACAGGAGGTGACTGAGTCTCCTTAGGCAGAGCCCAAGCTCAGCATCCTCAGCACTGGGAAAAGGCTCCCCACTGTTGTGCTTTGGTTTTGAGAGTGTTTTAATCTCTAAACACACACATAGCTTAGAGTTTCAAAACTGAATTTCATTGAATACAAAACTTTTTAGCTTATATTTTCAGCATGCCTAAATCTAAACATATTTATAGCAGAACCCTTCACTGTGTATTTCCCTTTCAGACCTGATCAGCCATTCACACAGTCTTAGTCTTTGTCAAAGATAGTCTCCAGTAATATTCTACATTTCCTTTGATTTCTTTCACAATTCTTAAAGCAAAATGATTGCTAGCAAGCAATTACATGCCAGTTTTAGTGTAACAAACACCCTTGATTTATACAGCAAGGAAGCCCAGACCTCACTTGGCAACAGAAACAGCCCTCAGTTAGGATGAGATAAAATGAGGAAGGCTGATTTCTGTGGTACCACAACATCACCCACTTTCTTTTTCTCTTGTAAAATGTGCTCTGTACATTCACCTTATAGAACAAAATGTATGTAGGAATGTGCAGATAACCTAAAGCACATCACAACAGTAGTGTTTTACAGTGCATCTGATAGCCAGTTACTGAGAATTACATCTTCAAAGGTGCTGAATGGGCCCACAGGTTTGTGATCCAACACACTGGCCCCCACAGGGCAGGTAAAATTGTCTTCTGACATCTGAAGACTCATAAATGGAGCATTACTTAGGAGCCAAGATGTTACCTGTAACCTCACTAACCTGGCCAGCATGAATTGTAATCAGAGGATAAGGAAATGGAGTAGATATAATCCGTTTATTTATATTGATGAATAAATGTAGTTTCTGTATGTCAGAGTAAATATTTGGTTATGTGTGCATATGCACACATGCTCACGAGCTATATTAAGAACATGCATATGCTGTAATTTTAGTGATTTAGTTTGATATGTACATTTTGGATGTATCTGTTAAACTGCAAATATTCACAGCCCTGTAGGATGGAAAATTCAGTATCATAAAATTCTGTTAGTGATTTTCATACTGGCATGATCACCATGTTAATTACAGTGTGATTCAAACTTTTTTTTTTTTTTTTATTTCTTTATTTTTTCCCCTGACCTGTAAAATTGCCTGCTTAATATTCTGGCTCCCTTCTGGAAAGACAGTAAATGGGTAAAAATGTTGCCTGCCCATTGAGAGCCTTTCTTGGCTGTAAACACACAAAATGGCACAAGGAATGGAACCTCAGGCCATTGATGGGAATCAAAGGTTCGGTCAAGAGAAGGCAACCCAGAGCACTGAACACACTTTTCACAGCTCAAGAAGGAGCTGTGCTGGAGCATGTCTGGGGTAGCAGCTGAGCAGTGATTCATGGACTCATCTCCTTCCTTTAACCCAGTAGAATACACAGAGTATCTGTGTATCAACTCCCAGCTCCAGTAGCAAAAATTGCCATCATCCCTGCTTGTCTCTTATGAAACTGCCCTAATGCTCCTTGAATTGTATTCAGGATTTGTTAGGTTAAGCACATGGGAGATTTTGAGGTGTTCAGATAATAAAGGGTATAATAAATGCAAATTAGACAGTAAATATAGGAGGAAGTCATGGAGGGTTTTATCTGCTAGATAAATTCTCTTCTCAGCAAACTGCAGTGGCTCTTCCCTCCTAGGAGAGCCTCTCTGCAGTGCTTAACAGGTACCTGCTCCTCAGAAAGAGCCCAAACAGATTTATCCCCTCAGCCCAAAGATGAACACATCATCAGTAGTGACAGACGGCAAAGCAGAGAGATGGACTGGCAGGGGAGAAGACAAGTGAAGCATCAAAATGTCATCCTGCATTCATTATGTCTGCAGCTTCCCAATTAATGCACAGAATCTCTCCTCTTAATGTAATTGTTACCTCTAGAACTGCATAAACCATTCTGCCTAACACTGTTTATTTGTGAAACCTAGTCTGATAGCTGGAAACAAGTGTTCCCTTTCTCCCCATCACTTTCCTCTTCCATTTTTCGAATTGGGAATTACATTTTTAATTTGCCTTCATGTTTGCTATTCCAGCATTCCTCTTTCCTGGGATTATTTGCATGCCTTTGCCTCCCCACCTGCCCCACCTGGTGTGGGGGATAGGGAAAGCTCCACCACTGGGAGCTTCTTGTACCAAGGTTGAGATAAACAGTGACAGTGGCACATTTCCACACTCTTTGTTGTGTTGATACAATAATGAAACACATTTTCTGTTCCTTTCTGCTAAGTTCTGGTATATCCTGGTAGGCAACTCTTGCTCCTGCAGACAAGATGAACTGACTCCTTATTGCCCTAATTGAGTAATTACTCTGTGTGCACCATCCCTTGCTCAACTGTGGGGTTGTGTAAGAACAGTTACAGACTGATCAACACCCTCCAGTGATTCGAACTCCTGCGTTTTCCTTTGATTTTTATCTTTTGCTAAAGGGCATCATCCCAACATTTTTATCTTCTTTATACATGGAGTACAAAAGCTTTGTAATGATCACCTTGACTGTAATGCTGCTGTGTCACTTCTCCCCCAGTTACCCTTCCCTCACCCACTTCAATCAGATTCACTTGCTGTTTGTTGTACCATAAAAAAATAATGTGACTTTCTAGCTCAGAAAAAAATGTCACACTTAGAGCTGATAACATATTGTGAGAAAATACATTTTGTATTGGTTTGTTGAGTTCATTGCAGATGATGTTCCTCACTATGCAGAGGGCACTTAGGAATGTCCTTTCTGTGCTGACTAGCTGATTGTTTTCTACCAAAAGCTGTGTTCTCCAATAACTTTTGTGGTGGCTTTTCAGGTCCAGGCTTCTGTTTCTCTCTCTGAGAGCTGGGCAGTTATTGTCTGGTGCACAGGCCTGTGACAAGATGCAATATTAATAACACAGCAGGGAAAATCAGAAGTGTATTATTCATGTCATGGGAAGAGTCACAGCTTGGTTTTATGTAAAAAGCTGCCTTCAGAGCAGTAACTGATTCCACTCCATTTTTTGCCTGGCTAGATTTACATTTTCCTGAGCAAGTATTTGGATAAGATGATCTCTGCTATCTCATACTCTGTGCAATGCACTCTTGTAGTATGTGAACCACAAATTACTCTTACTTAATAAGTTTTTCAGTCTCCCTCTCAGCCGACACAGGACTCCACAATATTTGTCAGCTGGCCCTCTCAGTCCTATCTGCCGGTCTTGCTGCTCTTCCTATCACTCACACTCGAGTCCTTCATGCACAAACCAGAACTTTCCTGAGTGTCTGTGCAGCCCTGAATCAATAGGAATGTGGCTTTTCAGGCACCAGCTCTCAGGGGAGCCTTCCCCCATCATCCCCATCCTGGCTCAGGAGGAAAGGGATATCCAGCAGCAGTTACACATTATATATTTCTTATTCATTTCACGTAATGCCTTTTAGAAATGTTTTAAACACTTAGCAGCTTCTGTTTCAGTTACAGGGGTCTTTAATGTGCACATAGATACAGAATTTTGGGCTTTTGTCTCCTGAGCCTGTTAATTGGTAAAGAAACAAAATTTCTAACCCATCTTTTAAGTGCCTTGTTGAGCTGCCTCTTAACCAACTTTTAACACACAGCTGAATTATGTCTCCCCTCTTTCTTTTTCACCTTGTGTGTTGCACTTTCATCTTTGATGCAGAATACAGTGTTGGAATTCACACCAAAATGTTGCCCGTGACTCCTTAATTCTACTGAAATTGCTTACTTCTTCTTTTTGTGTTTCTGTTACCCACCCATAAAAACTTAGCATTCAGTTCCCTGGGAGTGACTGGGGGATTATTTCTGTGTAGTTATGTTCAGTTCTGGCATTGATGCCTGCAGTTCATTGCATATTGCAGTGTTAGTGTTTGGGATCAGTTGGTGGTCTGAATAGAAAGTGAGCCCTTCTTGGGGGCTCACCACTGAGACAGAATGTGGTGGTTTCCCTTTCTCCTTTACCTGCTCTGCGGACATTTCTTTTCCAATGCATTTTCCTGCAGGATTTTCTGTCCCTGGCTTCCTTGGGACACTCAGTGAGAGGCACCAGACAGCCCCAGTGTCTCAGCAAAGCTGCTCTGCCTTGTTCACAGAGCTCAGAGCAGCCTGAGCTTTCCCTGGATCTCAGCCCATCAGATGAAGCAATTTCTCTTCTGAGCTGCCTGGAGTCAGGCTTTCCCAGTTTCCACTTTTTCCTTGTCCTTCCCCAATTTGTACTTTTTCACTGCCAAGCTCTCTTGGCAGCTTGAGGTGAAGTGCTGTTAAAACACTCTCTGTTGTTACAGGCTCCATGGAGTGGTTTGTTTTTGCCTCTGTCCCAATTTAACAGCAGAAAAAGAGTTTCAATCATTTTCAGGGTGTTCTTGACCCCTGCAGCTGGTTCTTCCTGCCATGCAGGGACATCAGGACAAGCCACTGAGATTTCTTGAACAACAGTGACAGGGAGGTGCCCACAGCATGAGCAGTGTGAATGATGAAAAGCTGCTGGAACAAGGAAACTGGATAACTGTTCATAAATGGCAACAAATTCTCATGTTTTTTCTCTTTTTGATGGGGGGGTTAATCTTCTTATTATTGTTAATATTTAGAAATAGAAGTTTTCATTATTATAAATTGCTGATTAAGTGCAGTAACTTTCAAGCTGGTATCTGTCTTTTTAATATACTGAACTTCATATTTGTAGTTTTTGGCTACTGTGCTTTAAAAACATCCAACACATCAAATCAGTCTTTTAGAATAGTTGGGTGTTGGGGGTTATTTAGGCTGAAAATTTGATTTCTAACACCATAAACTAAAGAATATGATGCATAGTTCACCATGTGGGTCATGATGTGATCAGAAGTGCTTTGTTTTCCTAATGAATCCATCATAGCATAGAGACTTGTAGAGTTCCTCAGCAGAGAAAGGTAAAATTCTGAACTCAGTCACCATCTCTGAAGTACTTCAGTGAGTTATGCCCTTTTGCAAATGTTGCCTACAATGACATCCAGATTCTCTATCTGGTGTTATCCCATACAGCTTTCTGGATGCTGAATATTGACCCTTTTTATAATTTGAAATTCATATGGTGTCATAAACAGCAGAAAACTGTGGGCTGTAATCATGTAATCATCCCACTCTGCACTTCTGAAAGGTTTTTGGGTTTTTTTTTGTTTTGTTTTGTTTTGTTTTTTGGTGGTTTTTTTAGTAGCTGAAATAATGCCATCCTCTTTTTTCTCTTTTTTTTTTGTTTTTTTTTTTTTTTTTTTTTTTTTTTTTGGGTGGCATTCTTGGGGCACTGATAGACATCATCAGTGTCTTTGAAGAAAATTGCTGGTACTTAACCTGGGTTTTTTTGTGCTAGGGATTCCTTCAGCTTCCTTTCTTGAAAAAAAGAATGTGGAACATCAGAGACAGGCTGAGTGTTGGTATAATGATAGTATTTCACTGCCTTATGGGGTTTTTGGGTCTCAGTCTCACTTACACACAGCTCATTTGTGAAAGTTTAATGCTGCTGCTAACTCACAGTGCAAAAGTATTGTCATCCTGGGAATATTTCACCCTTTTCACCTTTTCCTGGTTTTGTGTGGATTTGTGCAAGTGTGATGAGTGCCAGCTAAAGAACTGGTCAAGTGGGATGCTCTGATTGTATTTCCTCAGACTTTGCATTTCCAACACTTTCATCTTTCCACATTGCTGCACTATTTAATTCACTTGAATTAAATGACGAGTCCTAAAGTGAATTTTCATGAATTAGAAGGGCCATGAAGTAATGGAGCTGAAGAATACTCTAAGGGCAATAGGTGCAGGAATGGAGGTAAGGCTCATCTGCTCTGAATTGAGATACCTACAAGAAACCCGAGCAGGTCTCAAGTCCTTCAAGGGAAGGAAACGCTAGGAAGCACTTCAGATAACCCATTTTTTGTGTCTCCTCTGCAAAAATACCAACGCAGAACTCACAGAGATTCCAGCAGGACCTGTGGCACATATTTTGATTAAAAATTAGACTGAGTGTGAGGGGTTTAAATGGTGTCAGCAGAACTGGCCTGAACCTCTCTAATGGAAAAGACAGGCATTACATTTCTGAAGCAAAGGATGAATTGAAATTAACTCTTTTGACAGGTGTGGAGCTTGCTTGATGCATGTGAAAACAAATATGGGGCACCCTCCAAATTGCTGCACCTCAATTTTGTCTGTGAAATGGATTTCTTTTGAAGAATAATTTTTGTGGTTTAGATAAGCTGTCAAAGAAGATTCTTAAATGGCCCTTTACAACAAAAAAGTGATTTATCTTGGCTAATTTTTTTATCACTAAATGTATGGAGTACCACTAGATTGCAGTACCTTCAAGCTTTTCAATAAACCCCACTAAGTCTTATACAAGGACTCTTTGGAGTCCAAACCTGTGCCCGGTCTGTGAATGAGGCCCAGTGTGTGTCCTCAGGGAATTTCCTGTCTTTTGCCATGGGTGGACAGCAAGCATAGCTTTTTGCTCAAACAAGGTTTTCATCCTGTCTAAGGAACAAAGGAAAGCAAATGTTTAAAAAAATACATTGGTTATGTTAGGAATACATTCCTCAGCTCCCAGGGAAAAGGAAACATTGAGAATAGAAGGAAGGAAGTGCCTCAGAAAATGAGGATATGGACAGTTTGTAGGTGGTATTGAGGAAAGGAATGCTTGGAGAGACACAGGAGGAAGATGAAAATTGGGAGCAAATTTCAGTGTTCCATTGCCTGGCAATAGAAAAGCAGTGCCAAGATGCTCTGTACAGGCTGTCCCAAGGTAGCTTCAATTACCTCAAACTGGTGAATCTAAAGTTTAAATAAGATTTATGAGTTGCATTGTGTGCCTTCAAATCAGAAGGAATAAACTCTTTTACTGTTGCATTCATTACAGAATGCACATCTATCTTTAGATACATATTTAATAACAAAAAGCAAGGAACAATTGTGAAAGTTAAGACTAAGTGTTTTACATTTGCATTTTGTTAATTCAGGAATGTTTTTGGGAAAACTAACATTTTAAAAGAGAAATTCAGACTGTAATCATGATGTTAGGTTAAAGACAACCCTCTTTTAAAGAGTGAAAATTGACATTTTAGTAACCACTCATCTGCAGAGACAAGAAGTGAACTTTACCTTGCATGCCATCAGATGAAATTATTTTATTTTATAAGAATTACTGTGAGAAGAATGATTCAATTTGCACAAAAGGCTCTGGGATGTATTGAGGTGCTTTCCGACAGACAGAGGTTTGTACTACAGATGTGTTTTATTTCTTCTCATCTGAGTTTTACTGATGGCCATTTCTATTGCATTCCTTTAGCATGGAGCAGATTTGTGTTTTGATCAGTCAGGTATCTTTACTAAGATTTTAAACCTAAAATTTGAAGAGTAACTAAGTAAGGGAGAGTAGTTTTTATTGTCAAGAAGAAATGTTGTATTTCATCTGTGATTTTGCTTGTGAAAACAAATTAAAGATAGGCTTAAATTCAAGTTTTGCTTTTTAATGCTGTGAGAGCAAAATTGATTTTCTGTTGCTCATTGTCTGTTTCACCTACAAGCTGTTTGAAGGAGCTTTTATTCAGAAAAAAAAAAAAAAAAAAAATCTCAGCAAAGAATGAACCACTATGGAAAATTGGGCGGCATCACTTTACCAGCAAAGCAAAGAGAAAGGCAGGGATACAGAAGTGTAAAATGGCACATGGACTGGAAAATTGATGTCAGTGCTCAGAGTTTCAGTCTGCAAGCAGACCAGGTCCATCCCTGGAAGATGTCCTGCACCATGGGGGGTACATTGGACAGCTCTGGGAGTGCTGTGGGTGCCTCCCTGCAGGTCCCTCCCCACTGTGCCCGGGGCTGTGCAGAGACCCAAACCAAGGCCGAGCTCCTTGACTTGTGAAGAGAAACATTCTCTGCTTCCCTGAGCAGAGCTGTGCAGGGTGAGCCATCAGCCCAGCTCCCAGCTGATGGGAAATGACAAGGTGTGAGAGGGAAGGGAAGTGTTTCGTGATTGTAGGTGAATCCTGCCTGGTCCTAGTGCATGTAGGGACACAGGCACAGCGCCCTCAATTCCCTGGGAACAGCAGAGAGACGAAGAAAGAGCAGTCTTAAAGGAGTGCTTGTGACTTGAAAAAATCACATGGTAGACAGGCCACATCTTTTAATTCTGTAACTGTTACAGAGAGAGGAAAAAAATCCTCCTGTTGATCTTCCCCACTTGCCTTTGTCCTTCACTATCCTGTGGTTTTTAAGGATTTTTTCAGACTCACTAAACTGTGCTTTTTCCAGGTACCTGCTCCCACACACTGGCTTTGGTTGTGTCCTTGTTCTCAGCAATTTCCAAATTTGGAACTGTTTGAAATTCCTGCTACTAAGCTATGGGACTTTGGGCACTTTTTTCCCCCCTTTTGGCTTACTCTTCCTTACAGCCCTAAAAGCACATCCAAACTTGTGGTGAAGGGAGCAGCTTTGAGCAGAGCTGGCATCAGACATGATAGCTCCAGAGCAGTTGTCACTGGAGTCAGGAATCTGGGAAGAGCTGTTTATTTCCAGTGTGATTAACAGGGTGATGCCATGGACTGCATGCCCAAGAAAACAGTTTGGATACCATAAATTTTTTGCTGCTATGACTTAATTTAGACATTCCATGTGGCACTTTAAAATAAAGAATTCCGTAGTGTACCATTATGGAAAAAGAGTTTCTTTTGGCCTTTGCCCAGTGTTACACCAAGGGATCACTTTTAAGGAATCTTTTGTAGCTATTGCCCAGAAAAAGCAGTTCAGCCATAATAGGTTGGTTGTGTACACTTTCAGCAAACCTTTAAATATTTATACTTTCTAATTTATGGTGTGTGCTCCCTTCCTTAAATAAAGAGCTATCCTGAATATTATCCATCTAACTCTTCCAAAAAAACAAACCAGAGCACTAACCCAAACAAAGCTCTTCAATTGTATTGCTCCTCTTAGTTTACCTCAGGTCCATTCTATTTAAGAGATTTTTTTCCCTTTTGTGATTATTGAGTGAATGTGTAGCAGTTGCAAATTCTGTTGAAAGGATCTAAAGAGCAATCAAGGATGAGTTTTACTAAATTTATCTCTTTCTTTTAGAAGACAGACTTGCCCCCAAAAAGACCTTTTTCTTCAAAGTATTGTTAACATAACGGTAACGACTCATGTTTTCTATGAAAGATTGAAAGATAATTAATTTTTAAGATGAACCAAAGAGGGAAAAAAAACCAAAAAACAGTGGATTTGACAGCAGAAGGATCAGGGGATGTAACTTCTAATGAAGCATCTCTGTGTACTTTGTTCTCATTTAAGGAGACTCTCTTCAATTATGTTTGTTTTTTATGGCATCTTGCTTATAAACTGCAGAGCAAACAATTTCCCAGCACAGCATAGTGTCACAGATACCTTGGGCCCTTTCCCAAAGGACAGCAAATTAAACAGGCACTTTACCCCCTCCACAGACTTTTAAGTCAAAAAACAATCAGAGGCAGCAGAGGAGGAGGTTGTTCTGTGCTGAGCAGCCTCTTTGATTCACTCAGTCAGAAATGGCATGTGTCTGTGATGCCACTGCTGAGCCCTGATGGGCTCAAGGCCCGGGGAGTTTTTAATGTACTAAAATGTTATGTATCCTTGCAGGAGCACTGTTCCTGCAGGAAGGTCAGCTCGGCTCTGGTTCTTTGGGCAAGCTCTGTCTCTGCAAAGCTGTGGGAGCTTCACTGTGGGCTGAGGGCAAGAAGGAACCTTAAATTTGGAACAGGGTCACAGCCCAAACCAGGCTCCAGATGTGTGCTTGGTGCCTGCAGGTGAAGATATTCTGTACAAAAAGGTTGGTGTGAAACAGGAGCTGTGGAATCAGCTTCTTCAGATGGACACAGTGAGAGTTGTCACTTGTGCTGTGAGGATCAGCTTTTCCCAGAGCCTGATGTACTGCTCAGGACAAAGACACTTGTGTCCGGTATGACACAGTACTCTTAATATTACATTAAACTTCATACAAATACTTCCTACAAGTTACTGTTCTATGGATAGCTAAGACTCCAATTTATGCATAAACAAGGTTTGGCTTAAAATCTATGTTTGAGCTTCCTTTGATCTAAAAGGAAGAAGGGATTTCTCTGATTTTTCTTTTTAAAAAGTGGTGCTTGGTATTTTTTCCAGAACTGTTGTGCTTTCCTCAATAATGACATAAATGCTATTTATTGCTTCTTCCTTTGGATTCTTTTCTCTCTGCAAACTTAATTTATGGCAAAGGAATAGAACTTTAAGACATACGACTTTCCCATGTAGATCTTTCTTATAGAGCATAAAAGAGAAAGTAATAGATACAAATTCATGAGCTTCTTTTTTTTTCCTGTTTGTTTTGATTGTAAAATATTTCTGTTTTCTGTTCCATCCACAACTGCAAAACCCTTTCTAGTCATCTTCTCAGTCCTGGGAACTTCTTTCTGAAGATACCACCACACTTGGCACACAGATAATGTAATGCAAATCAGCTGCAGATCTTTATTCAGTAATAAAATATTTGGTTTGCTGATAATTTTTTATTTTAGGCAATGTTCTGCCAATTATTTTCACTTACTCTGCCACCTATAATCACGTCATAAGCAGTGTCTACACTATGGTACAACTGCTTCTCCCTGTGTTTGTCTTTCCCTTCTCATTTTCCCCAGGTAAACAGTATTGATATGTGATGGGATGGTTTCCAACCATGATCTGTCACCTCCTCCTAAGTTTAAAATATAATGTCAGACTTGCTTCTCTGCAAGCTTTTTGGGTTAAGTTTTCTCATGGCCTGAAGGATTTGTGTTTTAACAAGCACTCTGTTTTCATTTAGGAGAGTTACTGAGTTGTGTGTGCCCAGATTCACACACCACTGAACTCTCTGAGGGTCTGGTGGTGAACTTTCACAACAGGAGCTGCTGGATACTTGAGACTTTTAGCAGTTCCACTTCATTTATTGGTGCCAAGCCCTTGAAAAAAATCTGTCAAAAGCTGAGGAGATTCAGAATGGGATTGGAGACCACTTCGGAAATTAAATGTTTTCAGCACTGAAGTTCTAGTTGACTGATACTTTGACAGGAACTAAAACTTAATTGCCGGACTTAGGCCAGTGTTTGAGAAATTAGGACCAGGAAGGTGTGCTTGAAGGTGGGAATTGTTTTATCTCTGTGTGCTCTAGAACTCTTTTCTTTGGACAGCACCTGATGCCTGCCAAGGGCAGAAGCTCAGCTGTGGGTCTGAGCCAGCCTGGCAGTCGTGGCACTCCTAAAGCCCTGAGCCATTTGGGGAATCTGGCCTGCAGTAACCAGATGTCACTTCCATTATTCTCACATACCTTCACACTGGAGTTAATTATTGCAGCATTTCTCTTGTAAATATATCTGTGACTTTGAGCATGGACAGAGAGTTTCCCCATGATATCCCAAAGGTTTGATTAGGAACCCTCCATGAATTTGGTCTGTATGGTGTCTTTATTCTCCTTCTCTAGAGCAGACACATTACTGTCGCTATTTCTTTATATGGTGCCAGCATGAGAGTGCCTGGCTCTTCATGAGCTGTCCATATGTAAACCAATAACTTGTAATTACTTTTGAGAGTGCCTTTAGGAAATAAGGAAGTGGCACTTACACATTACAGGCCCTGTTTCAGAAGGAAGTCAGAGGCATCACGCGACTGCTCTGCTGGAGCAGATGTATCTGGGATGCAAAATGTACATGCCACATGTGGGCCAACTATGAAACAAAATTAAAATTTTAATCAGAGTCTCTGTGCATTTCCCAAGTATTAGGCAGCAGATTGTTGGGAGTATAAGTAGGTCACATGTTGTGTTGAGCGATTGTGCTTTGTCCTTTGCCATCTGGCAACATGAATCAACGTCAGCTGGATGCAAATAGAGCTCTGCAAAGGTGACCTTGGCAACAGGAGCAGGGCCTGCAGGAGGCTCACCTGCAATCACAGCAATCCTGGCAGGGAAAACCCAAAAGGAAGAGGGATTTGAGTCTAGGAACCCTTATGGCGGTCTGGGAGTCGGCTGTTTGTCAGTGCAGTCCATGGAGTTTCATGGATTGCTTTAATCTCCCAGTGGATACTCACATGTCAGTGAATGGCCAAGACTCCACTGGAGTTCAGAGCAGGTGTAAATGAGATGGGAGATGCCAAAAAAAAACTCATCATTATGGTCAATTTTTCCTAGAAAGAGAGATTCTAGATATTTATTACCCTAGGATGTGTTTTTGAAGAAACCTAGCTTTTGAAGCAGTCTGCTTTTAATAGTCTCTGAAGCTTAACCTAGAAAATAGAAGATATTTGTAGTTCACTTGAAATGACACTGTCAAGACAAATTTAGCTGTGAGTTTTAAACGTGTGGGTCTGAAAAAAAATCAATAGACAATTCCAAAAAGGAAAACTATGTATGATGAGACTTCCTTGTGGTGCTTCCAACTCAAACAAATGCAGGGGTTTTTTGTGCACTGAAGGCTTTGCTTGGTTGACTTACATTTTGCTGCCTTACTTTAGGTGTCAATGTTTGAAATCTTTGGCTTAAGCATCTTTCAGAGCAAATTATGGGCATGACAATTAGAATCCAGTTCTGATGGTTCCCAGTCCTGTTTTGAAACCACCAATCCCAGAAAGGAATTTTGTGGTCTGCTCAAGTTTTCCTAGTTGACTGCATTAACAATGAAGTCAGAGTTTCCCCTTTATGGAAAACGAGAAAGGGGAAAGGCAGATTTATGGGTTCCAGGTTCCATGCTATCTGCAAAATGGATTTAACACGTGCCAAACCAGCAGCAGAGAGGTCTCCTCATACCTTGTGTGAACAGAAGCAGCATTTGTCCTCAGACACAAGGGATTGCTGTGGAGCATGGAAGCCATCAGGTTTCCTCAGCTGCCTTCCCAAGCTGTGACTCATGCAGTGAAAATCACCACCACAAAATCAGAATACAATGCTGCTGTCTGCACACAAGCACACTAATTTAAAACGTGTGGGAACTAATTGTCTTCAAAATCCAGAGTCATTTGGTTTCTCCAGTTACAGCCAGACCCTACTGGAGTTTACAGCTTCTTTTGTCATTATTTTTATTATTATTATCATTATTATTTCTGAAAGCACTTTATGGGAGCATAGAAACTACTCTTCTTGCACAGCAAATACATCAAAGCACATTTATCTGTTCCTCTAGTACTAAAGGAGGGAAAGTGCTGCTTAAAAGTGGGTGTGAAGCTGTTGTAAGATTGTCAGGATGAGAGCAGGAGCCAGGTGTTTATACCTGCTAAATATTTGATAAATGTATTGCCTTGTATTTTCAATATATGAGAAAAAAAATGTATTTTTAGTACTGAAACTGCTAAGAAGTACATTCGTTTAAATTAGTCTGTCTCAGAGAAATTTTGCAATAACTGATGGCCTATGTCCACAATATATGGAGCAAGTAGAACGTCTAATTTTTCTTTAAGATTATTTTATTAATTTATTTTACATAAGTATTATAAATTGATCTGCGACTCCAGGCTGCCTTGAGTATATCTAGATTTGTGATGAGTGCACAGTGCAAGTTATTTTTAGATGTGAAAGGCTCTTGCATCCACAGAGTGTGGTTATTCACTGCCATAAATGCGCTGGGGAAATAAGTAATTTCAGGGCTTTAAAGTGGTTTGCAACCATCTTCTTTGACTTTATTTGATTTAAACATTTTCCCAGTTCTCGTGAACTGTTCCGTGGGGTGAGTTTGTTTCTAATTGATCACCAAGTCAGACATGACAATGTGATCTCTAGGTTTCAATTCCTGTGTCTGGTTTAAGTTCAAAGACAGAATTTGAAAGCCATGCACAAACTTCTTGAGGGGACTCAAGACAAAATCATGGTTGCTGCTGAAACTGTGAATTCTTGCTGAAGTTCTCAGTCTGAATGGCAGAGGTTTGAATCAGCACAGGAGCAGGCATTTCCTGGGATATTACTGGATTCTTGCAGAAATTCATGAAGCTGGATCACAGCACAGACTCTTGTTACAGGTTCATATCCAGACCAGACTTAAAACTCATTAAAGCCCTTAGCTGGAAGTGCAAACTTCCATGTGAGCACTGTCTAACAGGAACCAAAGGGAGCAGCAATTCCCTAATAATGTTACAGACTTTGGGAGCAAATGTCATTGTTTTCAAAGCAGGCAGGAAAGGAGCAGATGTTCAGAATGCCACACAACTTCTGTAACACCTGGAGATGGAAGATGGGGAACATTTCTGATCGTGCTTGTGTAGGTGTATTCTCAGTCATTTCCCAGAATCTATTCATTTTTGGGGGTTTGAATAATGCTACTTACAAACCAATTGTGTCTAACTTTAATTAGGAAAGTTAATTGGAAAATGTCCTTAGAAATTAGGTTTCTCCCTTGACATGCTGTCAATAAATAAGTTATGTTGGAAAACAAGATGAAGATAAACAAAGGGCTGCTTCAAGGCAGCAGAAAAAAGGAGCAGCTTAGTTCTCTGAACAACAAAACTACATTTTATCATCTAAATATCAACACATTAATATTTATATTTATCATTATTAATTTGATTACATTATTTTAATAAGAAATGCAGATAGAGTAAGTGTTATGGCAAATATTTGCTTGCATTCATATCACTTCCCATTCTTTCTGACTGTTGTCAGTGGATTGTGCTGCTGAGCTCAGAACTAACCCCAGCTGGGCAGTTCCCCAGAGCCTGGGGGAAGTTGCCACTAAACACCTTCAAGACTTCCAGCCCTTCTCCAGCAGGGCTCAGATTTACCCCCGGGGGGAGGGAACTGCCCCCATCACTTCAGAATTCCCTCTTTGACAGTATCAGCACTGCTGGTTTTATCAGCTTGCCAGGCAGCTTGAACTGCTGCAATAAGTGGGACTGCAGTTTGGTCAGAAGTGAGCAGCAGTCTGTGGGTTCTGGTTCTCTGATCCTCAGAGAACTGTGTCCCAAGCAAGCTGGGTCCAGCACTCACCTCAGTTTTCTGCCCTTCCCTTCCCTGCAGTGAGATAAGTGACCCCAACTTTCTTCCTTATTTGTGGTCCTGCCTGTTAATGTGAATTCCACTTGGCAGCAGATTACATTCATGCACTTAATTAATTTAAGCTACAGCAGCTAACAAGCAGATGCAGAATTTGCTCAGCCATGTCTGCAAGAATGGCATCATCACGGGGAGAGAAAAGGAGGATTGCTAAGGATGCTGTCTGCTTTAGCTCCACCAATTTAAGTCATCCATAAATTTGAACTGAAGTCCTCCATCTGTAAAAAGTCTGGGCCCTGAGTCAATTTGAAATACAAGAGCATTTCAGCCTCCTTGTATTTTTTTCAGGTATTAGTAGGACTCCATCTCTTCAAGAAATGATCATGTTCATGAACTGGCAGTAGCTTAGTGCAGGAAGAGAGACCCTAAAACCCTTGGCTGGTTCTGCAGGGGCCTCTCACAAACAGACAGTCCCTGCCCAGTTGCTTCTTAAACAAAGTTTTCAACCAAAAAAATGATAGAAATATTTCAGCAGGAATTAGGCACTTGTACAATGAAAGACAACTTGAAGTACTTCTCACTTACTAAACATATTAACCACAATTGTTTCATTAATTACACATCTATCCTGGTTTTTGCAATGTTATTACTATCACAAATAATTGTTTAAAAACAAACCATCTAACTAAGAAATTAATAAAAGACTGACTGGGAAAGCTGTTTGAACAAGTACTTTTGGGGTATCAAGGAAAATGCTACTAACATAGTTGGACATTAATATTTCCTATTGAATGTTACTTCCAGACCAGATCTTCCAGAAAGATCTTCAACATCTTTCAAAAAATAAAAAAACAGAGGATAAAATTAACAAAAATTAATGTTACTTTTCATAGCAGTTGATGGTTGGAGTTTAAAACTGTCCACATATGCAGTGCTCAGGCAACTTATTTATCTGGGGGCGTGAAATAAAACTTCAGAGGAGAGTTATCTCTGTCTCATTGAGGCTTTGGTGGATTTGGTGCCAATAAAAAAGCATTTGTTGGTGTCTGGTTTATCAAAGCTCTGGAGAGGTGCCTGTCCTGAGGTCTGCAGGGCTCCTTCCTAGAGAGCTTTTACCTTTCTGTGTCACTCTTGACATGGTGTGGGTGGAAATGAGATCCAGGCTGCTGTGATTGATTAAATCTCCCTAAAATGAGCCTGAGCAGATTTTAGACTTTTGATGTGGGAATGAGGCAATGATTTTGTGGGGGCAAAAAAAAGGAAGGTTGATTTATTAATAAGCATTTCCCTGCTGTAAGTGCATCTTCTATCAGTTTATGTGGATTAGGGAGACAGGGATGGCACAGCCCTTCTCTGTACCCTCTGCAGTTTGGTATCATCACATGGAGCCCAGCAGGTGCTGCTTTCCTGAGAACTCAGCATTCAGGCAGTCTCAAATCTCAGGGACATGAATGTTCTGAAAGCACTGGGTGGGATCATCCTTAATTCAGGACCAAGTGGTCAATTGTGCAATATTTCCATTTTTCATAGCTGTTCCCAAGCTTGTGTGCTTTCCTGGCTGAACTGTGTTCCAGAAGAGAAAGAATTGACCTGTTTCTGCCCAGCACTATCAGTTGAAAACATTTTTGTGGGGACCTGACAAGAGAAGTGTGGGTGGATAAGGTTAAGCCCAGATGGCATCTGCAGATATCCCCTTGGCACACAGCTGGAGTATTATTCTCTCCAAGGCCGGAAAGGGCTGGAATTGAGGCAGAAAGGCAGGGTGGTCCTCAGATTTAATGTGCCAAGGGAGAGTTCCAGTCTGTGTGCTCTTGGTACCTCAGGCTGGGGAGAAAAGCACAACTGAGCCATTCTGTACTCCATGACATTGAGAATACAAATCTCAGCCATTGCCTCCTGGTTTCCCTCCACACCTGATTTCCCTCTGGCTGATTTGTCATTCCTGAGATAGGTGTTCTTATAAACCTTGGGATGAGGTGGTAAATCTAGATCTAATGCCCCAGCTGAGTCAATAGCACACTGGGTTGGAGTTAATTTTTCAGGCTTATATGCTGTTTGGAACAGGAAATCCGTGATTTTAATTAGCAATAAATAGGAAATAGTCTGCTGTGAATTGATCTTAAACAGGTACTGCTGTACTAAATTAGTTCAAAATAAGCAGGATTTGCCATTCGGCAAATTGATGCTAAAATATCTTGGGTTTATTAGCAGCAGCTCCATTATCTGTCTCAGGCTAACTTTGGTTTCAGAAAGGAATGAAGCTGCATATCTGTTCTTAGACCAAAACAAATGAGCTTATCATGGAGTGCAGAGCATCAGGACAGAAGGGATTTCCTCCACGTAGTCATTTAAAGAACTAATTGTCATATGTATTCTGTCTTAGCAAGTAAATGGAACTAATAACAATTTTTCAAAAAGATATCAACATTTTTTGTTTGTTAATTCACAGTCATTGAATGTTTAATGAAATTTTGGGAGATGACATTTTCTTGGTGTGTTTGTGAAGAAGATCCTTTCATCTGACACTTCATTAGGGAAAGGATTTGGATTTTGAATGTTCTTAGGAAATAAAGCTCCTTTTATTCCAGAGAAAACTGTGCAGTCTGTTATATTTAATACAGAGAAGGCTCTAAAATTGCCTAAGCTATCATGCTTGTCTGTAAGACAAGAGCATGCTATTGCTTTCCACTTCTAATAGTACTAAAGTCTGAACCAGTAACTTGTATTTCATGCAGTTTTGCAGATGGGAGAGTTAAGACCTTGGCAGTGAAATGAATTGGGGAAGGTTGCAAAGGAAAGCAGTTTGTGGGATAAGACAAATAAACTATTTTATTTGCACAAGGTGCTGAATCAATGAGATGTCCATTCTCAGCCTGAAGCTTATCTCAGTTTGTCTGGCATTTGTACATAATCTTTCCAAAGACGTTACTGGAATCTTTTTGAATAGGTGCTGGTGTGATTTAGAACAACATTTTGGGATAGGATGAGAATTTTCTTTAGTTTGCAGTCTTCCCATTTTGAGTATCATTTCCAGAAAAGCGATTTCTGAGACAAGTAGCTACTGGAGAGGGTCCTGTGGAGGCCACAAGATGATGAGGGGTCTTTTTTGAGGAGACACTGGGCCTGTTTAGTCTGGAGAAAAGAGAACAGAGAGGGGATCACATGAATCCATGTAAATATCTCAGAGAGGTGCCAAGGAAGGTGCCAGAATCTTTTCAGTGGTGCCCAGTGACAGGATGAGGAGCAATGGCCATGAACTGAAACATAAGAAGCTTCACCTCAGTGAGAGGAAGAAATCTTTTACATTGAAGGTGGCAGAGCGCTGGAACAGCTCCCTAGAGAGGCTGTGGAGTCTCCCTCCCTGGAGACATCCCAGACCCACCTGGACACCTTCCTGTGTCACCTGCTCCAGGTGACCATGCCTGGACAGGGGGGTTGGACTGCATAATCTCCAGAGGTCCCTTCAAACTCAAACTATTCTGTGATTCTGTCTCACCATGAGGATCAGAGGACCAGGTCCTTTACATCCCCTGAAGAGAATTTACTTTCACAGTTCCTAATTCCCACTCTACACTTTAAAGCAATGAAATGCAGTGGAACATTTGCTGAATTGGGGCAATGAATACATTTCACTGGAAAGCTTTCAGGCATTCTTCCCTGTGACCTGTTTACTCTGAGGACAGAGGGAAAGGGGGAGCCATGGCAGGACACTGCTGCAGGCTGTGTTCTTGCAGAAATAACTGGGTTAGCTCATGCTTAGCTCAGCCATCAGGCAAGCAGCTCCAGCTTTGGGTACTGGATACCTTATTTTAAATTGATATACTGTGTGGACAGGAAGCTGGGTTTAAGGTGGAGCTAAGCTGATTTCTTTTTACTTTATGGTTCACCTCAGAGGACAGAGGTTCTCCCTGGTCCTTGCTATACTTTTGTACATATACACATATAAATGTCTTGTAATACTGGAAGTTTAAAATCTGAGTGAGAATTCAGCACTGCTTACCATGAAATACTGAGAACCTTCATCTGTATCAAAGGAATATTGGAATGTGTGCTCTAGACATGGAGTAGAATTTATCTCAGTATTTTTTCTTATTGTTTTCACTGAGTGAGACTAAGCCAGGACCAAGCTCTTCCTCCTGCATTTCTTCCTCTGGGTACTACACAGTCAGTCTTGGAAGTCTTGGATCAATTGGTAAATAAACCTAGATCTGCGCTGTGTCTGTGATAGGGATGTGAAGGTTCTTTTCTGGTCCAGGGAAGATGAGAATATAACTGGGTTTCACAGCTTGCAAAACATGAATACAAGATGCTGCCTTAAATGTTTTGTGCTGTTTCTATGTTGCCATGAGATAGATTTTGTCCTAAGTGTGTGTGCCACCCTGCTGCAGATAACATCCATGGGAAAGCACATCCCCCCCTGTTTTCTTGGTTTGGCAATTCATCTTCTATTAGTAGATACCTACAGAAAAAGAGCCAAAACCATATCTGGCACATTTTACTGAAGATGAACTCCACAACACACAACACAGCTGGAAACAAAGTCTGAAAAGGAGTCATGGCTTAGAAATTTAGGCAAGAAAGAGCAAGAAAGTTTTTCTTGGTCCATTGGAGACAATGTGCTGTTTTCCAGAGGGTTTGGGCTTTGCCCCAGTTTAGTGGCCAGTGAACACTTGCTTCTCCTTCAGCTGGCCAGAGTTTGACAAGAGTTGCCCCCCAGAGAAGTAACTTTTGGTCAGCTGGACCCTTGGTGAGAGCAAGTACAGTGCAGAAAAAGGAGAAGGCACTAGGCAGGAATGTTTCATTTCTAAAAATCTTACCTCACTTCAATTGTAGCAATGCTTAAAATTTTTCCATTTCCCCTCAAACTGCTCTTACAAATCTTTCCCGCCCTCTTTAGCGTGGTGTTTTTTTGCTGTTGTGGTCTCAGAAAACCCTGCCAAAGGCAGAGCCAGAGCACCACATGAGTTGCTGAACAGCTGAGAGGTGTGTGAATTGTTGAGGGAACTAAACCATGTGCTGTGAGGCAGCTCTTGTGGACAGGCACGATTTCCTTTTTCTTCTCCCTGAGACACATGTCTTCATTGTGGTTTTAAAGGACAATTGTGAAGAACAATCCTGTTGTAAGAGTTGATTGGAGGTGTTAGATCAGCACAATTTATTGTGGGGACTGACAAGACTGTATGCCCTATTTCTATGTGCCAGCAAGAAGAGAAATCCTAACTAACCGTGGCCGCAGTTCTTTACAGTAATGGCACAATAACTGAGAACACAACACAGCTTTTCATGACATCTTAGAAACCTGAAATACAAAGTGCAGCTTTTTTTGTGGCCCTTTGCACAGGTGAGGACGCATCCAGGACCATCAGATAAACCAGACTATATTCAGCTTCAATATTTTAAAAGCTTAAACACTTACTGGATTGATTTGTGGTGATTCAGAAAGCTTCTGGGAAACCAGCATTAGGTAGACAGTGACTATGAATAGCAGATAGTGTTTTAACACTCCCTCTTATCACCAGTGTTCTTCTGCAGTCTGGTTTCTGTGTGTGTCTTCCCTAAAATGTTGTCTCAGCACTAATAAAAGCAACAGATACATGGCTGCTTTATGATTTGGGAAATTGTATGTATTTTCTGTGTTTTACTACCTCTGTGTTAGAGATTTCACAAAGAGCTGCTTAATGTAATGTCTGTACAAACAGAAAGGTTCTGCTCACACCAGAATCCAGAAGCTGCTCAGGTATTTTCAAAACCAGGCAATTTTGCATCAGAATAGAAAAGAGCTTGAAAAATTCAATGTTTGCTTTAATGCTTGTGCTTCTCTCTGACTTCTTCTTACACTGCAAGGCCATGCCTGGACTCCCAAACTAGTGAGCACCCCAGTGGTAAATATCTGATACATGTGTGCTGCACTACCACCACTTGGATCAGGAGCATCCCAGTGGTGCAAGTGCTCAGACTGTATTGTTAAAAGCTCAATTGAAAAAACAGGTTTTGACTGGTGCATACCCTACTCACAGCTAAATGGCTGTGTCTGGTAACCCTGTAATTTCCTCTGCCTGTGGAATTCATGCTACCCAGATATCTCTGTTACTTTCTGTGGACTGTGTTTTGATAAATAATCAAGGGGGAAATTCTTCAGTTTGGTTAAGTAGAGGGGGCTTTGTTACCATTTTTGAATGTTGCTTTTGTTGAAATGTTTACTTATTTCTGATGTTCATCCTGCAGGTAGGTAAAGTCTGGATATTGGCAAATGTGTGCCTCCTTTGCACCCCCAAATCCTGGTGTGTGAGCACATCACACAAACACACAAACCTCTTCCCAAACCAAAATGTGCCCTTTAACAGGGAGGCTGCCTAAAAACTGCCAAAAGGAAGGAGAAGTATTAATGCTGCACAAACTAAGAAATTTAGCAGGAGGATGCTTAGTAGTGTTTTCCAAGACTGGTTTTAAGGGAATTTGTAATCAAATCTTAACCTGTTTTTAGTAGTTACAAACCTCACTGAAGGAACTAGGCCAACATCCCCAGCAACAAAATGTTTGTGTGCTGCAAACTTACATGTAATTTTGTAAAAATTGCCAATTTTCTGTGAGTTGCTTTATCTGATTTGTCTGTCAGTGGGAGCACAGAACCAGGGGAGTACATAGATCAAAGGGGGAGAAAAATGAAGTGCATCAGGAGGAGCCATAACAAACTGTGCAAAACAAAGTAGCCTTCTTATTTCACTTTACATCTCACCTTCTTTGCTACTATGTTTTTTTCTGCTACAAACTGTCACCTTCTGCTTCCTCAGCTAATATTTTCAGGTTCATTTTGCATGTCAAGATGGTGCAAGCTGCCACTGGCACCCATTTCCTGAGCATCTTATGCCCCACATGTATCTCCTATCACCCTTTGTGTCAGTGTTAATGCTGTAGCTTTACAGCCCACTGCTGCCACGGTGAGAAAGACTTCAAGGAGAACATAAATCAAATGCAATTCATTCATTTGCTGCAATACAGCATTATAAGATGGCATAGGTTCCCCTAACACAGCATTTCAATCAAATCCAGCCAGTTGTTAGCTAATGGTATTTTCTGCCTGCATTGTGACTCGATTAGAAGTCATTTATGAATCTGCATGGAAGTAAAATGAGGACGCAGTGCTCAGACATATTGTTCTGCTTTTTCACCCATTACCAAGGAAGTGACTCAATAATTGTATTCAGTTTCAGAAAATGCTTTGAGAGGAAATGTTTTGTAACAAATATTAAAAGTACTACCTCTGTTTCTAAGCTATTTCATCTTTACATATGAAATGAGAAGCTTTACTTTGTGTTATTGTCTGTTTGTATTTCTTTTTAAAGGTTTCCATTTTCAGTTTCATTCATGACAAACTTGACACCTAAGACAAAGCACAGGTTACCTCAGTGAGCTCACACACAATTATTCCATGGCTGGCTGTCACCTGTGTGTCACCTGCATGTGACAGGGGATGCCACTGCAGCTCCAAAATGTCCAAAATACCTGATAAAAGATAAAGTATATGATGTGGGAAGTGTCAAGATTTTGGTGGCACCAACTCTGTCATGAGAGAGCTGTGATTTAATCTCTGCAAAAGAACCAAGTTCAGTGATAGACACATGCAATTGCTGCCATATGGAGCAGTAAATCACTAAATGCTGAAATAACACTGATTTAAGAGTAAGACAAGACAGTTACCACAATAATTTAACACAACAGAGAAGGGAACATGCTGCAGCCACTTGAAAATGGCAGGACAGTGCTGTTTAAGGACTGCACTTTGCAACAACCAAAAAAACACACTTTTTTTTTCATTTCCTGGCTATAATTTCATAGCCATCTTTTAGTAACTGCAAAAACTAAGGAACAAACTTATATCTTTTTGGTTGGTGCTGGATTAGATTCAGGACTTCTCTACTCCAGACCTTAGACCTGTCCAAGAGAGAGAGTTTGAGTTCAGGGTGCTCAGAGTGGTGCATGATGCTGTCCCAGTGAGTCAGCTCCAAGTAGCTGGAGCACGTCAGGGGCTTTGGGACAATCTGACAATCCTGGAGCACTTCAGGGACTTTGGGACAATCTGACACTCCTGCTGATCCTTGAACTGCCAAACACAAGTTTCAGCTCCAGAGATAAGCACCAGCTGGGGACAAAGGTGAGAGAACAGTGGTAACACCTCCATGAGCAGCGTGTCCCACACATTTCCTGCTCCGGCACTCGTTCAAGACTGACTCCAAGGGAAGAGGCTGGAGCAGCACCACTCCTGTGACCACTTGGGGATGTCCCTGGAGGTTTTCCATCCAAACTGCCCTGAGTTCAGGACATTAAGCATGATCACACTCTGAGGCCAGGGGTGTCTCTTCCAGCACATACTTCAGGTGGCATGGCTGATGCTCATTTTTCCCTTCAGACACACTTCCTTCCCTTTCCTAGAAAAAAAAAATTACACTTCTTGCAACCTGCATAAGCTGCAACTTCAACTAAAGCTGGATCTCCCTCATAACACAGCTGGAATATTGTCCTCTTGTAGCATGGAGTGACAAGTTGTGATAAATAGACTGTTTCTCTGACTAATATGTACCTAGTCAAATATTAATGAGCCGGCACACAGAAGCATGAAGTAATCTTTTGTTTTTCATTAAGTGCATAGATTAAAGAGATGTTGCTTTTCTGTAATGCACAGAATTATGTCATTTCAGCTTAGAGTAATTGTTAATCACCTCAAATTGAAATGATCCTTGGTTTTGTTTTAAAGAGCATAGAAGAACAAGAAGTAGAGGAAAAACAGAAGTAGAAATGGAATATGAGACTATAGTGAAAGTGAGTGAAAAATTCCCCTTTTTATCCAGTAATGCTGATGTTGTTTTCATTTTACATGTCAAAACCAAGTCAGGACCATCCACAATTAACTGCCTGGTGGTTTTTCTGAAATCTTTGAGCAATTCTAGCCCTGATTATTACCTGCTAGCTGCATAACATGAGCTGCCACTGACCATGACATCCCTTCGATACCGCGACAGCGATTTGTGCCTTCTTCGGATCATACCCCACCCCATTGTCTCCCTGCCTGTTTTATTTATTGCTGCTTCTGCCCCACCTCAGTGCAGCCATCAGGGGCTGTGTGTAACAGCATGATTGTCCCAGCTTTCTTGCCACAGCCCTTTGGGTCATGGGAATACCCTCTGTTCTCTGCTCACAGTAGCTGCAGTACTCTCAGATCAGAACACCAGGCACTGTGAAATTCCTCTCTGAAGAGGTAAAGAAGATTGATTAATGTGGGGGTAGGAATTGAGAGCATCTGAATGTAGAAGTGGGAGGTGGGGAAGGGTGTTGAAGGCAGGAATTCTGGGTACCTCTGAAGATTAAGCTTACCAAGTAGATAAATTAAGGATTTGTCACCGGGGACACCGGAGTACAGGATAAAGACGGGATTAACCAGGGCATGACAGCAGAAGGAAGAATTGGGGTACAAAGAGAAAGGATTGATGAATGAGGATCAGTTAAACAGGATAAGTGAAGCCTAAAGGGGAAGACTTTAAGGGAAGAGGGTGAATTTTTCAGGGAAGGAGGAACTGAAGACAATTGAGGAAAGGCAGCCAATTCCTGGAAGAAAGATGAAAGTAGATTAAAGTAAGGGAGTTTTCTTCACTGCTTTATGGAAAGGCTCATGATTAAAGATAGTGATGGAATGGATTATTTCAGGTGTGTTCATCAGGAGATATGATTATGTATAAGCAAACTTCCTGTGTCCTCCTGCAAACACAGCCATGCCAGGAGGACTTGGGCTGTCACCGTCAAGGGGTAACAGTCATCCGCACACCTTTGTCACTAAATCTGGGAATCCTGCTTGCTTTGTGGTTTTATTAACTATTTCACCTCTTTTCTTCTGGATTGCTTTGATATGCTTTGCTTGTCTGGGGGGAGAACTGCCATGGTTCTCGGTGAGGGCTGTATTTGTTCTCTAGCCTGTCTGGGGGTATTGTTTGGGTTTTTCAATACTGATCATGTCCCTTTCTATGGAGATGCACTGGCAAGGAAGGAGGAACCAACTCTGGGTGTTTGAACTGTGCCTTGCACAACACAAATTGAGTCCTGTGCTTTGCAGGACTCAGCAAGTGCGAAGTTTGATTTATGAAGTGACTGTAATTTGATTTGTCAGGCTTTTCTTTCTGTGAATCACCTGCCTCCATTCACACAGACCCCAACATATTCCTCATGTGTACATTCACATCATTATAGGTTTTTTTAAAGGTTTTTACTGTTGCATAATAAGTGAACATTTTTCTCATATGCTTGTTAAAAATAACACAATTGCAAGTATTGTTTAGCTCTCTGATTGTGGCAGAGTCAGAGGTTAAAACTGTGAGGTGGGGCCTTGATTTCATGAGTGCTGTTTTCCTCTTGGACACAGGCAAGGGAACTAAATGTGTGTTTCCTGAGCACAGTGGTTGTGACAAAAGAAAGCAGAGCCCGTAATGAATATGTTGGCACCTCCACAGTATTCAAAGGAGTGACTTACTGAAGATGGCAAGATTAAACTGGCAATTGCTCACTAGGGGACTGGGATTTCTTTGTTGTTTGTGTTTAAGTGACAGGAGAATATTGATTTCTGTTCCTGAGGGATGTGCTGTCTTCCTTTCCTGAAAAGCAGGAGGATGGGAATAGAGATGAGCTGCCTTGAAACAGCTCACAGAACATTTGAAAAAAAACAGAAGAACTTGTTTAAACTCTGTTCTTGTCATATTTTAAATAATATGAGGCCTCATATCACCTGCATGGGTCGAGTTAGGATATCTTGGGAGGATGCTGGGAACCCAAGCAAATCCAATTGCTCCTGCACAGTTAAAAGGAAATCAGACCCCAGAGAAAAGCCTCCTCTAGTGAGAAGTAACTCCTCATTACACCACTGGAGTTACTCTTTCTGTGGCTTCATCCTGCTCTCACGACTGCAGCCTCATAGGCTGTGTAAAGGATTAGGAGAAGCTGTGCATGGTGGAATTGTCATTCAGTGCACCCTACCTGTGCATGGAAACTGGGAAACAAAATGGCTTGGCACTGAGTACTCAGAGAGCTCCAGAAAGGGGAGAAGGAATCCAGCACACCAAAGCAAACATGAGAATGATGCGATATGAAAAAACTTGGTTTTTTCACCCCTTTCTGTTCTAAGCTGTCACTGTTAGATACACAGGACAAGGCATTTGGGATGCTGTGAAGTACCAGGATAAGGGAGGGTAGGCAGGGCAGAAGAAGGGAGTAAATTTTTTCCTGCAGGCCAGAAAGGAATATCTCAGCTCCCGCTGTGGTGGAGTAAACCACTGGCTTTGGGCTGAACAAAACTGATCACCTTAGAGAATATTTCTGTGCAGGAGAGGCACAAAATCCTTCTAAGCCACGCTAACAGCTATGCAGAAATCTAGAGAAATTACCTAAATTACAGTTTCATTCAGGAGCTGTTTGAATCCTCTAGTGACTAAATGTTAGACAGCTACAGGAAGAGCTGACAGTTTTGTTTGTCAGCAGTAGATAAAATTTTGAAACAGAAGGAAAAGAATGTAGACTTACAAGTCTAGTCTGAACCTGCAGCCTTTTTTTTTATTCTATACTTTTGCACTGGGATTTTTTGCTGGATAGGAATGGCTTTTAAGAACTTAAAAAGTAGGACCTGAAAAGCTAAGGCTTGCCCTTTTCTCACCCTTTAAGCTGCGTTTCAAATGGGCACTTAAGTGCATGAGAGAGTTTTTCAGTGAGGCCTCAACCATATGCAAGTGTTGTCTGGGATCAAGCTATGCTTTTTCCTAAACCTGGAATTTTGTAAGTCTTTTGGTAGCTGTTGCACACATCCAGAATTCTTCACAGTACAACTCCAGCCTCCAGGTTCAGCTACTGCATGGCCTGTGGGGATGATACTGCACCGTGCTGCCTCTTATCCTGACAGCTTTATTTTCACAAAGGAGGTGTTAATGCCTGAATAAAACATATGGTGTGGGGCTTATAGGGCAAATTATTTCGCAGTCTGCTGATACTGAAGGGTAGCAATTCTAGAAACAGCTCACAGTCACTCATCTGTGGTCCTCCTTGAGATAATTTCTATTAGTAAGTGTGGAAGTGCCTATTTGGATCAGGTTTATTCTGCAGGGTGTTATATAGGTCAGTGAGATCCCACTGTAGTATTTCTGCTCTCAAAATGCTCCTTTCTGCTGAAAATTTTGCAGGTTCAGTTTCCAGAGCAGAGGTCAAGTTTCAGAAATCGGTTTTCCTGCTGGGATTGACTTGCAGCAATTAAATGTTTCCCTGTTATTTCAGTAATCCACTTCACATCACATAGCTTGGATGCTGCTGGAGGGGGCAGAGAGCAGCCTGCAATGCCAAGGAGCATGGAAACTGTGGGAGCTCCTGGGAATGATAACTCACTGTCAGTTTTTCTGCCAGGGGATCATTGGAATTCTGAGCAGGGGCTTGTGCTTTCCATGCCATAAAGGAATAAATTCTGCAGTGACTTCTCCCCAGTTCCATGTCGGTGTTAACGCCTCCTCTTGGCCTGGAGTACCCTTCATTCCCATTTGTATTCAGACAGGCACTGCTGCAGCTCCCTCTTGAAAATGCTAATTGGTTGAAAATGAATTCCAATTTTTAAATTATTGCTTAGCTTTTTTACTTTTGAAGTGATCTTTTTTTTCTAAGACTGGAGTTACTTTCTTGTAGTATCAGCTGCCATGTAATGGTTGCAACTCACAAGCAGATTTAATTCAGTGATATAAACCATGTTTGAGGATTTACACAGACCAGGGTCCTCTCTGTTGGCTACTGCAGGAATTGATTTAATGTGGAAAAGCAGTCAACAGGTTCACATCCTTTATGGAAGAGGTGTCTGTTTAACCATCCAATCACCAGTAGAGAAGACACACTGTAAATATGGATGTTGCCTGCTAAGCAATTGAAATATTCTGTGCCCTCCTGAATTCCTTTTTGAAAAGTTTTTTTTGGCAAGTAAGTAAAGCTTCACCACCCAGTTGTGTGTCAGTGCCCACAGCATTTTCATGTCCAATTCTGTCATTGCCCAGAGACCTTGAGCAGGTCCCTCTCCACAGTGTGCTGGAGATCACAAAAAAGGTACAGATGTTTTATAAATATCTCACCAAAGATCCTTTTTGTCCTCCCTGAACAAACTTTTGTATGAATATTTCAGTAACATGATGTTTTTTCCACCAAAACACGTGTTTATGCCAGTGGAGTCATTATATTGATATACTGAAAAAAATTCTGGTGTCTTCCCTTTTTTATGTGTGTGTCTATGCATCCACAAGCACACAGACCTGCCACCAGAGGACTGACTCAGTATTCACCCTTGTTTCCTCCCTAGAGCTCATTAATATTAGTAGGAGGGTGCTCTGCCTTTCCTTATTTAAAAGTACAATTATCTGTAGGATGCAGGAGACAGGGAGCTGCTGGTGGAGCAGGCAGAGGCTGACAGGGAGTGAGCTGCAGTGGCTAGTCTGATTTAAAGAAGTTTCTCTGCCAGGTATGGTTCCCTCCATCAGAATATTTCAGCTGTTTTGATTCTAATTTCTGTGGCAGGAAGATGCCATTCCCAAGATCTGTTTGAACCAGCTGAGTGTTATCTTTGACTCATCTGTGCTGCAGGCATGGAGGTTTTGGGAAAATAACACCTACCAAGGGATGGCTGCATTTTTTAAACTCCCTTCCTTGGTCAGTGCTGCTGTGCCAGACGTGGCACTCCCTGCTGTGCCTCTGACAGGTGCCAGCAGGAACCAGCCCAAAGGGAATGGGACAAATGCCAAAGTGTAGCCTCAGTGTATCTGTGAAGCAAAATATGACCAGGCAAGAGCAGTTCAGTTGTCCTTAGATCTGCTCTGCAAAGACAGGAAGACTCAAAAGCATGGGTTGGAAGCTTCTTGGAGTGCCTCAAGCCATAACAGCAGGAGAAATTAAAATTGGTGTCTTCTCCTGATGTATGGACCACTTATTCCTCTGCAGACAGCCTCCCCCTGAGTTCTGAAGGAGTAACTTAACAATTTACATTGCCCATCCGTTGCATTTGTAATTATCCTGTGCAGAATCTCCTGAAGCAGCTCTCCTCCAGGTTCTGTGTGTGCTGCCTTTCCTCTGCATCAATCACAGGAGCTCTTTTCTCTTTTGCCTGAGAGCAGCCGTGCCAATCGATCAGAAAATGGATGCACGGAAAAACAACACTGCGAGTTCAACACGGGGATTCTTAAGCTTGTGGCTTCCACGGTGTCACCGTGTGACAGGAGAGAATTGTAAACTGAGAAAGAGTTCTCCTGTGAATTCAGTGCCCCCATTATCTCTCCTCCTCTATCCGAAGGGCTGAGGAAAGCTTTTTTGTTAGCCAAGATAGCTTGGTGCTTCAGCTTAATTTTCATTGCATAATTTTAAATACAGATGGTGCCAACAGTGCTGCAATTAATGGATAGCCTAAAGACTTATTATTTCAAACTAATTGATATGTAAGAAAGTTTAAATAACTTAAGTGATATGAATTTTTTAGGAATAACTTCTGTAGCTAACTCAGAATAATCTAATGTCTGTCTGTATTTCTCTAATACTAAATAGATTTCCACAAGATGGGGAAAAGATGACATTTTATAGTCCTTGTTCTAAAAGGTGGTTTTGCAAGTTAATAATCTCAGTCACCATCATTTGAAACAAATACTCCCTAAGTTCCAGATGAATTTCTGTTATCCTCAACAGAGATGTGTACTCTACACATTTTTAAAATAGGGCTCAAAGAAGCGTGTTTTTGAAGTACTCTTTTGCTTCTTCAAGTGACTTGATCACTTATAAAAGGCCTTTATTTTTCTAGTGTTCATTAAACTTATCTTCAGCTAGATTGTGATCAGAATTGGCATCAGAGAATACACTGTAAAGCTGTAAGACCTCTCAAGAACTTGTTAATGTTTTTGGAAGATGTCAAGTACCAAAATAATACTAAAACACTGATAGAGCATTAAAAAGATAAGTTCTTGAAATGGAAAGAGGTTTTGTTCTACTGCTAGTGTTTTTGGTTTTTTTTCCTTAAATAAGATTTTCCAAGAGAGAAGCTACCAATAGTGATACACATAAATGAAATCAGATTAAAAACAAAGTGAAGCTCTAGGGGGATCGTGTTAGGCATTTCGATGGCATGCCTCTCAGTGGAAAAAAAAGCAAAGGGCTTAGTGAAGTTCCATGAGATTCATCTCAGCTCAGGCTTGACCCTCTGGTGAACTTTGATGAAATCTATTAACTTGAGGAGGAGAGAAGCCAGGGAGCAGCTCCAGCTCACAGAGACGTCAGTGAAAATCTCAGGGTTCCTGTGGTAGGCTTGAGGTGTGGGGAGCCCTAGAGTGACCTTCTTGTGCCCACTGAGCTCAGCAGGGACAGAGGCACCAGAGGAACTGATTCTCAGGAAGTTCAAAGTTGTGGTGTCCCTTATCCTCCTGTTTCTGCTGGCTTCTAAGAAATTAGTGTATCCCTTTTCGTGGCCACAGCAAGGTCTGACCACAGAGCTCAGTGGCAATCTCTTGAAGAGATGTGTTCAAGAGGACTTTCAGATGCTTGGTCCTTGGCAAGAGGGAAGTGTTCCGTGGCACAGACTCAAACACAGGCCCTGTGACACACATTTTCTGTCACAGATCCTCTCTCCCATATCCCAGCACACCTGACCTGAGGGTGTGAGGCTGCTTGGGATTCAGCGTGAGTAGGGTGGCAGTTCCAGGTGCTGGACAGAAACCCAGATGGGGTTGTACACAGAGACAGCAAGGTCTGGACATGAGAAAGGCATCTGCCCTTCTCTATGGGAAGTTGTTATCTCTTGTCTGCTGGAGCAGGCTTGGATTTTAAGCCGCAACCTTCTCCCTTTTGACAAACTCCTTCACACTTTGCAGTTTGCTTAC